>JAHRHZ010000051.1:11546931-11566460 GCA_024137785.1 Ginglymostoma cirratum
CATCCCAAAACCAGCCCAGCTCGTCCCCGCCTCCCTAACCTGTTCTTCCTCTCACCTATCCCCTCCTCCCACCTCAAGCCGCACCCCCATCTCCTATCTACTAACCTCATCCCGCCCCCTTGACCTTTCCGTCCTCCCTGGACTGACCTATCTCATCCCTACCCCCCACCTACACTCACCTTTACTGACTCCATCCCTGCCTCTTTGACTTGTCTGTCTCCTCTCCATCCATCCTCTCCTCTATCCATCTTCTATCCGCCTCCCCCTCTCTCCCTATTTATTTCAGAACCCTCTTCCCCTCCCCCATTTCTGATGAAAGGTCTAGGCCCGAAACGTCAAGCTTTCCTGCTCCTATGATGCTGCTTGGCCTGCTGTGTTCATCCAGCTCCACACCTTGTTATCTAGGATTCTGCCAGTAACTTGTTTCCATGCAGGACCATCACCTCTGATGATAAGTCACCACCTCCAACAACATAATTCATCTCTCTAACCCAGGATCAACATTGCAATCCCATACTTTTTAGTAATCAACATGATCAGTCTTTGCGGAAGTATTTTTGAAAATCTAATCGAGTTTTACAAAGAATGAATTCACAGTAAATTCAGTATTAAAACTCTCTACAATCTCACAAGGGAAGAAAGTATGCAAGGAATTCTTTCTGTTTACAAGTCTTCCCATGGCTATATGAAAAAATACACCCACAAATATGTTTGCTGCCTGTAGGGAAAAAAGAACCTTCCATTTATGGCAGAATAGTAACTGACTATTTTAGTCTCTTTTAGCAAGAGCTACAGCAGTGTGGAACAATATGCTCATGCCTAACATCTCCAGATTCAAATGAACCAACGCATGCCAGGATTTGCATTGATTATTCCATTTATATTTTTAATATTACACTCAGAGAATTGTCTAAAACACAAAACGTACAATGGGGGTCAGGCAGGGGAGATGATGATGGTTGTGGACTTGGGGAAGATGAAGGGAGGGTGGCCAATGGGTGGTGATAGAGAAGGTGGTTTCCTGGGTCTTTAAATGTGGAAGATCACATGCCTTCCTTTACAGTCTGATCTCTTCAACGTTTTGATATTGCCTGGACTTGCGTGATGAATCAGGAAAAGACTGAGGGAAATTCCTCCTACAAATTCATCAACTCCCATCGCGTGACATCTGTCATTTTCTTCTGCCAGTTATCTCTGTCCTTCATTGATCTTCTCTGTTGAGAACCTGCTGATTTGCGCATGGTCAGCCTGAAGATTTGCTTATTTTCATAAGCAAATACAAGAAGAAGTATCTCCCTTGTACTGCAAGAATGGATGAAATAATAGTGCTCATTCTGTACCTGGGTCCTGAAAGGATCTTGAGTAAAATAAAGCAAATTTAGCAGTTCAATTTGAGGTCATATGCCAAGCTGGCTAGAACTAATTAGTATTTAGCAGTCTAATTCCTAAAAGCTACAAAATACCAGTGGAGGGCATAAAGCTTTTGACATAAAATCATGTGCTAGTTGAATTGGTAACTTTTAATATTGGCAAAGTATAAGGTGGGAGCTAGTAGAGTGTCTGCTCGTTTGCATGAGCTATATCAGTGAAATCAGTTGAACCAATGCACAAGATTGGGGAATTTTAAACTTGAGTTACATCAGACATGAATTGAGTTTCTGTGATCTTGAACATTGGTTTAAAGATAATCTTGTCCAAAGCTGACCCAGCCCACACACTGCCAGGTTAAAATAATGATGATGTGTGTTTCAGCTGTTTGTGGTAATGCAATAAAGGTCTTCAAATTGGGCTTGGAATTCTTGGTGCAATGGTACAAATTGGAACATTTCAAGAAGTTTACACATTTTAAAAAAATGTGAGGATACATACTGGTGTGCACCAATGGCCTTAATAAATGGATCAACATGGACTTTACACATTGCTTTCTGTGATTTAAAAACAGCTCCATAAAAGGTGGTGGACTAGGTGCCAATGAAAGTTGTTTATTTTTAGTGATAAGCCTGTTTTCTGATGTAATAGTAAAATTTCTCCTAGGTTACCACACTGAAATTTATCAAGGTATTTTTTTAATGCATAGCAAAAAGTTACATTTCATTGGCCAATTGTCCTGGTTCCTGGAAAAATTTCCAATTGTAATTATGCTAGTGTCTTGTTCAATTTGCAACCAGATTCTTGAATTCACAAAATGCACTGGCCCAGAGTGCAAACTGAGAGGTACTACCGAATTTTCCAATGATTTTCCATTCCACACTCATTTACCATTCCTCTTTAGATCAGCAAAAAAAATGTCATCAACATATTTTATTGAAAAATTGACAATAAATAAGTTGTTGTATGTGTGATTTCCCATTACGTTTCATTACTGTTGCAAGTTAAATGCTTACATAATAGAGCATAGTCCAGCTTTGTATTATGTTCCAAGGTTAGTTTACTATTATCATTTATGTATGCTTTCAGTCAAGTTACATCAGCAGTCAAAAGTTCACGAAAGCTAGGGCTTTGTGGAAAAGGGCAGAGAGTGCCTTGAGACTGCAAGTCTTAAGGACTGTTGAGAAATTGCACATGAGCACAGCCACTGAAAGATATGTGGCACTATGTACAGTTTCTGGCTGTCATACTTATTTCCTGTTGCTGTGATTTAGTAATACTCTGTTTCATGTGACTAAACTTTTCACGGATAACTGGGTTATTGGCTATTCTGTAATTCTGATCACCTGCCTCTACCATTTTTCTCCTTTTGCCCCGTCCACCAGACCAAATCCTTTAAACTTTCCTGTACCCTAATTCCTTAGGCACTCTGCTGTCATGTGTTGCAGTACCAAACACTGGTGTCTTGTGATTGGTTTAGAGTGCTGCCACGAATCCTCCTTTCTATGATAAGTCTAAGAACCCTCTGATTTCCAGTATTGAATTCTACCAAAAAAAAGTTACATGCCCTAACAAGGTGTGGTTTATTTCGTGATAGCAAGAGGTTCAAATACATTGACTAGTTAGAATTACAAAAACTATCAAAAGCCAGAGAAGGCACATCTGTTTCCATTAGGACTTTCTGCTAGATTACCTGTTTTCCGCCCGATCTGAGAGATATTATCAGACTGGGTGGAACCAACACAATATCCATCACAAAGTCTTTCAGAAATATTACCTTAAAGGACATCTCCGCTCCGCCCTTACGTTCTCCCTGAGCTTGCATTGTCCTAAAGTCCAACGTTTTACTCTCGTGGCCCTTGTCCTCTTAAACTGTTGACCATCCAACTTTCCTTCCTGGTTCTCACATATTATAAATGGTTCTCTCGTTTCAGGTGCTGTCTCTATCTCCATCAAATCTGCCATCATTACCCTCCTCCTCACAAATGCCAATCTTTGATTCCTCTTCCCTTGCAAATGGGACCACCATCTCCAACCTTTCCATAGGCCTCGAATCTTTTATTGCCTCCCAAATATATGCATCTATTCCCTGGAACTCTGTGTGTGAATCACTGTCATCAGGTTTTTGACCTACCACAGTACCAAGACAGCGCTCACTAAAGTCACACATGACAACTTATGTAATGATGGTAAACATAAATTATCCCAACCTGACCTTCTTGATCTATTTGCAGCTGCTGAGGTGGTTAACTAAACCATGCTCCTCCCATGCCTCTCCATTGTTGTTCGGCTGAGTAGGACTACACTCATTTGCTTTCATTCTTTGTATTTATATTGTGACCTTAGCGTAACAAAAGAATCTCCTCCCACAAGGCTGTCTCTGGTACCTGAAAGAAACTCTCTTGAGCTCCCTCCTATTCCTTATTGGAATGTTGTACCTCCACTACATCATCTAAAAACTCATTAGTTTCCATATCTATGTTGATGACACCATCTGTAGCCCATCCTCACCTTTCTTGACTCCTCAATTATATCTGAAGTATCAGACTGCTTGTCCGACACCCAGGACTGGATGGAAGGGAGTTTACTTGAATTAAATATTAGGAAGTCTGGACCCATTTTGTTTGGTCCTCATAATAAACTCTGTTTCTTCATCACAGATTCCATCCTGCTTCCTGACAACTGCCTTGAGGCCAAACCAGACAGCTCACAACCTTGATGTCCTAGCTGACCCTGCGATATCTATCTGACCACATATACCATGCAATACAGTCGGTTCGACTATAATGTGATAGTTACACTCCTGTGCAAAATCGCGTTATAGAAAATCGTGCTATAGAACTAACGGTGACTATGGGAAAAGCTGGGTTAGGGGCAGACCACCAAAAGATATCATTCAAAAGCCTAACACAAAGGATAGCACAGTTTAAATAAATGTTTATTTTATCACTAGGATGTTTCTTGCTACTGTTCTTGTCACTTTGTCCTCGCATTTTTGTGGGTAATACGGCAGAATTTGCAAAAAGAAATGTAAATCACAGAAAGCTCTTCACGATAAAGTCTGCGAAACAATCATGTGATGTTAACGCGTACTTCTCTGCGCATTAATGGATTGCGTTATAGCCAACACAAATTCGCATTTTAGAAATAACGTTCCCCTATTTGCCAGTTACGTTGTAGCCAATTCATGTTGCCAGAACACACGTTATAGCAGAACCGAGCGTATCATGAAAACTACCTATTTGCACCTCCAAAACATAGTCTGAATTCACTCCCCCTACCTCCCCAGAATGAAAACTAGTAAAACTTGTGAACAACAAGCCCCAGTATGACTTGTTTTGAATGCTTCAGAGCAGTGCTCCAGTATGACCAGTACATTCATTTCCAAGTGCTACGGTTCTTACTGGCTTTTCACTCTGGTTCAGTGCACTTGCTGCTGAAACTCTCGCTCATGCCTTTCTCACCGCCATTCTTGGCTGTACCAATATCTTCCTGCTGGTCTCCCATACTCAGCCCTCCATATCATTTCGGTCCTCCAAAATTCTGCTGCCCATGTTTTGAATTGCTCCAAGTCCTGTTCATTGATCACCCCTTTGCTCATTAGCCAGAGATTAAGTGACACCCTTAATTTTAAAATTCTCATCCTTATTTTTGAGTCCCTTCAAGACTTCCCTCACCCTATCCCTATGCACTTCTCCAGCCTCCAAGATTTCATTCCTCTGCATTCCTCTAATTCTGGCTTCTTAAGCATCCTCAACATTAGTTAGTTCCATATTTTATCAGCTGTGTCATCAGTTGCCTGGACCCAGCCTCTGGAATTCCCTGTGAAACTGCTCTATCTCTTCAACTTGCCTTCCTCCTTTCAGACAATCCTTCAAACCTCTTCCTTCGATCAACCCTTTGCTCATTTGCTTTATATATTTCCTTTGGGATGTGGTGTCATTTTTAAATTTTATAGCGCTTCTGTGAAGTAACTTGGAACGTTTGATCACATTTTTATTACATAAATGCACTACATAAGAACGAGATGTTATTTTCTCTAATAATGCCTGCAGTACATACCTTTCCCATAGGTGGCACTGTTACACTTCCACTATGCTGCATCCGTTCCGACTGACTCCAGAGGTGGTGCTACAGAGGTAGTGCTGTAAGAAGGTTATACCAATCACAACTGAAAAAGGCTCAAGCTATGAGCAAGTTAAACAAGATTCACTTGTGGGCTAAACAAAAAATGTCTGTATCATTATTTAGATATTTTTCAAACCATTTGAAAAGGAGAGAGATAGCAGGCGTAAAAAGAAAGATACACCACTTAGGAATCAGGAAACTGGGGAAGTGAGCATTTGGTGAATATGGTCAAAAATCACACAACACCAGGTTGTAGTCCAACAGATTTATTTGAAAATACAAGCTTTTGTAGCTTAGCTCCTTCCTCAGGTGTAGTGTGAGAGAGAGGGTATAAGCCGCAAAATTTATAAAACTGGCCTTCTCTTGTTGAATCTTTAATCAGTTAAGGAGACTCCTGATTAAAATGCAAAATCCAGATTCCTTTCAAGCCATTGTCCCAAGGTAATTGAAAGTTTTATCAATGTATAGAAGAGGTGGCATCTCAGGTCAGGCAATGCATTTTACATATGACTTGCTTAGAATTTGTCTAGTTTTAAACTGGAGTCAGATTTTTTTGATCCAATCAGAATGTATCTGCAACTTGGGTGAAATAATTCATGTGGGTGCCTGTGTCTGTATATGTGCATGTGTGTGTGTTTCCATGTCTCTCTGTGTGTGCATGTGTGTGTGTCTGTGTCTGTATGTGTGTATACGTGCATGTGTGTCTGTGTTTTTGTGTGTTTGAGTGTGTGTGGATGAGTGCTTGAGAGAGTGTGTGTGAGACAGTTTGTGTGTGATAGAGTGTATGTGTGTGAGAGAGTATGTGTGTGTATGTGTGAGTGCATGTGGGTGAGAGACAAGGTTTGTGTAAGTGTGTGTGTGTATTTGTGTGAGAGAATGTATGTGTATGTGTGTGTGTGTATTTGTGTGAGTGTGTGTGTATGTGGGTGTGCATAGTGTGGTGGGGTCACCTGTAGTGCGATATGATCCCAAGATCACAATTGAGGCCATCCTCATGAGTACTGAACTTGGCTATCAGTCTCTGCTCAGCGACTCTGCGTTGTAGTGTATCTCAGAGTCCACCCTGGAGGATGCTTACCCTAAAATCAGAGGCTGAACGTCCTTGACCCCTGAAATGTTCCCCCGCTGGGAGGGAACACCCCTCTCAGTGATTGTTGCACCGTGTCCATTCATCCGTTGTTGTAGCGTCTGCATGGTTTCGCCAATATACCATGCCTCGGGGCCTCCTTGCCTGCAGCGTATGAAATAGACAACATTGGCTGAGTCACATGAGTATCTGCCGTGTACGTAGTGGGTGGCGTTCCCATGTGTGATGGTAGTGTCCATGTTGATGATCCGACATGTCTTGCAGAGGTTGCCATGACTGGGTTTTATGGTGTTGTGGTCGATGTTGTCCTGAAGGCTGGGTAGTTTGCTGCGAACAATGGTCTGTTGGGAGTTGTTTAAAAGCGAGAAGTGGAGGCATCGGGGAAGATCATGGTGAGGCGCTCATCATCGTTGATAACGTGTTGAAGGCTGTGAAGAACATGGCGTAGTTTCTCCACTCCCGGGAAGTACTGGACAACGAAGGGTACCCTATCGGTCGTATGTCATGTCTGTCTTCTGAGGAGGTTAAACCGGTTTTTCACTGTGGCATGATGGAATTGGCAACTGATGAGTTGAGCATTGTATCCTGTTCCTATGAGGACGTCCTTCAACACCTTCAGCAGTCTGTCGTGTTCCCCTTCATCTGAGCAGATCCAGTGCATGCGCAGGGCTTGACTGGTAGATATGTTTGCCCTGTTTGGTGTTGGAGGTCTCAATACAAGCTGGCTGTAGATTCTACCAGGCTGAACACTGTGTACAACAGAGAACTTGGATACAGATATACGAGAGGGCTCAGAGGAATCTAGCAAAAAATACTTGCTCATAGATGTTCCATACTGGTTAAATAGTCAACCATGAATGCCACAGTAGTTACTGTGAAATGTTCCACAGTTGCCATTTTCCTTTCTAAGTTTTAACACGACATGCAGTTTTATCACAGCATCTATCTCATGCATCTCCATACTAGAGTAGTGAAATGTTCAAGTTATAATTTACAGATGAATGCTTCTGAATGCTAACCCCTTCCAAGGGCTGTAGATATCTCAACATAGTAGTGCAGCCGGCTGACACTAAGTATAGCCACCTATTGGCGCTAAAGAACTGCTGCTGACTGAACCCATGTTTGTCACCATGTTCCGCGAATTCACTTCCCTGTTGTTGGCTAAGAGTATGGGAATGTGAATGATCAACACTTCCCACAACAGTGATCACTTATTGGAAATTCTGGAATATGGTGATGATCTTCTGACCCCTGCTGAGGGCATGAGTTTGAAAATTGCCACTTAGTGCAACAAGCCCTGAACCGGACAAAGGCTCAGAAATCCAAAGCTCTCAACTTCCCTACCAAAGAGCAGTTTGAAATAAAAACGGAATCCCCCGGTGGTTGCTACTGGCCAGAAACTGTACTGAATGACGTAATATAAGTACTTGATCCAAAGTGCACCAGGGAACTCACCTCCTGGCTTCCAAAAGCTTGTCCACCGTCTGAAAGGCACAGGTCAGGACTATGATGGAATGCGCCCCTCTTGTCAGATTGTGGGCAGTTCTAGTCACATTCTCAAATCTCAGTGTCATTCTTGGCAAAATCTTTGATGAGCACACCATCCATTGCCTGAAACATTTAAGTGTTTCACCACCATGTAAGGTCAGATGCATACAGTAACTCATCAAGGCTTCTTTGGCACAATCTCTCAAACCTGTGCCATCTGCCATCCAAAAGGGCAAGGGTGTGTGTGGGGGGGTGGGGGCTGGTGGTGGTGGGGGGGATGGTGGTGGTGTGTGGTTGGTATGAGAACAACCTCAGTTCTAGGTCACGCGTCTTCCTGAATTGGAAATGTTGTCACTGGGATGCGATCCTCTCGTCCCTAAAACCACATCGGCAATTCAAAAAGGCAGATTTCCAGCAGACTTTTCAAGACATTTAATGAAGGACAATAAATGCTGGTCTTGCTACAATATCTACGTAAATGGATGAATGAAAGAATATAAGAACATGGAAGGAGTAGCACTCGAGATTTGAATGCTATTATAACATATCTGTGGAGATTTGAAACAAATGCACAAAATACTGGAAGAACCGAAAACAGTATCTGAGGAGAGCTCCAACAACTTTTACATTACTGAAACTCAAGAGAAGGAATTGTTCAAATTTTACCATTAAATTGTCAATTCAGGCATAAATTAAAGGAAGAAGAGAAATGTGGAAGTGTGTGACTGGCTATAACAGGTTTTTATGCTTATGATAACTTGTGCACTACGCTGGCTTCAAAGAACAAAGAACAGTACAACACAGGAACAGGTCCTTCAGCCCACCAAGTCTGCACCTTTCTAAAGAAATAATGCCTTTCTAAACTAAAAGCCTTTTGCCCCGACCCTACCCATAACCCTCTGTTCCCTACCTATTCATATGTCTGTCAAGATCCCTCCTAAATGTTGCTATTGTATCTGCCTCCACTGCCTTCCTTCTCTGGCAGCACATTCCAGGCTCTTACCACTCTCTCTGTTAAAAACCTCTCTGTCACATCTCCTTTAAACTCACACCTTTTTACCTTAAACCTATATCCCCAAATATTAAACATTTCTAGACTGGGAAAAAGACTCTGCCTATCCATTCCATCCAGGCCAGTCATAATTTTGTAAACTCCTATCAGGTGGCCCCTCGTCCTTCGACGTTTAAGTGAAAACAAATCAAATTTATCCAAAGTCACCTCATCGCTGATATTCTCTGAACCGATATTCTCTGAACCAGGCAATATCCTGATAAACCATTTCTATATTCTCTCTAAAGCCTCCACATCCTTCTGATACTGTGGTGCACAGAACTGTACACAGTATTCCAGATGTGACCTTGCTAAGTTTGTATACAGCTGCAACATAACTTTTTGATTTTTATACCGTCGAAGGCAAGCATGCATAATCTTTTTGACCACTTATCTACTTGTGTTGCAACTTTCGGGGAAATGTGGACCTAGATCCCTCTGTATTTGATGCTACTAAGAGTTCTGCCATTTACTGTATATTTCCCTCCTACATTAGATCTCTCAAAATGCATCATCTCGCAAAATGCATCACCTTCCTTTACATAGATTATAACATTATTAGCTCTCTTGCTTTTGTGCAGTTAAAAAATCCTTTTCATATGCAGTTGCCCTCCTACAATATTAAATCCTATAAAGCTCCTGTTAATATAATTAACATAAAGTAAAATTACATGTGCATTTATATCACCTTTCATGATCTCTAGGCATGTTCTCACTAAAGAAGCAGTGTTGAATTATTAGTCACTGTTCTAAGAAATGAAATACATTGACCAGCAATGAATAAATAACTTGATCATTTGATGTATGTTTTTGTTGAGGGATAGCTATTGATCAGAACAGTGAAAACTCCCTTCTTATTTGTGAATGGTGCCAAGGAATCTCTTATGTCACACGAGAGGGTAGATGGTACCTCAGTTTAACATCTCATATGAAAGACAAAAATTAAATTGTATTAATTTCTCCAGAATGATGCTTGAAAGCATATTCCACAGGCACAGAGGTAAGAACATTTCCACTTCACCAAGGTTGGCATCTTCTGCAAAGTTTGATATTTCTTGTTAGTCAAATTGGTGCGCACATTCTCCTAAACAGGTAAATAAACATACATGGCGTGGAGCTGGAGGAACACAGCAGGCCAGGCAGCATCAGAGGAGCAAGAAAGCTGACGTTTCGGGTCTGGGCCCTTCTTCAGAAATGGGGGAGGGTAAGGGGACTCTGAAATAAATAGAGAGAGGGGGAAGCGATGATGGAAGCCTCTGCTTGGTTTCCCCGATGTAGAGGAGGTAACATCGGGAACCGTGGATACAATACACCACATTATCAGATGTGCAGGTGAACATCTGCTTAATGTAGAAGGTTTTCTTGGTGCCTGGGATGGGGGTAGAGGGTGAGGTGTAAGGGCAGGTGGAGCACTTCCTGTGGTTGCAGGGAAGAGTGCCAGGGATGGTGGGGCTAGTGGGCAGTGTGGAGCAGACAAAGGAGTCACGGAGAGAGCACTCCCTCCCGAAGGAAAATAAGGGTGGGGAGAGAACAATGTTCTTGGTGGTGGGGTCAGATTGCAGGTGGCGGAAGTGGCGGAGGATGATGCGTTGGATCCCGAGGTTGGTGGGGTGATACGTGAGGACGAGGGGGGTTCTGTCTTTGTTGTTATTGCGGGGAGGGGGTGTGAGGGATGAGTTGTGGGAAACACGAGAGATGCCGTCGAGGGCGTTTTTGACCACTGTGTAGGGGAAATTGCAGTCCTTGAGAAACGAGGACATCTGGGATGTCCGAGAGTTGAATGCCTCATCTCGGGAGCAGATGCGGCGGAAGTGAAGGAATTGAGAACAGGGGATGGCATTTTTGCAGGAAGGTGGGTGGGAGGAGGTGTATTCTAGGTAGCTATGGGAGTCGGTGGGCTTGAAATAGATATCAGTTTCCAGGTGGTGGTCAAAGATAGAAACAGAGAGGTCCAGGAAGAAGAGAGAGGTATCAGAGATGATCCAGGTGAACTTGAGGTTGGGGTGGAATGTGTTAGTAAAGTGGGTGAACTGTTCGAGCTCCTCGTGGTGATACAGTCATCGATGTAACGGAGGAAGAGGTGGAGAATGGGGCCAGTGTAGCTGCAGAAGAGGGACTGCAGGAAGTGCTACACCTGCACCTACACCTTCCCCCTCACCCCCATCCCAGGCCACAAGAAAACCTTCCACATTAAACAGATGTTCACCTGCACATCTGCTAATGTGGTATATTGTGTCCGCTGCTCCCAATGTGGCCTCCTCTACATCGGGGAAACCAAGCGGAGGCTTGGAGACCGCTTTGTGGAGCACCTACGCTCGGTTCGCGACAAATGACTGCACCTCCCAGTTGGGAACCACTTCACCTCCCCCTCCCACTCCTTGGACGAAATGTCCATCCTCGGCCTCCTACAGTGCCACAACGATGCCACCCAAAGGCTGCAGGAACAGCACATCATATTCTGCTTGGGAACCCTGCAGCCCAATGGTATCAATGTGGACTTCACAAGCTTCAAAATCTCCCCACCCCCAACCTCATTCCAAGACCAGCCCAGCCTGTCTCCTCCCCCTTGACCTGTCTGTCTTTTCTCCCACCTATCTGCTACTCCCTCCTCGCTGACCAACCCCCACCCCAACTCCCTACCTACACTCACCTGTACTGGCTTCATCCCCGCCTCCTTGACCTGTCTGTCTTCTCTCCACCTATCTGTTCCTCTATCCACCTTCTATCACCGCTTCCCCTTCTCTCTCTATTTATTTCAGAGTCCCCTTCCCCTCCCCCATTTCTGAAGAAGGGCCCAGACTCAAAACGTCAGCTTTCCTGCTCCTCTGATGCTGCCTGGTCTGCTGTGTTCATTCAGCTCCACACCTTGTTATCTCAGACTCTAGCATCGGCAGTTCCTACTATCTCTAAATAAACGTACAAACTATCTTAGCAGTATTGGTTGGATGATAAATATTGCCCAGGGTACCCTACCCTTCTTCAAAAAGTTAAACAGAATGCTTTACATCTGTGTGAGGATAAACAGGGGTTGGTTTAATGTCTCACCTGAAGGGTGACACTACTAGCAATGCAGTATTCCCTTAGCCAGTACTGAATTGTCAGCCGAACTGTGGATCTTTCTACTGGTCCTTTTACCCATGAAGCTTCCGACTCAGGTGTGAGCAAGCTGCCATGGAATCAAGGTTGACACCTACATCCTTCACATCAGCTTGTAAACAACATGGGCCATACACACCAGGGCCTCTGGGGAAGTAGAAGGTAGAATCAGGAGTTGGCCATTCCGCCCTTCGCATCTGCTTCACCATTCAATATCATAGATTCACAGAATCCCTACAGTGTAGAAGCAGGCCATGGTAATACAATAATGGCTGATCATCTAACTCAATATCCTGTCCCTACTTTCTCCCCTTAGAGCTGTACTGACAGCTTTACAGCTACAGGGTAAAAATCCTAAAGAAAAGCCCCACAAAACTGACTTAACAGTCATTTAGGTTATTCAAAATAAGAGTAATCTGAAACTGATTTAGAGACCTCTTCTCCTCTTGAGGTCATCTTTAAACTCACAGTTTATGAAATCAATGGAACTGTTTGATCAGGTTTTATTTTACTCACTACAATCTCCATGTGTCTGTTTCACATTTGGACCTGGCCTGATTGGTTTCACTTCTGAACATTTTCCTAACACCAGAGCATGACAGTGCTACTTTAATTTTTCAATGTAAGTCACCTGTCAATAACAGTGTTTAAGCTAGTATTCTTACCTCATTTCACAGAAGAATGATAATCTGTATCTATTAGTCATAAAGTACTTATCAGTATTTTTAGTTTGATTCGACACATCAACACTGGTGGGAATTTTGTGGGAAAGCTAAGGTTAATTCTCATATTGTCTCTGTTAATGACTGAATATAGCATCTTCGGCCAAAAAAGCAACAGGACTCGGGAAACTGAAATCTTGCTTCATCATTTTTCAAAAGAATCCATGGGAAATTGGCAGAATCTATCATAATAAAGTTAGACTGCAATTTTGACATTGTAAACCTTTAAATACCAACAATAGTTTATTAATGTTCGATTTCCCACTCAATTGTTCCCAGTTTCAACTTCCCATGAGGCTGCTCAACTCCAAATAACCCCTTCCAGCTGGGAGAATAGGGCAGTGCAGGGCAGGAACTTCACAACTTCTAACAATACTTACAGTTCCTTAATCAGCCAAGAGCTGATTTAATCATTTCTAACTCTTCCTGGGAAACACAAAGATTTACTGCCTTAATAATAGGGTATGTCCTGTTTTGGTGACTGGAGTTACATTTTCCTCTTATACGGTTTGACCCTTTTAGATTAATCCAACATTATCAGTCCATAACCCTGTGAGTAGCAATTTCTTTTCTCTCACTAACTACTCCACTTTTCAGGAAAACCATCAACTTTTTACTTTAATAGAAGGAGATTTGAAATAGGGCATATGTAACTATAAATTTAAAAGACCTCTGTGGACTGTACCCATTAAATTTTCCATAACAGCATGGAAAGAGTTTGTTCCCATGTAAGCAATTGATAATATTGCATTAAATGTACTCTTTTTAACTCTATAAAGATAAATAATGTTAGCCATAATGATTCAAAACTCAGATCTAATAGGATCTTTTAAACAAGTCAGCCACTATTTCTGATATTATGGGTCAAACAGTGGCAATTTATAAAGCCATGGAATAGGAAAAGATATTGCTTGACCCATCAAATTGATTTCTTCCATTGATTGTATCCCATGTATTAGCCACATAAATGGAAAATGGTATAGAATTTTGCCAGGAAATATAACTGCTTTTTGAGTGCTTGTTAGTAACTCACTCGGGTCTATTTGAAGAACACTCCAAGATTTGTCAGGAAGTCATCTTGGCTTATTCTGTAAACTCTCAAGATCTTAGAAAGTCTGAAGAAGATCCAACCAATAAAGTGCCTGTGAAATGCATTATGGGGGAAGTATGGCAGCCAATTTGTGCATAGCAAGGTCTCCCAAGCAGCAATGAGATGAATAATTATCCATGGAGATATGTGCTGGCTCGGACACTGGGAAAACCTTCCTGCTCTTCTACATATGACCAATAGGATAGTTTACATCTCTCTGAGAAAAGGGAGTCTTCACTCAAAAAACAATTGCTTTGACAGGGAAGTAGTGGAACCGTATTACACTTTGGAGTCCATCCAGATTCTGAACTCGCAAGTCCCTGAGTTGCAGCTTGGGCACATGACCTCTGAAATCACGATGGGATGTCTTCAAAACAGCCTATCAATCTTCCGGAAATTTCCAAATTGAACTATAATAGTGAGAGGGACTCCCTCTTGAATGAACATACCCAAGCTGCACTCCTGTGTGAAATTTCACTCCTACCATTGCTGAAGGATACATCAAAACACTGAGCCAATAGAGTTCCTGACTGTATGACTCCAGGTTTTTGAAGTAACAAAAGAATTTTTGATGCCAGTCACCTACAAGCGAAGTTCACCAGACCACCATTTACCTTCTATTCAATATCAATTGGCATTGACCATATGATTGAAGCTAATTCTTACTCACTGAAAGACCATAATTTTCCATCTATTGTGCATTAATGGCTATTGATATGGTTCAATTTGTTCTTCAATATTGAAATCCTTTATTTCAAAAGCCAGAAGAGATCTGGCTGCCTTCAGATCAGTTTCAGCAATACTTCAGTTTCAGCAATACTACAGCCACAGAGAGATGTGAGAGTTACGAGTCTAATGCAATAGCCTCTTCCAGCCTGTTTTCAAAAATCTATGGTTCACCTGGAAGGAAGTTGAACCTTCAGTTGCAACAGCCCCGAGAGCCTGCCTACATGACCTGCTGAACAATCCTCTGCAATTAATCCCGATCTGTCCTGTAACAACTGAATGTACTTGATCCACAATTCCAGAGAAGGAAAATCTTCCTCCTTCACTGGGCTCTCAAAGAGATGTATTATTTTGTTTGGTTTTAAAACTTGTAGAAGTGTTCTTTAATTCTTTGCTTCTTTATTTCTTGTGAATGTGACGTGTGATTGAAATAGTGTTAGAATTTCCAGGGTGAGTGTGTGAATAAACAATCCTCCTTGTTTATGTCCATGAAAGTCCACTGCTTGTGATTTTTAAATTGACTGCACACTGACAAGGATTTGGGAACACACACATCATCTCTTTTAGAAACAATTTGCACTCATCATTCACAGAAGAAGATAAATTGGGGATTTCAGTCTATCTCCCCTGTCCCCTGTCATGTCTGTGATAATGAAATGATTTCAGTTACAGGTTTAGTCTGGAATGTTTTGCATTGTAGCCAAGCCAATGCTGTGATGGTGGATAGCAGAACAAAGGTAAGGAGTGGGTGAGTGCACATTTAGCTGTGTGAGATTAAGCAAGAGTGTTATTTAAACCATTGTGGTTCAAAATGGTAGTGCGGGTGACAAATCAGTGTTGCAGATATTCTCTAATCGACCTGCTCATGATGCACCTCTGGAATAGATAGAACTTGAATCCAGACCTCCTGGCTCAGATATAAGGACACTACAACTGTATCACAAATGAAGAGTCCTCAAAACCTACTACAATTGGTTTCCAGTCAGTCTTCTACCCAAGTACTAGATCAGACAAAATTAGGCATTTTAAGACTAGTTTGGCAATAGACCAATTCAATGTTATGTGCTGATTGTGACGTCATCTACCATATTAACAGCAGCGGCCATTTACTGCCCTCACCAATATGGCGTCAAATGTGAATCATTCCAAAAGTGTACACATGTACAGAAGAGACATTTAGAAACATAGAACATAAAAAATAAGAGCAGGAGTAGGCCATTTGACCCTTCACGCATGTTCTGCCATTTAACATGATCATGGAGTTGTTGGTTGGTTCGCCAAGCTGACTGGCTTTCGTGCAAATGTTTCATCTCCCTTCTAGGTGACATCGTCAGTGCTGTGCAGCCTCCGTTGAAGCTCTGTTGTTCTGTTCCACTCTGAATTTATATGGTCCGGTCCGTCACGGTGGGCAGTCATGTTTCTGGTTTTGTACCGTAGTGCGATGTGAATGGGGTCTATTCCAACATGTTTGTTAATTGCATTGGTGGTTGAAAACCAGTCCTCCAGGATCATGGCTGATCATCGAACTCAGTACAGTGTTCCCATGGAAACTCAAAAAACAAAGCACATAAAGATCAGAAGGCTGGAGAGCATTTCAACTTTGTGGATTTTACATTTGTGTTAATGCTCCCATTCCATAGCTCCTTCATCTGTCTGCCCAAGCGTGAGGTCAAAAACCATTGGACCTCCATGCCTACCAAATGAAACAGGTGCAAGCAATCCCAATTTTCATCTCCCCGGTTGCTAAACTTTTCGGTGCAGATCTTTGCTCTGCATAATTTTGCATACGTGAGTTGAATTAGAATTGTGTGCAACAAAAAACTGTGTCGCTGATGGTAGGAACAGTTAATGAAGATGAAGAGAATTGCTTACTTCTGATTGCTGTCACTGTTGAACAACTGTATCAACAGGATAAGAGCTGGACATTGGACTGCCTAAACAATACCTGTCCTTGAGTCCACATCATTACATTATATAAGCTGCCAGAACATGACTGGATGCAGAGACAACAACAATGAAAAATCCAATCTGATGAAGGCAGGAATTTACAGACAACATGATTCTGTATTAACACTGGATATTGATTGCTATATGTTGATCATAGAATCTGGCGTAAACCTATTGGAATGACTGAACTATGTCATTCAGAATAGCAAACTGTATTACCAGGGTCTGACTGTCTATAAACTCAAGCAATATGTGTGAATACATATTTGATGACAAAATGACTTTTGCATTTTGTCTGCCAATAACCTAATGGGTAAAGTAATAAATTATGCAAACCAGATGGACCCAAGTTCATACCTACAGGAGGTGATCTCTTTGTGGACAGAAATTAATATATTTGGCCACAGTATGAATGCGTATCAGTATCAGTTAGGACTACTATCCCCCTTGATCTCTGAATGGTGAACTTCACCGTAAACCATGGGTGAGGAATGGCCAGATGGGTGAATATAGGTTGTCCGCTCATGGAACTTACTTCAGGAAGAATTAGAGCACACTAAATTGGTTAGCCCCAGGATATGGGCAACGGAATCACAATGAGCCATATGCCTGCACCATTGTAGGCAAACCCCATGCTTCCTACGCTGTTCTTTGGTTGTTCATTCAAAGTAATTGAAAGGAAGGGAGGTTATGTCATATCAGCAATGAAACATGATTAGACCACAGAGCCTGCAGTTCTGGTTGACAAAATATTATAAAAGGAAGCACACAGAGAAGGCAGATATGATACATGTGTCTATATACATCAGGAAAGGATTTACAGGTTGGATTTTATTCCCCTTTAAGAAAGAAGGCTAAGGGTTGAGCTTATACAGTGTCAAAATAACAAATTAACATTTCGAGTTATAATTCTTCTTCATAACCTTGAGAGGAGTTACATTCGACTGAAATGTTACCTCCGTTTCTCTCTCCTCAGATTCTGCCAGACCTATTCAGAATTTCCAGCAATTTGTGTTTCTATTTCACATTTCAAGCACAATATTTGTTTTAGATAAAAATTATGATTTTTTTGACAGACTGGATGCAATGAATAAGCAGAATCATTCAGGAGTCTGAGTGACTGGGCCATGGAGTGACATGTAGCAGAATCAGATGAGAAGTGCAGCAAGGCTTATTTGGATGCAGGGAGTATCTCACTCCTTTCTTTATGTCTTTCACAAGTGGTGAGCTGAGATTCTCACGAGGCAGTAGCAAGTCGCCAATTGACAGTCATTACTAGTTGTTAAACACCTTGTTAACAGCCCAACTGATCTCATTAATATTCAGCCTCCAAACTTGTCAAACTCACCAAACAAACTTGACGTTGGAAAACTCAACAAGGAAACCAGAGATAGTAACTGGCAGATTTAGCTTGATACTTCTTCTGACCAGCTTCCATGTTGAAACCGGGCACCAAAATCTCAGGGTATACTTCATGGGCACTGACCAAATGCACCTCACATCCATGGACTTTGGCATCTAACACGCCAATATCTAACAACCTTCTCAGCACAACTCCAAATCACTTATAATAGAGGTAACAAGGTGTGGGGCTGGATGAACACAGCAGGCCAAGCAGCATCATAGGAGCAGGAAAGCTTGACGTTTCGGGCCTAGACCCTTCATCAGAAATGGGGGAGGGGAAGAGGGTTCTGAAATAAATAGGGAGAGAGGAGGAGGCGGATAGAGGATGGATAGAGGAGAGGATAGGTGGAGAGGAGGCAGACAAGTCGAAGAGGCGGGGATGGAACCAGTAAAGGTGAGTGTACGTGGGGGTGGTAGGGAGGAGATAGGTCAGTCCAGGGAGGACAGACAGGTCAAGGGGGCAGGATGATATTAGTAGATAGGAGATGGGGGTGGGGCTTGAGGTGGGAGGAGGGGATAGGTGAGAGGAAGAACAGGTTAGGGAGGCGGGGACGAGCTGGGCTGGTTTTGGGATGCGGTTGGGGGAGGGGAGATTTTGAAGCTTGTGAAATCCACATTGATACCATTGGGCTGCAGGGTTCCCAGGCTGAATATGATTTGCTGTTCCTGCAGCCTTCGGGTGGCATCACTGTGGCATTGCAGGAGGCCCAGGATGGACATGTCGTCTGAGCAATGGTAGGGGGAGTTGAAATAGTTCGCGACTGGGAGGTGCAGTTGTTTGTTGCGAACTGATCGCAGGTGTTCTGCAAAGCTGTCCCCAAGTCTCCGCTTGGTTTCCCCGAAGTAGAGGAGGCCACAACGGGTACAGCGGATGCAGTATACCACATTGGCAGATGTGCAGGTGAACATCTGCCTGATGTGGAAAGTCTTCTTGGGGCCTGGATTTGGGATGAGGGAGGAGGTGTAGGGGCAGGTGTAGCACTTCCTGCGGTTGCAGGGAAAAGTGCCGGGTGTGGTGGGGCTGGAGGGGAGTGTGGAGCGGACAAGGGAGTCACGGAGGGAGTGGTCCCTCCGGAAGGTAGATAAGGGTGGGGAGGGAAAAATGTCTTTGGTGGTGGGGTCTGATTGCAGATGGCGGAAGTGTCGGAGGATGATGCGTTGGATCCGGAGGTTGGTGGAGTGGTACGTGAGGACGAGGGGGATTCTTTTTTGGTTATTATTGCGGGGATGGGGCGTGAGGGATGAGTTACGGGAAATGCGGGAGACACGGTCGAGGGCGTTCTCGACCACTGTTGGGGGGAAGTTGCGGTCCTTGAAGAATGAGGACATCTGAGATGTACGGGAGTGGAATGTCTCATCCTGGGTGCAGATGCGACGTACGGGAGTGGAAACTTCTCCCCCAAAAGTGGTCGAGAACGCCCT
>JAHRHZ010000051.1:11566860-11618010 GCA_024137785.1 Ginglymostoma cirratum
GAAGGCTGCAGGAACAGCAAATCATATTCAGCCTGGGAACCCTGCAGCCCAATGGTATCAACGTGGATTTCACAAGCTTCAAAATCTCCCCTCCCCCAACCGCATCCCAAAACCAGCCCAGCTCAACTCCACCTCCCTAACCTGTTTTTCCTCTCACCTATGCCCTCCTCCCACCTCAAGCCACACCCCCATCCCCTATCTACTGACATCATCCCGCCCCCTTGACCTGTCCGTCCTCCCTGGACTGACCTATCTCCTCCCTACCCCCCCACCTACAATCCCTTTTACTGGCTCCATCCCCGCCTCTTCAACTTGTCTGCCTCCTCTCCACCTATCCTCTCCTCTATCCATCCTCTATCCGCCTCCTCCTCTCTCCCTATTTATTTCAGAACCCTCTTCCCCTCCCCCATTTCTGATGAAGGGTCTAGGCCCGAAACGTCAAGCTTTTCTGCTCCTATGATGCTGCTTGGCCTGCTGCGTTCATCTAGCCCCGCACCTTGTTATCTCGGATTGTCCAGCATCTGCAGTACCTTTTATCTCCAAATCACTTGCAGGATGCTTCTACTTCAATGCAGCACCACAGGCAACACTGGCAACTCTTATTTTAATGCTGCAGCAAGGACATTGTGCACTGAGAGACATTGACACAGCTCATGGACTGGATCTGGCTGCATCTCTGGGTTCTCACAGTGCTCACTCTAAGCCTACCTGGATCCTCATAGCATTTGTGCTTGGCTTTACCTTGCCCTTTTTGTGCTTTACTCCTTCAGCCAGAGGTACCAGATTCATAAAATTGCCTTCTCACTTTGCTATTTAGCATAGAAACAAAGCCAAGAAGCTTATCATAGCTGTCAGCAGCCCTCCGTTAAGTCAAAGGGAATAGCCTTTGCTCAGAGGTTTCTTGCACAGTAAGTCAAGGATGGCATCTGTTATCTGTCCAGGCTTTGCTCAATGTGGTCAGAGTCAGGATCCTCATCTCATTAAGGGAGAGAAGCCAAATGACGAGCAGCACACCAACTGTCTAAACTCTTTCTTCCATGTTCTGGGCTGATTACACCACATCCATAAATATACATGTGGGACCAGATGTAGCATCGGGTACATCATGTCTCAGCTCCCATCGAGGCACGAGCAGCATCCTCTTTACTTCTAAGTGCTGCCATTGATGCTCCGACGATTACAATCTTGTCTCTGGGTGCAAATGCACATAGGACATCTAAGTCCATCAGCAGATAAGGTCCTTAAAGACCGTCTGCAGAAATGGTCCCTAGCTGAGAGTCCTCCTCTCCCTCTTCCAGCAGCTTGTGTTGCTCTATGGGCCCTGTGCTTATTCATCCATTTATGCTCAATGTTCTGACATAGCATGATTAGGCCACCCATGACTGGAAGCAGCTAGTTTTGGCACAAGTTTGTACGTATTTAAAAAGCACTTCAGCACAAGCTAATCCACTCCCTGCAGGTGATTGAAACAAGCACCAAAAACAGAAAAGTTTCGCAAAATATGTAGAATTGCAGCTGAAGCAAAATAGGTAATCCAGCAAAAAACCTTTACATAGCTGATGATCCCTTTATGTATTGCTGTTGGGATGTGGATGAAAGTGAGCAGAGTAGAGGGTGCCATAGAAAGAGGGAGAGGAAGCAAAATGGGAGGAACTGGGAGTTTCCAACAGGAAAGTAAAAGGACACGAGGCAGTAGGAGTGCTTGGCGAGGTGCGAGGGGTGTGACTGCTGCTTGGGGGTGGCTGGATTAGAGCCTGGGATGCTGGAGGTTCAGGAATGGTTTCACAGATTTGTCAATATAATGGTCTAAGTCTAAGAGTAACTGTGAAGAAATGATTGCATATGTTGCGGTTAAGGCAGGACAATCAGATTAAGATTCCCCACGTGGACAATCAGTGTGGGTTCTCTGGTGCCCACTTAGTCACTGTGCAACATCTGGATTTTAGTGTAAGTAGGATCCCAGAAATCGCAGTGACAATGTGGCCTTCAATATGGTGAGCATCTCTGTGATTACAGTTATTTGATCTGGATCTGTGCCAACATCATTAATGTTGGTGAAGATTTATCATTATAATGTCTTGGTTAGGCTTGGTGTATATCACGTGTGTATATAATTTAGATTTATGGCTGTCCTAATATAATATTAAGCATTGAATTTAAGTATAGGCCACAAAGCAGCAATATTATTATTCTTGTGCATAAATTGTGCTTAATCTTCCTTTGGGGAAAATCTTCAGTTTGAAGAGATATCTTGAAACATTGTGACACCACTTTTGAATTCCTACTATAAAGTGTCATTGCAACAATAGATGACAAATTATGTAGTTCCAGATTTATAAAAAAACCACACTAAATGTGAGAAAGTACTAAACTTTAATGGACTAATTAAGAAACTTGATAAATGATTTTCTTGGGGGTAGTAGGAAGTGCAGGTGCTGGAGAATCTGAGATAACAAGGTGTAGAGCTGGATGAACACAGCAGGCCAAGCAGCATCAGAGGAGCAGGAAAGCTGATGTTTTCTGATAGCCACCTGGAAAATGTTGTCAATTATTTAATATCGTTTTCTTGTTGATAGTGATGCAACCATGTGTTAACTTCATTGAAGAGCCATAAGATCTTCACTATTGTGTTCAAATATAACAATTAAGTAACCACTTCCTTCAACCTCACACAATGATATGCTCAAGCCAGTACAGCACCAGATCCTTTTAATGCCATATCATGAATAATGAAGCACTGGCCTGTTTCCTATTACAGATAAGTCATTACTGTATATTATATCAAATGGGAAACATATCCAACAGTCCGTCTGAAAACTGTGCTAAACGTGTGGGATGTAGACACAACAACATGATACAGCTGGGAGTGGGAATTGGGTGCTCCATGGTGTTCTTATGCTTGACCTTCTGAGTAAAAGCACTGAACCATATGCAAAAGTACCACTATGTATACACACATTATCTGTATTGAATTTTGGATCTTGGATTTCAAGGTAACTAAGTATATTTAAGCAAAAAAATTACAAACTCTGGAAATGTTCAGTGAAGAACGGGCAGTAAATGCTGGGATGAAGAGTTAGGACCATCAATGAAGATACTAATATGAATACTGTTTATCTCCAGCAGGTTCTATGGTTATTATGTTAACTGAAGTTTGTCACTACAGTCAAAACAATTAGCTTTCTGGTTTAGGTGATGTCTTAGCAGTACAGCCACTTTAATATCCACATCAAGTCTTTTTAGTCACAATCAGAGTGAGGGTGAAACTCTGGTGACCATCCCTGGTAGGTCTCTGTGAAGCAAAAAAGGGAGAAAAAAGGAAAAGCAAAAAGGCAGAATGGCTTGAATTTATACAATGCTTTTCACAACTTCAGGGCAACACAAATCTCTTTACCACCAATGTTACACAATTGAAATGTGGGTCACTGTAAATTAAAGTAGAATTGGCAAACTGCAATGTGATAATTGTTCTGTTACATCTCACAGATTGAACATGTTAGTGTGCCTTTAAGAGGCATGCTCTTGATATCATTGCTGCATCATAGCATGTGACATGAGTATAAAGGTCTCAGACTTCATATTACCTTGGATCACTTGAAACATGACACTCTACTGGAAGCATGCTTCTCTGTTGTAACCTAAAAGCTTAATATTAGCCCAAACACTTCTGTGCCCAGACAATATAATGTTTCTATGTAATAGATAGATAAAGGCCAGTTGGAGTTTTCAACACCATGCTATACATGCTCAGTTTCTTATGTTGTAAGAGATAACATAAACATCACTGCATCAGGTAAAACACCATGTTGGAGGCAAACACACACAATAATGACCAGAAAATTTACTTTTCTGCTGATGTTTGATGGACACCAGGGATGACTGCCTTGTTCATCTTCAAAACAATGCTGTGGGATCACATCCTGTGCGAATTGGTGTTAATCCATGTTCATACCTTTCTAATGAGGGAAAAGGAGTGATGATAAATGTCCCAGAAGATGTCAGAAATGCTGATAATAAAACTGCTCCTGTTAAACAAATGGAAGTAGATCTGATACAATATCAGTGCTGATAGTGGTCTCACTTGGAACACCTTCATAGTCATGACTTTGTAAGGAATCACATAGCCCTTTTATTCACTCCCTGTTCAATCATGGCAGGATTATTTCTTAAAAGAATTGCTTTGCCAACTCAGTGAGTGTTTAAATGTTTACATGCCATGATTATAAAATAGTCACATAGACAGATTTCCTTGTAAGTTTGTTTTTGTTAAAAGAATAATATTTATTGTACTTAATAGTAAGTCTGACTAAAAATTAATAAAAATAACACAACTCTCTCTCAGACACGAGTGATTTACAAAGTGGCAGGATATTTTAAGTCATTTTTTAAACATCTAATAAAAGTCACTGGTAAGCTGATCTTGCAGATTAATGTCTTGGATAGTTTCAGACTAGGCTTGCTGGGCTCTGGATTGGCATTTGAGCCAATTCAAAGATGTTGACAGATTTTGTTTTCTTATGGAGACAGCAGCTGTTAGATTGATTCTTCAAAACTGCCTGTGAATGGCCAAACAACTGGCTGGGCTTGAGCTTGCAGGATACTTGGAGAGAGTTTTGTCTCAGTATCTCCCTTTCTCTGTTCGGTGGCTTTGGGCAAAAAACAGTTTCTTAAACACAAAAGCGTGGGTTACTTAGCTTATCATACGATCACCTCTCACCAATTGAACGGTCACCCAAAATGGTCAGAGGAAGTTAATTCCAAGTCTATGGTTTTAAAATGATTAGATTTTAGTTTGCCAAGTTCCTTTCTCAACCAGAGTCCATTTCCCACACTGATTATATGTAAAGAGTGGTCTTCATCCAGTTGAATACACAGATGTTTAGATGTTTTGCACATGGATGAAGAGACAATCAATTCACACTCTCCCCAGGGTGGTTGTCTCTGATGGGGTTTTATAAACAGGCTGAATCCATTTTGGTGGCTTTGGCATCTGTAAGGCAGAGTGAGAAAATGCTCGGCCATATCAGTAGCTTTTGCTTTAATTCACTGAAAATTCTGTTGTTCCATCTTCTAAAACATAACCAGTGGTTCTCAGTTAACTAAATACATAACACCATTTTGATAAAAAGCATAGATTTATAAAAACATGTGGAGGAGCACTATCTGTTGAAAAACAACCTGCCCTCAGTATCCTGTCAATGGTCCCAATCACATCCCTACACCTGACAACAGCCTTTTAAGTCCTAATTCTGAGTCTCAACATCATTACAATACCTAGTTTTAAACACTAAGCAGTCCTTGGAGTATCTTTATTGCAACTGTTTACAAAAGCATAATATATTTTCGACAATTTGCTGATCATTTATCACCATATAGCCTATTTAATCCAACATGCCACCTGAAGGGGATCAACGACCTAAGATTAAACTATTGATCTAAGATCAAACTATTCTGAGTCTCTTCTGGTGGAGATGAGCCTCCTATCATGGCTTTTCCTTTCATCCTGGGATGGCATGGGATGAACTGACTTTGGTATAAGTCACATGCTAGCCTGCATTGGTTTTGGGAACTGGATTCTGATTGTCAACCTGTAGCTGGGGAATTAGCTTGGTTCAGAGAAACAGAAGAATCCTTAAATTCTTGAATGTCAATTGAGTTCCCTCTGACATACAACTCTGTAAACTTTGCCATCCATTTGGCATGAATTTCTCCAAATGTGTCTCCCTACTTCTGCCAGCCTTCATTCAATGCCTTCACATTGAATTGACAGACTGGCCTGAATCTCTCATACAGCAGAGGAAAGTTTGCAGATGCACTGTAATAATATGAAATTTTACCAGATGCTTGCAAGGCAGTGCGCTCCACTGTTTTCCCGTCCATCTGCCACACATCTTAGAGAGGAAGTGCGGAACCTCCATATGTGTTTGATGTTTAACGTCCTTCCTTAAATGGCAGGACCCTTGGAAGTAATCATCTGGATGCTGTATAGGCATGGCTGACATTTCTTAACCCTCCACTCAGCCACATCAGGCTTCAATTGCACATCTGTATTGGCTAGTTTCCTAGCGTTCCGTAGCTTGCTACGTGTCAGCTCCTCATCTGAGTTAATATGTGACGCTCCCTTATCCCATAAGTGTTTGCCTCTGAACTGAAGAGTTCAAGAGAAGGGGTGAATGATGGGGCGGTTAATTTGGCAGCAGTGCTGTTGGAGTTAGAGTGAAATTAGACATCTTGATTATCATTTTCCTTCTCTTCTGTTTCCTGGTTTCAAACCTCTGGAGGATCAGACAGAAATTAAGCATGGCCTTCAGGACTAGTACACTATCTAAAATAGCTTCTCTATGGGTCTCTTTTGTCGAAGTTGATAGCTGACAGATTGAAAAATAGAGAGAAATATGTAATAATAGGTCCGCATGATCACAAGCCCATTGACTTCCATGATTCTATTCCCAGCTGCCAGGTTAGAGTTGATTCCATTGACTGACAGCGGATTTCTCTTAGATGAATTAAGGTCCAGATATCTGTTCTATCTCACTCAGTGGCTTGGCATTCCTTGGCATCATGTGCTGTGTTTTCCTACAGAAGAAATGCACTGTGCTAATTTGGTGAGGCAGTCTTTGGATCCTGAGGCCACAATCTGTCAGGATTCATGACATGGAATAACTTATAATTGGGCAAAAAGATGAGACTCTTTATTGTGTTAACACACATCACAAGAATGAGGCTAACTGACAGAAATGATCACACATCTACTGAGGAAAAACTTGCATCATCAAATCAAAGAATAGTACAGCGCGGAAAGAGGTCATTCAGCCCATCAAACTTATGACAAACAAAGCATTCCTTGAATAGAACAGCAGTGCAATTGAATTTGCCTTTCTGTTTTTTCACTTAGTTTTCCTGTTATTCAGTTAGCAACTCACAAAACTTTGCTGAACTTCTGAGATCATTAAAATTATTTCAATGCACCCGAGGCTATGGAATATCCACTTTTATCCAAATAGCCTTTTGCTGTTGCACAAAATGGCTTCTTCCTGGTTATTCTGACAACAATACCCTCCTTATTCTGATTTCAGCACAATCTGAATGGCAGTTTTGCTTCCTTTCAAGCCCTCACAACTTGTTTTGTATTCCCTCTTACCATATCCTCTTCAAATCATTTACCAAAGTTATACCTTTAAGGAGAAGATTAGGTCCTGTCCCAGAATTTTCCACTGTAATTAGCCTATTGTTAACTAGAGTTAGTTCAGCATAAGGTTCTCTCAGTTCATTCAATAATGACACGAGGTACTTATCCATTCCGAAGAAGCATCTTCGGACTCAAAACATTAACTCTGTTTTGCTCTCCACAGGTGCTGCCAGTCCTGCTGAGTTTCTCCAGCTCTTTCTGCTTTTAGTTTAGATTTCCAGCATTTGCAGTATTTTGCTTTTATTAGATACTCAGACGCTTGGAATCCCCTGACTCACTTGGCCTTTTGCTCAACTGTGTGGGCTAGAAGCCTGCGAAAGCCTACATGGGCTGGCACAGCCCATAACCTTGTACTGAGAATGTTCTGCAATTTAACCAAACTCACTTTCCTCAGGCTGAAGTTGGCCAAACAGCTGTGAGCTGTCATTCACTCCCTGCATTAAAATCCTTCAAAATGGTCATCAACTGTCTTAAAAAAAGAGATCAGATTTCTCTGCAATTTGTCTGAGGCAATCTTTGAATTCCTTTGTAGAAGCCCTGACTGATCAGACAAGCCGCTGTGCGAGATTTATAAGGCACTGCTGACTACCTCAGAGCCTTGGAGGCCTCCCTCCCAGAAGGTCTGCAATTGAACCTTCACCGACCATTCCTTTCTTGTGCCGTGTGAAATAATACTCAAGGAATGCCAAGGCAGGTGAAAGTTACCCTGCAGCTGGCAATCCAAAACTAAGCAGGTGGAACATCAAAGCTGTGCATGGGCTGTTGCACAATTACTACTGCTCTGTTTCCCTGAGGTAAATCTTGTTGTAAACTATTTCACCTTGATGTTCAAATCTTGGAAATTCCTCACATATTTCTGAATCCATGCTACAATCTGTGACATGCACTTTTTCTTTTTATTAAATAAATGCACTGCCAAACACTGTTTGGGGTTAAAGATCCGTTAAGTAGTTTCATTCTTAACTGAACATATGTTGCAGGAAGAAGTCAGTTCCTAACTTTACTTTCAGGTGTCCATGTACAATTACAGCAAGGATTAAAGTCTCAACTTTGTCTTAATCATGTAAGCTTCAGCACTGTAACATGACTGGAAAGCCTGCATTTTTAACAACAATAACCTTCCCAATGTAATTGTAAAAAGGCTTGTGCACCAGAGGGAAAAAGAAGAGGAATGGAAATCGAGAGGATTGCAAAGCAATCTCCAGATTCACATTTCATCTTTGGGACTCCCCTCCCCTTTGACCAAGCTATTATTTTGAGTCATTGTAGTGAAGAAGTCCAGTAGTATTTCAACAACCAAAGTGGTCATTATCCACAAGATTGATTCAGTGTCAGCTCTTTGTTTGGAAGGGGATGGACCAAACTAACATTTAAAATGTAGCTCAAGAAAATAAAATTACCCAGGCAAGCCACTCTGCTATCCACATTGGTCTGTGCTCAGGCAGTCGTGGCAAGTCTGCTGTCTCCTCCATTGGCTGAAATATACAGAGACGTGCAGAAAGAATATTAAAAAGAGGTAAGAAAATAAATAACAAACAGGGATGTGAAGACCTAGTTTTGCAAAGTTGTCATAAATCTTTGAACCAAATTCCAAACCTTTGTACAGTATTTCTGTCTTCTTGTGAATCTGAACTGTGATTATTGTCTCAGTGTTATTTTTCTTTATTCTGTAAATATAAATTCTTGGAGGGAAATGGTAGCCTCCTCACTTAATGAGTTTAAAACGATTAATCTGCTACTTAGTGTTGCAATCCCTGGTAATGTGCAGCATTGTTTGTATCTCTTAACAAGTGCCTATGGATGATGTGCCGAGGCCCTGTTGGCGGAGATGAGCTGTGCAGGGGCCAAATGGAACCTATTTAGCAAGGGCACTGTCACTGTGTAGTTCAAAGCCTGCCATTCAATTTGTCACAAGAACTTGTCCATGAGTTCCTGTAACTTTAGATAAGGAGGGGTTGCTGGACTCAGAATATCAATTGTATTTCTCTCCCCACAAATGCTACCAGACCTGCTGAGTTTCTCCAGCAATTTCTGTTTTGTTTCAGATCTGTCATCGCCGTTATTTGCTTGTTTTAAGAAGTGACTGTGTTTCCCATTCCATGATCCAAAGGATGCTGGCTGATAGACCTTGTTGACATGGAAAGCCAGGCAGTAGGTGCATCAATCATGTCATCATGCTTCAACACAGATGGTTTCAACCAGCTTGTGGATTTTAAGCAGTTGGCGGATGTGTAGGTGAGTGATGATTCCCAGGTCAGGAAGCAAGAGAATGGGGTGTTGGGGTTGCGTGGATGTTTCAAATTATGATTTCCAATGTTCCATTTAATTGAATGTCAATAAGATATATGTGTAATAGCCTTTTTCAGACAGGTGTAGAGTAAACTGCTGCATTATACCGTAGGTCAGAGGCTGAGGTTCTGAATGTTGTGCCAGCAACACACAACCACAGACCAAGCAAGTTCGATTCATTGGTTGTTTCTGGTTTTTCCTTTTACGGTTGATTTTCCTCAGATGTTCTTGGATGGAAAAAGCCTTAACTGGAGTCACTTCCAACATGTTGGGTTGAGATCATGCTTAGAACATAGAACAGAACATAGAACAAGACAACGCAGAACAGGCCCTTCGGCCCTCGATGTTGCACTGACCTGTGAACTAATCTAAGCCCATCCCCCTACACTATCCTATCATCATCCATATGCTTATCCAAGGACTGTTTAAATGCCCCTAATGTGACTGAGTTAACTACATTGGCAGGCAGAGCATTCCACACCCTTACCACTCATTCTGGCTTTCTTTTCTGGCTACCCATATAGATGTGCAATTCTTTTTGTCATTGACATAGTAGACGTGGAATATATCACAGTAAGGACATAGGATGTAGGAGTAGCATAATTCTGCTCTGCCACTCAATGAGATCATGTTTGATCTAATAATCCTTAACTCATTTTTTTGTCTTATCCCACAAACCTTGATTCCCTTAATAATTAGAAATCTGTCTATCTCAGCTTTGAATATACTTAATATCACAGCTGTAACAGCCTTCTGCAATAAAGAATACCACCCTCTGGCGGAAACAAATTCCTCCTCATCTCTGTCTTCAATGGGCAACTCCTTACTCTGAGATTATACCCTCCGGTCCTAGACCTTCCCATCAGGGAAAGAAGCTCTGCACATCTATCCAGTCATGCCCTATAAGAATCTCATATGTTTCAATAAGGTCACCTCTCATTTTTCTAAACTCCAATGAGTAGAAGTCCAATTCAACCTCTCCTCATAAGAAAATCCCTATATACCTAGGATCTGTCCAGTAAACCTTCTCTGCACTGCCTCTAATACCAGTTTAAGTTTCCTTTGATAAGGGGAACAAAGCTACTTGTAGTATTCCAGCTGTGGCCTGACTAGTGCCTTGTATAGTTTTAGCAAGATGTCACTGTACTCCATTTCCTTTGAAATAAGGGCCAGTAATCTATTTGCCTTTCTTTTTAACTTCTGAACTTTTTCATTAGCTTTTTGTGATTAGGACAAGAAAAAGGACCCTGAAATTCTTTTGTAGCTTTCTGCTGTCTTTCCCCATTTAAATAATATTCATCTCTTCTATTCTTGTCAATGTTCATAACCTCACATTTTTTTCACGTTATGTTCCATGTGCCAAGTTTTTGCAAATTCATTTAACCTGTTTATAACCCTATATACTTTGTTGCACATTTATTTTTAATGTCATCTGCAAACTTGGTGACAGTACTTTCACTTCTGTCATCTAAGTATTTAATATAAGTTACAAAGAGGCCTCTGCACTGATCATCATGGTTACGGGTTGCCATCCTGAAAATGACCACCCTTATCCCAACTCTCTATCTTCTATTCGTTAGCCAATTCTCTATCCATGTTAACATACTGTCCACAAAAACATGGCCTCTAATTTAATCTAGCAGGCTAACGTGTGGTATCTTATCATATGCCTTTTGGAAGTGCAAATATATTACATCTACCAGTTCCTCTTTATCCACCCTGCTTGTTACCTCCTGAAAGAACTGTAATTAATTTGTCAGGTATTATTTCCAGTTCATGAGCTTTACCGATATTGCTTGATTATATTCTGCATTTCGTAATGTTCTGCTACTCCGTCTTTAACAGACTAACATTTTGCCAATGACAGATGTCATGACAGAGGCATTGGAGGGATTCAACGTCAGACACCATGTGCAGTAGTAGTCCTGTTTTATGGTTATGTGGATTAATTTTCCTTTAGAAAAATCTTTTGTTTCAACAGCAGCAGACTTCACCTTACTCCAGAGATTTTATTTGGTGAAGAAGACCAAGTTGAAAACTTCTCCAAACCATTTGTTAAATGTCTTGCTTCTGCCAATGACTGAGGCAACAATCTACCATTTCTCATATACCCCTTACAATTTTCAAATATATTCATTGCTCCTTTCAGGACCTATCTTAGATTATTGGTCAGCATTTTACAACTGAAATTGAAATCTAATGAGTTGCTTATATTTCCAAATGTAACATTTCTGAATGTGGATTCAGAAGCATTTAATGAGGTTAGACCAGATACAAGCCATTGTTTGCTTCATATATAAGCAAGTAAGAGAATGTAAAAGGTAACAGTCAATCTCAGTTCTGTACTGTATAATCAGGAGTGCCTCCACCCATTTTGCAAGCTTCTTGTTTGCATTTCCTCTCTCTTCAGTTAACATTAAAACTATTCTGCATTTTAGTTTCGAGCAATAAGTCAATGACTGTCACTCACAACCTATCCTTTAGAATATGAATTTAATTTAGGCCTTACCCCAGTCTTTGACCAGAAAAAGCAGAGACTATGATCCCTGATACTTTGCTCCATTTGAGAATTCACCGGCAGTCCTGAGAAATGAAAGCAATGACCCTCTCAGCCAGCATGGTGGCTCAGTGGTTATCACTGCTGCCTCATGGTGCCAGGGACCTGGGATCAATTCTATCCTTGGGTGACTGTCTGTGTGGAGTTTGCACATTCTCTCTGTGTGGGTTTCCTCTGGGCGCTCCAGTTTCCTCCCACAGTCCAAAGATGTGCAGGCTAGGTGGATTGGCTATGCTAAATTGCCCATAGTGTTCAGGGATGTGTGGTTTATAGGGGGATGGGTCTGGATGGGACCCTCTGAGGGTCAGTGTGGACTCGTTGGGCCAAAGGGTCTGTTCCACACTGTGGGGATTCTATGAACAATTCACAGATGAGCAGATTAATTTTCAACAGAATTACGGTCAATTACCTTTGGTCATCTGAGGCAACATACCAATGGGCCATAGTTATTGCGTGTATCTCTTCAATCCTGGTTTCTTTTGATGTTGAGCTTCTGTCCATCTCAGAGCTGCGGCCTGTAGCTCTTCACTGGGATTCACTTTTCTTTTTTATATAAAAAGCTTAAACATGTGTCCCTCTTAAATGCATTCCACAGAGAGGTTGTAAAAGGAAAACTGACTATTATCGAGAAACGGAACTGGATTTTCAGTCTGAGATCAGGAACCCAGCACCCGAATGAATCCAGGTGTCAACTCCACACTGGGTTTGTTTTGCTGATGAGATGCTATTTTAATCCACAACACCCTTAATTACACTGGGGTGAGCTCAGCCCTAATTATAGATACTGGGTACTGCTTAGAGTTGGGAACTGGCTCTGGAGTGTATTGATCAAGGCAGATGGCTGTCATGACTGGACTTGTTGCTGCTTTGCATATTAGAGCAGACAAGAGATTAGAGGGCTAGCAGCCTCACAACAGTTACAAGTGGCTAAATGATTACAAGGCACACGGTGCTGAAGCGATGGTTACTTTGTGCTAATGCTTCATCAATTCAACTTCAAAAATCCATTCTTACTTTTAACATTTTAATTCTGCAGCAAATGACATTTAATGTCCCTGCAGTGTTTCTGACAGGTTTGCAATAATGTTCACCAGGCTGTTACTTTTACCCATGTACCCCTCTGAAAATCTCTTTAGCAGCAGGTTAATAAGCTCTTCAATGAGTTTGATAGCCAGTTAATTTAAGGCAAGCGGGTTGCAGGTTCCCAGCACCAACACCTTCCCAATCCCTACAATCCAGATGTGCTTTTGAATCTTGCAACTGGTTCCAGAGGCATTGGAAGGCTGACATGTCATCTGAGAATGCTTTTCTCAAAGCATGTCTATACCAGCATTACCCGCAGTGGATGTTTGAACATCCAGGCCATTTTAGTGATAATGGTTGTTGGCAGTGCAGCTTAATGATTGACAACAAGTTGGTCCTCACCTACTTTTTTTTAAAAATCCCTTGTATCTGGTTGAATAGAAAACAATAAAATAACTGCAGTATGAAAACGAATGCCAATTCATATCCGTCATTTTGTGGTCCCACTGACGACCAATTCTACCCACAATAGTTACCTGATTATTGTTTTAGCATTGGTGGGACAGTTTTTGGTTTCTTCTGGGAGTTATGAACCATGCAGGTCTGATAAATGATGGTGCAGAATGGATAAAATTTAGTTTCCTTTGATTGTCAAGGACAGTCTCAGAATTCCCAGGTAATTTACAGCAATTTCTATTTCTGCTTAGCCTAGTTATTAGTCCTAATAATGAAGTAATTCAAGGAGACTACATTTTCTAGTGGTAAATATGGCAGAGTGTTCGCACTTCACTGTCATTTCAACTGAGAGGTTATTGTCTTCATAGAAATCATCATAGAATTCCTACTGGAATGAAGGTTAATACCCGAGACATTGACTGCTCCTTTCCTCCAGATGCTGCCTGGCCTGCTGTGTTCTTCCAGCCTCCCGTTTGCCTGCCTTGGATTCCAGCATCTGTAGTATTTTTGTCTCTACAGAGACAGTCAACCTGAGGGTGGAATCTAACCCAAGTCCCTGGCACTGTGAGGCAACAGTGCTAACCACTGAGCCACTGTGCTGCCCCATAGTTGTACTGTGTGCTCTGTTCTCTTCTTCTACCCTGCTGATCTGATTTGTCCAGTTAAAAAAGAAATTGCATTAACCAGGCAACTCAAGTGAATGGAGATCTGTTCCTTAGTAGTAGATATTGAGATAAGGACTGGGAGGTTGGAGGGATACTCAAACTGTAAACTACCAAGACCTGGGCTCTAGGGAGACCAAGATTAAGTTCCAAAGACACTCCATGAGACAAATGAAATATTCTTTCAGAAGATGGTTTGATAGGTAGTAATTGGTGATTCTGGAATCACATGCAGGTCAGACCAGGTAAGGACAACTGTTTCCTTCCCTAAAGGACATTAGTGAACTAGATAGGTTTTAAAACCTATCAGCTGTGGTTTTATGGTCATCATTAACATTTAATTCTAGATTAATTTAATTGCATTCAAATTCTACCATCTGTTGTGGTGTGGTTCAAAGCAGGTCACCTGAACATTAACCTGGGTTTCAGAGCTACTAGTCCAATAATAATACCATTTAGGCTACTGCCTCTCCAAATTAAGTCGTGACCTTTAAAAAGGACCAGTGATGGTTATTGTTTTTATTTTGAACACCTACGGACTAGGTTTGTGATGTCAGAAGATTGCTATTTTGGGGTCAGAATAGCTATTGTGATATCAGAGGCGGTGGACATCTCGATTTGTCAGTTACCATCTGACAGAGAAACATCCTCTGTTGCTCTGTAATGCTGGTATATAGATGGGCTATTCAGCTTTTAATTTCAATTCAGTGTTTGGATACCTTTTTGCGTTGCTTCTTTCATTACACCAGCAGACTCCTCTGGTGTTACTCACAGTGCTTTGAACGACTCTTCATGTGTGGCTCAGACAGTATAGACAGTGCTCTTGATTGCTACCTTTCCTGTGTGGGAAACCTTTTCAGTTGTTACCTTCAGTTTGTAACCCGTCTGTTTGCCTGCTACGTTTATTGCGTAGAGAATCTCATTAACTGTCACCTCCGGTGTATATACAGCCTACTTGATTCTTACTTTCACTGTCTTTCTTGTCTGATCCACTGTTATCTCCATACATACAGCAATATAAACAATGATTGATGCTATTTAATGTCATGCTTGAAGAACAGAGAGAAGACCTACAAGCTTTGCTGTATACCGTCTCCACAGCTGCTACAAGATAGACATGCCTTAATGACAATAATAACCTTTATCAAGAGTTTCAACTCCTGAGCTAATCATTCACATAGAAGAAAATATGTGCCTGCAGTTACTAATTACAAAGCAGGTAAATTCAATTTCCTTTCATCTGAATGTCATTACATTTCCAGTGATATTGCATATACTTTCCAAATGTTTATTTTGCCATCTGTTGCTCCTGTGTCTTTAGTTTTATTATATCTAGAGCATTGTTATTAAGAAACCCGTAACATTTAACACAAGACATTAATTTATTAGTGACTATCTCAAAAGGTTGCATGTCAAGATCTAATATTTTAAGAATTTTTCCTGTAAAAATCTCACTAAAATGGACAGCAGCTAAACATTGCTTAATAGGCAACTAATAAACTACAGAAAATGTATTCATTACTAATAGTTTATCAAAACTGAAAATGTCACACCATGTTGAGATAACATATAGCACCCTTAGGAGGAATGCAACCTTGTATTTAATATATGCATCTCCTAGATTTCAGATGATTCCTTCTCCCTGCTCCATCTATGTGAATCTTTGGGTTTTTCTTAGCTCACTCAATCCTTTGAACATAATCAAATGAATCTCTAATAGCAAGGTGCCCACTGATGATATTGTGGCCTTTAACCCTTCATAAATCTTGTTTCCTCTTGCTTTGCTTGGTGTTTAACACAAAGGCAGTTTTTTTCCTTCATGTGATGATTTCCATGGCCAGTTAGCCTCCCTATTTTGCCAACACCTCAAGAACATTGCACATCCAGTTGGGTACTGCACTGAGAATTGGTAGCAATTTAAATTAATCAAAAGCTTTAGTTTAGCAAATCTGTCCTAACTAACTTGCATATTTATCTAGCCTGATCTTGTGGACTATTCACTTCTAGTCCTTTTATTTTGAATTTTAGCAAGGAAAACAGCCATTTTAATCATAAATATTTAGGAGTTGTATGAAACAAAATGTGGGTATTGCCTTAATTTGTCGAAATAATTGCAAATATTTGATAAAAGAAATCTGTCACTAAAGATCTCTTGTGACAAATTTTGCCACGGATTTTAACAAATTTATTGCACTATAAGATTGATAGATGATCTTCTGATAGGAATTATTAAATGAGTGTCTTTATTCATTCATGGAATGAATGTGTCACTGGCCAACATTTAGTGTCATTCGTTAATTGCTCATTAAGGCAGTTAAGACTCAACCACGTTGCTGTGGGACTGGAGTCACACGTAGGTCAGACCAGGCAAGGACAGCAGATTAACTTCCCTAAAGGACATTAGTGAGCCAGATGGGTTTTTACAACAACTGATGGTTTTCACATGGTCGTCATTAGGCTAACTTTTAATTCCAGATTTTTATTGATTTAAATTTCTCCATCTACCATGATGAGATTTGAACCCATGTCCCCAGAACATTAATCTGGGCAGTATTTGAATTTAATACTAACTATAGGTCGGTGTAAACCAGAATTTCATCTTTCTTTTCCCTCTTTTTTTGAAAAAAGTAAATTGCTCTTCTGTGCGATGCATCTGGCAAAAAACAATATTCTGTGCTGCTTTAAAGGGTTCCATCTTGCAGTGTTTAAGACTAGTCTGCTGCATAAAATATAGCTAACAAGTTGTTATATATTTTAATGCTATGTCTTATGCTACTTCAATATGGAAAATATTTGTGACCTTGCTCCTTCTTATTAAAACTAATACGTGGAGAAATATCTCAAGCTATGTGGACAAACTATTTCAGCCAAATCCAGCTGAGTTGATTTTGTTTTTCTTTAAAACAGTCATGCCATAAGCTTCACAGTCAATCTATACCTTGTTTTCATAAAAACGTCATTACTCACTGACTGCTAGCCTTCACAGCCTATGTCAGTTAATAAGGTAATTTCTTTTTCCATTAACCTATCTTAAGAATAGGTTGTGCTGATGAAAGCTCTTCAAAATCCATTTCACCTCATTCCGATGGAATATCAACATTTCGTTACTCCAGCACCTTGCTGTTTATTTAATGAGGTTTGTCCTTAACCACTTCCTGATAACTCATTCAAATTGCAGTTGACCCTCAGCATTAAGAAAGACTTCCTGACATCTGTCCTAAATTGACCTTGTGTACCCCTGAATCTGTGCCCTCTGTCCTGCTGCTGGAATATCTAAAAGTATAACTTCAGCTTTAGTTTCTGTATCCATTAACAACCTTCCTTACTTCTGCTCTTTTTGTGATAACTTATTTTGGTGTAGAAGAACCATACTGTTCGGACCATTCTCAATTCTTGCTTTTCACATTGAAAACCAGCTTAGCTGCTCTCTTTTTTTTTGTGTTGCCTCTTCAGCTTTATGGCCCTTTACTTAGCAGTAACAGGAACTACACTAGAGTTGCTATCTGGCCATACACACAATGCGCAAAGCACAGTACAACATGCGCAATGAACATTGAATGCAGAACACTTCAAGATGGATCGCAGATAGACCCTTTAAAAGTCAGGACTGCTCTTCCAACTCCTTTGCAGGGATTTTGATTGCAAGGTTCTAGTTGTGATATTCATGCTGTATCCCACAATCCTTCTGTTCCTAAAGCTTATGTTTTCAAAAGCCTGATATTGGTGCTAATTTTGACTTTTTGCAGTGATATTGGGTTCCAACATGCTCTGACAGTTTAGTTCAAAAAATAAAAATATTATCAATCGCGTGTGACATATTCCACAGAGACAGTTGAACACAGACATTTGCTTCATATTCAATTGTTGATTTGCACCTGTTGGTTCTACAGTATTACTGAAAGAGAAATATTAATTAACTAATTGTCCTTAAACAAGACTAAAGAAAGCTGGTCTACAACAATAAAACTTCCAGCTAATATATTAAAATGTTTCATGATACTTAACAAATGAAGGATCAGATAAAAATGGATGTGAAGTTAAAGAAATAGGTACGATGAGAATGATTAATAGCATGGTCAAATGAATTGGATTTAAGAAGACCTATAAAGAGGAGAGGTAGAGGTGTTTTTGATAAAATAGATACAGTGAGTGTTTCCTTGAGTCATGAAGATCAAGGGACCAGTGTATGATAGCCACTAAGAAATCAAAATTCAGAAAGAACCTCTTTTATCCACTGAGTGGTTTGAATGTAGATCTTTGCCACTCAGCGAATTAGGTGCTACAACTGAAGTTAGTTCGTACCATCTTAAATAAGCACTTTTTATAAGATTGTCCAGTCCAACACTTCTGAGTAACCTGACAAAATGACTCTAAATAATGATACATAACCGCTTGTTGGTATCATTGGTGTACACCATCAGTTCCTTAGTAAATTATGAATTCTTGAGTATTTCAAAGCTTTTAAAAGGTAGTTATGAACTTGTGCTTAAAAAAGAAGTTTAGTTTGAAGGGCCTCCTTTGAAAGGTCACAAAGATGGCCGATAGTTGAAAGCTCAGGATGACAATGATGTTGATCTGGCTGTATAACTGGATACATGAGTGGAGTCACTTTCTGACCATTTTGTTTTAGATCAGCATAAAAGAGTGCAGAAACCTGATGTGTGCTGGGATGAAACTTCTGCCTGAAATTTCTCATTCTTTTTCCCTCCTGGTTCAGCTGATTTCTGAAGAATTGTGCTGGTTAACCTAGAACTCCATTTCCAGCATTTTTTGAGCATTGAATTTTTGTTATTTTCTTTTCCAGATGTCAGCTATCCAGCTGTGGTCTGGGCATTACGGACCCATTGCTATAAGGGCTCTGATGGCAGATTTGGGAAACCAGCTGACTGGACCAGACCAGTAATACCAAAGGACTTACTGCAGTTTTGAATTGGGCTTTCAAGAGGCACCTCCTATAATGAATAAATGCCCAATATCCATGTTAAAAAACACCTCATTAATTATGTTTACTTCTACACATGCTTAGTAATTTAGTTAATTTATTAATATGAATCAATATATTTTTTCATGATCACAAAAGCCTAGGCATCACTTTAGGCAATATTAGTGAATGAATTTTATTGCATGTCTTAGTTATTATTTTATTATGGTATTTTAGTATGGTATTAACTCCTTATTTTAAATTGATTAATATCTCTGCTAAAACAACTTGCTAGTAGCATCTGCAGTTATTTCTAAGCACGAATCGCAAAGTGATGAAGTCTTTCCAGCATATAGATTACATTCTTACAGATTATATGCCCTATTTGGTTCCAGTTACAACATCCAATTGTTTGAATGAGACATAGGTCCGAGCTTCCCATCCTTGCTGGCAACTTTTGCTAGGTTTCTGGGATGAATCTATCTCTTCAATATTCCTGGCAAAGAGCATTCACATTCATTGATAAATCTAGAAGGAGCCTAATCATAGGTTTGCCAATTGTCACAAATGCCTGATTTCTCAATCTGTGTTTCTGCTCCCACGTCACTGCACTAGAAGCATCAGAGATAAAACACACATTTCTCAGTTTAAAAAAAAGCTTCATTTCTATCCTCAAAGCACCTTTCATAGTTTTGAACTTCTGTAATTTTGTCTCGCTGTCTTGGCATATTATGCTTTTTTCCAGGGTACATAGATGTTTCTGAATACTCTAAATAACAGGAAACTATCTTTAAAAATTGTATAGCCGACTGGTTAGTGCAGTGATATAAAAGTGGGCAATGCCACATACTGCAGTATTGTCTGGCTGCGTCAGTGGAGCGAGGAACAGGCTATATTAATATTTAAGTTCTATGTACATTCATCAGTTCTGACAAAAGGTTATCGATTTGAAGCATTAATTCTATTTTCATCTGCCCATGGCTACTCCCTCACTTGCTAAGTATTTCCATGGTTATCTATTTTTGTTTTATATTTCCAGCATCCATTGTGTCTTATTTATATTGTGCTGCTGTACAGTATTCAAATCAGGTATAATTTCAAGTCTGTGACCAGTTAACCAATTTTACTCAGGGTATAATTGTTGGCACAAAAAAAAAACCCAAGCCAGGGTATAACAAGCATCAGGCACTGGAGTTGACTATAATATGTACAATTGTCATTTCAGGATAAAGACAGGAATCAGTATTTGGTCAGTGTCTGGACTTATACATGGGAGAATGCCCTCCTTGGATAAAGTACTGACTGTTAGCTGTCAACTGTCCAACTACATCCCAGCATAAATTACTACTATCAGGAGTGGAGGAATTTTTTTACCATAAAGCAGAGGAAGAGAAAAAAAGAAACTTCACTATGCAAATTACTTTCCAAGCTTGTGCCAACAATCACATCTAAAAACATTGTTATTACGAATCCATTCATTATAACAGTAGTCTGCCCCTTTCATTCAGTGGGTTTCTGCTGTTAAGTATCCTGTTGTTTAATGTGATAGTCTATTTCCAATCTGTGGATTGTGCCAAAGCTCTGCTGCACTCTTCACTATAAAATGTGTCAACATCAGCACTCAGCACCTATACACCAGTGTTCTAAATTAAGCCAGGCAACGAATGAAACTCTGTGTCTGTTCCCGGTTTATCACTGGCATTTTATTGTCTTGTGCCGGAATGCTTTGATGTCAGCAGTTACCCCCAGTGAAGGTTAGCCCCAAGTGGATTGAGGTCAACTTTGTTTCTTTTTATAGAACTAGAAAATTGCAGTGAATGAAAATGATTTCCTGTGACTGCTAGGGACATCTGAAGGTTCTTTCATTATGTTTTCCTGCAACGGGTCATATGGCTCTTGTACATGCACAAGCTGACTTCCGTTGCCTTGAGGGCACTTTGGTCTAATTTAATGAGATGAGGCCCACCAAAGCAGCTCTACTATTAAGCTTGCCTGGGCACACAGTATTTAGTGCAACGCTGTCAATATCTTTATTGTCTTTCTGTAATTAAATAATGGTAGGTTATTTTTCAGTCACTCACAGTTACAGAATCTCCACATTTCAAGTATTTTGCTTCATTAATGCAAAGTCACAATCCTGTTTTAAAAAACCTCAACTGCTTCACAGTTCTAATCAGTGTTTACTTGTTAAACTAAATCCACATTTCAAGAAGAGCCCATGTGTTCATGTTATTAGATTATATTTGCTAGAAGTCACATTACTGCAATAGGATTAGACCCCAGTTTTATCGGTTTGATTGTGACTTTTGGTTCTGTCGCCAAACCTGAACTCTTCTACAGTGCTTTATGTTGACATGTAAAATGGATTTCTATTTTGCAAGTTTTATTCCTAAAGTTAAAGGCACAGGCTGGGGCCAGGGCCTTTCATGACCCAAGTGGATGTCAGATTACCTCAAGATTAGTTACAGAAATTAAAATACCTTCTACTATAATCACCTCAATGTGACTTTTAATAGATAAATCAGTTAGTTATTGAGGAAGTGTACGATATTCAATCAATTAGGACAGCAAGGATATAAGGGGCTGAATGGCCTTTTCCTGTGCTACCATTCTGTGATTCCAGGGGGTAATGATTTGATATATAATTTTCTTTCTCATGAGCTGAACCTTACTGATTAATTTGAATAGTATTATTCAAGATGCACTGAAGTGTAATGCACAATGAAAGCAAAAACACAGGCACACCCATAGTTTGAGGTATGATGGGTGCTGGTCAAGGGTCAAATGACATCTGATGCATTCATACACTTATGCTGCAAGTTGCAATCATAGGATCCCTACAGTGTGGAAGCAGGCTATTCGGCCAATCATGTTCACATTGACCCTCTGAAGGCAATCGCACTAGACCTACACCCCAACACTATCCCTGTAACCTTGCAGTTCCCATGGCCAATCCACCCAACTTGCATGTCCCTGGACACTATTGGCAATTTAGCATGGCCAATTCAACCTAACCTACACATCTTTGTCTATGGGAGGGAACTGAAACACCCAGAGGAAACCCACACAGACACGGGGAGAATGTTCAAACTCCATGCAGACAGTTACACAAGGGTGAATTGAACCTGGGTTTCTGGTGCTGTGAGGCAGCAGTGCTAACCACTGAGCCATTGTGCTACCCTTGGATGACATCTTGGTGAAGCCATTAACATATGTGGAGAGATTATCCACCAGAAGTGTACAGAGCAGGCCAATCGAAACATCAATCAACATGCAATGTTGTTTCAAATACATGAATGTCATTTTTTAGCCCAACACTTCAGCTTGCCTCGGTGAACATGTTCAGAAACAGAAAGAATCTCCCTGACTCCCAGGTTTAAAGCTATTTTACCATTAAGTTGTTCATCAGTCACTTGCAGTGTTAGTTGGTGATTGATTTCTTCTGGTAGTTGCTATAATTGAACAAATGTTTGGTACCTCCCAAACCTGTTTTGGTTTGCAAGGTCAAGAGCAGAGTGGTCCAGTAGGGTGATAAAGGAAATTATTCTGAATACAGAGTTTCTGTATTTGCTCCTGATATAAGTGCACTAGTAGGTATTTCTTTTGGAATGAAATATGAATGAGCAGAGATCATGAGGATCAGGGCAAGCTCCTGGAAGAGAGAGGAGGGGCCAGAAGGGATCCTAGTAACAAGGTGTTCAGCATTTAATTCTCCTTCCTAACTCTCATGTAAACAGAGGTTAAAATCCAGTTTCAATAATACTCTTTGTATGTTACTGGGCAAAGTTCTTTGTTGTGAAGCTCACAGTTGAGAGAAACTTTAACCATCCCTGCATTGCAGGTACAAAGAAAGGAAGTCTCTCTCCCTCTTTGGTGGAAGGCAGAAAACAAGAAATCATAGGTTTTTGACTGTTTCTTTTCAACTATCAGCTGACCTGCAAAGCCAAGCATCTTGAAATCGACAGCTCACTTACCATCATCAGTGCTTTTGGTATTACCCAACATAGCAGCTGCGGCATCCCACCATCTACTCTTCAAGAAATTCAGAGATTGATTCATATATCTTTTAATTTTTATTTCTTATTTCTAATCTGCCTTATTATTTTTCCTTTTTATAACTAATTAATAAGCGCACACCTTCATTAACTTAAGGAAGCCTTTTTAAATTGGCTCATTTTGAAACATCAATTCATTTGGTATGGGAGAAAGGTACAAAGAAGGGATGAGATCATTGTTAAACTAATCTTGTTGAGATCAACTGAAGGGGTAGGTGAATGAAGAAGTGGAGTAAACACAACCCTTCTCTCTCCACAGCTTTACAATTTTGGGTACCGCGTCTGGAATTGGAATAAAATGGCAAATTTTACTTGGGTTCTTGTCAAATCAAGAGATATGAAATTGGAACATGACCAGGTCATTCAGTTCTTTCATTCTTCTTGAGCATTTAATATGATCACGACTGATCACCAAACCTCAATTCCACCTTTTCACAGCAATACCAAACTCCCCAGCTCCACTTCTTACTAAAACTATATTGATTTCCCTGAAGAATGGACTCTGACAAAACCCCATAAATTTGCATGTCTTATATACTTAAATCAAGTACTCAATTTCTAACCTGATCACTTTTCAACTGCATACTAATCTGGTGTCATTTATTTCCCAATAAAAATCGAAAGAACTGCAGATGCTGTAAATCAGGAACAAAAACAGAAGTTGCTGGAAAAGCTCAGCAGGTCTGGCAGCATCTGTGAAGAAAAAATCAGAGTTAACATTTTGGGTCTGATGGCCCTTCCGCAGAACCGGACCTGAAACGTTAACTCTGATTTTTTCTTCACAAATGCTGCCAGACCTGCTGAGCTTTTCCAGCAGCATCTGTTTTTGTGTCATTTATTTCCCACAGTACATATATCAGGCATTGTTCATGTCCATCCAAGGTCTCCCCTTATCCTGCTGATTGTACAGTCTAGGCTGAATTCTTATTTCTATCACTCAGTCCCTAGCGTGACACTTGAACATCTTCTTTCATTATCAACGCTTCTACTTGAATCTGTATTTAACACTTTCAGCTTGAACTCTTTCACCAGTAACTCCCAGTCTCTCACCATTCATTAAGTTTTTAAAAAGAAGCTTCTACCAAATTATCAAATCATTATAATCCCTGGGTCGAGTTCTTTGCCAGTCACTGAAATTAACTACAATCCTTTGCAGCATATCTACTCCAGTCACCAATTTATTTCCCAACTTACATTTGTATTCCAGGAGATCAAAATCAATGCATCCATTATCTCTGATTCCATATCTTTTAAAATCCATCAAGTGCAGAGAAATTGCCAATGTGATGTCCCACTAATTTCTCTATCATTATTTCTTTGCTAATTTAATTGATTCAAGTTCTTCATTTTCACTAGAACTTTTGTTCCTCATGATTTCCAAATCATGTTTTGTGTCTTTCACCTTATAAACTGATACAAAGTATTTGTCTAAAGTCTGTGTTATTATAATTTTACCTGGGTAGGATCTGCATTTACTTTCATTAATCATTCCCTTTTTATATACTATCAACATTCTTATAATTTGTTTTAGTTTATCCCTGACTCATTTGCACCATATTTCATTTTTGTTTTCATAACAACATTGTGGGTGTTCATACATGCTAAGGACTTCAGTGATTCAGAAAGTAGCTCACTACCACCTTGTCTATGGCAATTAATACTGGCCCAGTAGCAACACCAACATTATATGGATAGATATGAGCTATATTCACATATATGAGCTATAACTCATCCACAGGTCAAAAGCATGGAATCATAGAATCCCTGCAGTGTAGATAGAGGCTATTCAGCCCATTAAGTCTGCACTGACCCTCCAAAGAGCATCCCACCCACCCATCCCTGGACGCTACAGGGTAGTATGGCATAACCAATCCTCCTGAACTGCCCATCTTTGAGTTGTGGTAGGAAACCAGACCATACTACAGAAACCCACAGACACAGGGAGAAGGTACAAACTCCACACAGACAGTCGACCAAGACTGGAATTGAACCAGCATCCCTGGTGCCATGAGACAACAGTGTTAAAAACTGAACCACTGTGCTGCTTGATTTTGTTTTTCCTGAACCATGACCTAAACCATCACAACCATGTTACTTATGTTGCATTGTGCAGCCTGGCATTAACCAACAGAGGAAAAGAAGAAAGGCTTGCATTTGTACACTGCTTTCATGACCATCAGATGTCTCAATGTGCTTTACAATCAATGAAATGGCTGGAAGGTCTCTGGTGAAAGTTGCGGACTTGACTTTTGATATGGGTCTCTCCCACCACTAATTAAATCCCAACATAGATGAACAAAAGCAAAGTTGCTGGAAAAGCTCAGCAGGTCTGGCAGCATCTGTGAAGGAGAAAACAGAGTTAACGTTTCAGGTCCGGTGACCCTTCCTCAGAACAGTGGCTAGATGAAGTTGGATGGATTGGCCATTTCAGGGCTTCAGTCGGATCATGGATGAGTGGATGAGCCAACATAACCCCTGCTGTGGGTAAGGCTTAGTGAGGGTGTGGGGGGCATGCGGGGCACTGACTAGTAGTGAACAGCTACAATGCCAATGGCAGATCACTGACAAAAGCGTACCAAGCAACTGTAAAACCCATCATCCTAGATTGATGGCATATCCTCAGAACTGATATATGGCATTTGTATGACACTTTCACAACCCCAGAGCATCCCAACGCATTTTACAGCCAATGTAGCAACATTTGCAGTGTAGTCACGATTGTGCATTTTCTTCTGTTAATGCTTGTCATGAATTCAACAGTGGAAATGTGGCTTAGCAACCATCCAGCAAGGGTATCATTCATGAATTACACCGTGCTTAGTCATGGAATAAAACACAGAGTCTGCTGCCTAACATACAATTTGACATTTATCATGTTGCTTTCCTAAGGATGGGCCTGTGTGATGAAAATGTTAATTTAGTGACTCACTCTCCTTCCACCAAATAAAATTATCACCTAGTCTAAAATTTGGGAAATGATCATTTGCTTTGCCAAATATGCTTCTCTTGGATTTGGATGTTGCATACATTTTAATTAGTAGGTCCCATATGGTCTGGAACATTGTGCATTTCTCTTGATCTGCATTTGTGAAATCACTAAAGATGTTGGATTCAAATTCCCATTGGTTACTATTGAGAACCTTGTGCAAGTACTCGCAACATGAAGGCTGGTAAATACTCAGCTTTCTGGGTGTCATTATGACAGCACTCTTTCATCTCTCTATGAGACTATAAAACCATGCATCACTATTTCTCTCAAGGGTTGATAGCTATTTGAATCAAATGCCAAAACCATACCAATCAAAGGATGACTTAAAAAAACGAAATAGATTTTCAAGGACTGACGTGTAAGAAATCTTTCACTCCACTCATTGAGAAGGCTTCTTCAGGGATAATACTCTGCCAGGTATATTTGATAGTCCGAGCATGAAGAGTGTTATAAATTGACCAATTATTAAATATTAAACTGCTTTTTCAGTCTTGTAATTAATGTATTCAAACCTGACAAATCAAAATCAATCTTTAACATCATATATTAATAGGATGGAACTTTGAAAAATTAGTCTAGACCTAGACCATTAGGCTACGTTCCTGGCTAAGTAGCTGTCTATTTTAAAACATTCTCTTTTCTATTGAAAGAAAGTCAGATGTGGCATACAACACTATGGGCTTACGTCTTACTATCGGCACAAGACCAATTTCATCCGATCACTCTTAGCAAACCCAGGGAATACTTTCCAAAGAAGAATCATACTGGTCTTGAAATGTTAACTCTGTTTCATTCTCCACAGATGCTACCAGGCCCAATAATTTTCACCAGCATTTTCTATTTTATCACAAAGGAACACATTACCTGACAGTATATAAGCACTTCATTGGATAAACTTGAATCGTGTTTTGGAAAATGACACATGAATTGTCTTACCATATAATTAATGTAGCTAATTGTCCCACAACAATTTGATGGATATACTTTCAATAGTTTCCAAACTTGTTCACCTATGCATACATTCTGTATCATTCAAAATATGTGGAGAGAAAGGGTGGCAGCTGGGTTTAATTCTTTTATGCTCAAGAGGAAGAGGTTAATTTGACAGAGCTGTGGTATTTCCACTGTTTAATAGCCTAATATCATTTAATGTGTGAAATCACATGAAAAACCGCCACCTGGGTAAGGAACCAGGGAGGAACGAGTGCATGAAATGCACTTTGCTGTTCAGACAAAGGCTGATCAGGAAGATTCCTCATTGTCACAGAGAAATGTTATCTAGTTAACTTTAAAATGTAACAATTATGAACACATTATCCAAAGAATTCTCAAAATATTCACTTGGTATCAACTGGCAATTGAAAAAAAATCTTTCTTATCACTTCAGACATCTTCAATTGTTTCTAAATTATAGGTAATAAGGTTGTCAGTCAAAGCTCTGGAATTGATATGGCAGATTAGTGCAGGGCTCATGAAGAGTGGATACTTAAACATTGCTTCTGTGGCAATAGATGTTATCAATACTGTTGGCACTTGTAGTTGAACAATCAATTCCAAGATTTTTGGCTTTGTAGATTGATTGAAACTGTTGTCTCCTGATTCCTTTTGATAGTGACTCACTCAGAGTGAGAGGGAGAATCTTTCCTTTTTTTGTCTGCAGCACAGAGAGCGTACAAATGGCTGTTCTCAGAACCATCAGCTTCAAAGAACACTAGTCCGCTAGAACGTGAAGCTATTAACGCACATAGATTAGTATTGTGGCTGGTTTTTAAGCCCTTTTTTTGTACACTTCTGGAATGTTCAAATACAAGGATTGTGCAAGAAATGTTTTTCTGCTGAGAAAGAGGGTGCAGTCTGCCCTCTCATCTCACAAATGAAAGCAAAATACTGCAGATGCTGGAAATCTGAATCAAATGGATAGAACGCTGGAGAAGTCCAGTAGGTCTGGCAGCATCTGTGCAGATAGGAATAGAGTTAAGGGTTCAAGTCCTGTATGAGTTTTTTTTTGGATCTGCAGTTTATCTCCTGAATTCCTCCAGGATTCTGTATGTTTTTTATCCTCATTAACTTTTCCTGTTATATTTCCCTCTCTGTTTGAAGTTTCCCTGACACTCTACAGGTGCAACATTCCATGGGTCCTATACAGGACTTTGCCAGCAAGCAACTGTACATACATCTGCAGTCATTTATTTGGCAATGCCCATGATATTTTGGAGTTCTGACCCATTGTAACAATCAAACGTGAACTCAGAGAATAGCTTGAAGAAGTTGTACTTGCATTCATTAGACACAGAATATGTTAAAATGATCTTGGTGAATAGTCCCAGATTATAAAGGTAACTGGCAAAGCCAATTTGCAAATTATTCACTGTTGCATGTCAAGTGACACAGGTCGAGAATAATGCAGTTAAAGAAAATCAGGTGGAACTATGTTCTGTTTCAAAGAGCAAGTCTGAGATGATCTAGCATAAAGAACAGTAATTGCAAGAGATAAATACAGTTGTTTTCAGAGATCAAAGGGAGTAAAGGATGTAATCAGGAGACAAGTAGATCATGTTGTAACTATTTGCTGATAAGTCCTGATCATGCTCAAAACAAATCTCGTGGCTTCTCCTTCAGTACATCCTCTTCTAGTTCCTCCATTTCTGTTTTAAAGTTGTAGATAACTTTGCAAGAGAGGTGTCCAGAAGATAAACAGTTTTATAGAGCCAATAAGGAGATACTGTTTACACTGATATATGAGTCTATAACAAAAGGATACAAACTTCAAATAATTGGTCAAGAAAACTGGTGGGAGATGAAGACAATTGATCTTTCTCAGGGAGTTATTGCAGGTCTTAAAAACATAGCTTGAGACGATGATGGAAATTAACTCAAAGGTAACTTTCATAAGATGTTTATGCATTTGTGAAAAGGAAATTCCTGCAGAATAACAGCAATGGTGTTGGTGGGAAGATCTAATTAATAGCTTTTACAAGGAGCTGGCACAGACACAATGGATAGAATGTTGCTGTCTGAACCACTGGTTCTATAGTAGTTCTCTGAAACGACCTTCCAAAGTTCTGACCTGATGCCGTCTCTTAATCCCTGTCGCTGAAGAAATTCTGTGAGTGCTACCATTTGTGAGGTAAAAGTAGGGGAGATGTAAGCTTGTTTCAAGTCCCTTGTTAATGAAGTTTACATGTGAGAATTGTACTGTGATTTCAGTGAATGGGAGAGCTTCCATAGATTATAAATGCCTCAGCTTGAAAGCTCAGTCAATAATTAGGTTACGTGAGTATCAATCTGTACCAGGACTCAAGTGTTCCCAATGATATTGTGACTGGCTGGAATTTCACGATTCTGCTAAAGTGTGAGTTCTATAGTAAAGATGTAGTCCCACGTCTTTCATGGCCAACAGCTCTACATATGAGTAAAGAATACTACTTTTCTCCCACTTTTTTCTTTTCTTCTCTCTTCAAAGTGCTTAGAATACCGGAATCCATAGCATTATATCTTACTGCTCTTTGTGAAGCCCATTTGGCCTATCCAGCATGGACGTGTGGGTGAGTCACAAATGGCCTCCTCTTTTACTTTGATCACGGTGCATTGAAATTTCACCTTGAATTGTCCAAAACATTTAGGGTCACCACTTTTTGCTCAACTCTTGTACTGTAAAGTCGCTAATCAGAAAATGAGGTGATATTCTTTTGAGCCTGCATTGTGCTTCATTGGAACATTACAGTAAGGCCCAGGACTAAACTGTTAGCATGGCAGCAAGATGGTTTATTAAAATGGCAAGCAAATGGAAGTTCAGGATCATTCATTTGGACAGAGCAGAGGTGTTCAGCAAACTGATCACCTAGTTTGTGCTTCGTTTCACCAATGAAGAGGAGATCACATTGGGAGCAGCAAATGCAGTAGACTAAATTGAAAGAAGTACAAGTAATACACTATTTCAACCAGAATGTGTGTTTGGGGCTTTAGACAGTGAGGAGGAAGGAGAAGAATGGGCAAGTGTTACACTTTCTGTGATTGCATGGGAAGATGCCACAGGGGTGTGAGGTAATGTTAGGAGTGATGATGGAATGGGCCAAGGTGTCACTAACGCTGGCATTAGAGGGGACGAGAAGACCTGCTTGGTGGTGGCATTCCGCTGGATATGGCGGAAAAGATGGAGGGTGTTCTTTGGAGTTTGGAGATTAATAGGGTGGAAAGTGAAGACAATGAGAGCCCTATTGTTCTAAGAAGAAGAGGAAGGGTATTATTTGGATGAGGCAGGGGAAGGGATGAGGGCTGATGTGCGGAGTTGGGAAACAATTTTCTGTCTTAGCTTCTCTGAAATCATACCCTCTTAAGTCATGCATTCCATTTTTCATCAACTCCAATTATTAGTGTAAAATGAATGTTTGACCCATCATTTTATGAACTACTATCGTCTTTAAGTGAATTGATTACAAATTGTAATTTGATTTAAAATTTATAAGTTAAATATGTTTTCAATGTTTGGCCTGTGAACATTATTCTAAATCTTTAAGTTCAAACTCATAAGATGCAAATCGGTTGATATATTTGGTTCAATGGAATATGAATGCCAATAAGACCATAAGACATGGGGAGGAGAAGTAAGCTACTCAGCTCATTGAGCCTGCTCTGCCATTCAATTAAATTATGGCTGATCTGATAATCATCAACTCCACCTTCCTGCCTTAGCCAAATAACCTTTAATAATTAAAAACCTGTCTATTTTAGCTTTAAATATACTTAATGAACAAACATCTACAGCCCTCTTAAGCAAAGAATTCCACAGGTTTACTATACTTAAAGATTGAAGAAATTCTTCCTCATCTCTGATTTAAATGGTTGACCCCTTACTGTGAGATTATGCCCTCTGGTTCTAGACTCTTCCTCAAGGGGAAACAATCTCTCCGCATCTACCCTTGTCAAGACCGCTTAAGAATCTTGATTGTTTCATTAAGGTCATGGCTCATTCTCTCAAACCCCTGTGTTAACAGGCCCAAATTATTCAGCCTCTCTTCATAAAAGAATCCCTCTACACATGGGATCAACTTAGTGAACCTTCTCTGAACTATCTCCTTTTCTTAGATGGGGGACACAAAACTATTCCAGCTGTGGTCTGAATAGTGCCTTGGATAGTTCCAGCAAAACCTTCTTGCTTTTATACATGATTCTCTTTGAAATAAAAGACTACTTTCCATTTGCCTTCCTAATATTTGCTTTAAATCCCTTGAACTGCCTGACCTGAACTGACCGACTCAAAATCCAACAAGATCCAAAATCCAATAGGGATTCAGATCAGAGATTGCCCATTTTGAAACACTGGATGAACTTTTACCAAGAGGCCAGTGTATTAATTTAAAACTAGAGGTTTTAAGGTACTTCTGAAATTTTCAGGCAGGGCCTTTACTTTTTTCTCCCAGTTGTTCTAAAGCAAACAAATCCAGAGCTAGTTCCACTGAAGGGCTACTGGAATTAGCATAGTAAATTGAAGCTTCACAGATTCAATTGCGGGGCTTATATGTTTAAATTACAGGCCAAGAAGGTTACAATTTATAGCCAGAAGCACGCTGAACTAACCATTCTGCAGCTAGACTGGACAGTATGTTGTTAATTCAGAACATACATTCTACAACTGAAATGTTCACCATACTTTCTTCAGATGTATGTTTCCAATTTATGGGGGACAGCAAATTAAAGGTATTTGGGAGTCTTAACATGTGAGTGCCACAACTTTTATTTTAAATAAACATGACTCTTTAGGGATAATTCTAAATTTTATTTTGACTTCTCCCCTTACGCACTACCTCCTCTCACACCCTGTACCCATAAAGCCTATCCCTGCCACCAAATATTCTTCTTCAGGGCAGTCCTGCAGAGAGTTTAGTTTAAGTTTCAGATGTAATGCACATGGGTGAACAACTGTGGGTTTCAGATATCCTTCAATGTTGAGCTTTGCAGAACCAAAGCCAATGAAAAAACACAGCCTTCAGCTTCAGTTCACCTTTGTGACACTTGAAGCCAAAGTTAAACTCATAAATGCCCATCCTGATTTACTGCAAAACCTGTTGAAACCTGCAGTGCATTTCATTGTAAACCATGTTATCATGATAAACAGAAAGAAAATTGCATAAAAAACCGAGTGGAGTAAATGTGACAGAACCAGAATATAAGTCTGCATTTCATCATGAAAATCAATATCTCCTTCATCATTATATATATATTTCAATGCATGTAAAAGAAAGATCAGATTGCTCCAAGCTTAGAATCTTATTCTCTGTTGGGCATTCCTGAAGTAATTATTAGCAAAAATCCAAGCCTCTTGCTAGGCTTTGACTCGCTGAAATTAAATATCGATCATTATCACGACAACAACATACATTTGCATGTTGCCTATAATGTAGCAAAATGTCCCAAGGTATTTTATAATGTATTGTCTAACAAAATTTGCTAGTGAACCAAATATGGAGATATCACGACAGATTTGGTCAAGCTATCAGTACAGACTTAGCCAAACAATTTAGCATCCTAAAGGACGAGAGAAGGAGGGGGTTTCGGAAAGGGATTCCAGAGCATAAAACCCAGGCAGCTAAATGTGCGGCCACTTACAATGGAGTTGTGAAAATCACACAAGGTCATGCTTAAATAAACGTGAGAAGTTTAAAATAGTGTCAGCATAGGAGACACAGGGAAATGAGACTCAGTGCAAGTATAGATGCAGGAAGCAGAGCATTTGGTGAACCCACAAATTTATTGTGCGAGGTGGGAGTCTGGCCAAGGGAGCATTGGCATATTCATGTTTAGAGATATTAAAGGCATAGATTAACATCTCAGCAGCAGATAAACTGAAGCAGAATCAAAGTCATGCTATTGTGGAAGTGAAGTACGCGGTTTGATGAGGTACAGATATGCACTTAAATGCTCACTTCAATGTCAAATACAAGGCTGGGAGCGGTTCTACAGTTACAGTTGCCAGGGAGTAGGATAGAGTCAGTTGCTAGGTAATGGAGTTTGTAGTGGCGACCAAAGTCTTGTTCTTCTCAACATTTAGCTGAAGGGAATTTCTGTTCATTCTGCACTGGATGTCAGACAGTGGCAAAAATAATTCAAACAGTGACAAAACAAGAGAGCAGAGCTGATGAGAGAGGCAAAGCAGCAGTACACGTCTATTGATTTAATTGAAGAAAAACGATTATTTAATCCACACATTCACCCAAAAGTCTAAACATTGTGCCACTCATTCACACAGTCAAATTCAGGAAAGATATCATTAAAGATAATAGTGTACTTCTCCAAAAACTAAAAAAATGTATAGTTTGCAGCTCATGTCATTGGCTCACAGGTGGTGGGGGGCTGATTAAAAACAAAACAAGTCAGGATGTTCTGTGCATTGGAGGGGAAATTGAAAATTGTGGTGTGCCATACCTCTACCGTCCTTGTACTTCTAGGTGGCAGAGGTCTCAGGTTTGAAGATGCTCTTAAAGGAGCCTTGGTGAGTGGCTGCATTAGTCAAAAGGCTCTCTTAAATATAATAGGTTCAGTACAAAAGAACAAAAGAGAAGTATGGCACAGGAACAGGCCCTTCAAGCCCATGCTGATTATCTTGCTCTGACTAAACAAACCTTCTGCCCTGATTCGGTCCATATCCCTCTATTCCCTCCCTATTCATGTATCTATCCAGATGCCTCTTAAATGTTGCCAACGTGCCCACTTCCACCACCTCCTCTGGCAGTGCATTCCAGGCTTCTGCCACTCTCTGCATGAAAAACTTTCCTTGCACAACTCCCTTAAAATTTTGCCCTCTCACTTTGAACCTGGGCCTCTTGTAATTGAAACTTCAACCTTGGAAAAAGCTTCTGATGATCCACCCCACCAATGCCTCTCATAATTTTGTAGACCTCTATCAGGTCTCCCTCAGCTGCCGTCTTTCCAGCGAAAACAATCCTAGTCTTTTTAACCTTTCCTCATTGCCAATACCCTTGAGACTGGGCAACATCTTGGGGGTAAACCTTCTCTTCACCCTCTCCAAAATTTCCATGTCCTTCTGGTAATGCGGCAACCAGTTCTGCACACAATTGCTCCAAATGCAGCCTAACAAGGGTTTTATATAGCTGTAACATGTTTTGCCAACTCTTGTACTCCATGCCCTTGCCAATGAAGGCAAGCATGCCATATGCCTTCTTAATAACTTTGACCACCTGTGTTGCCACTTTCAGCGAACTGTGGACCTGCATATCCAAAGCCATCTTTATGTAAATGTTCCTAACAGTATAATTCACACCTAAATTTGATCCTCCAAAGTGCATCACCTCGCATCTGTCTGGATTAACCTCCATCTGCAATTTCTGTGCGCAAGTCACCAATCTGTCTATACCTGTTGTATCCTTTTGCAATTATCGACACTGTCAGCAACTCCACCAATCTTTGTGTCATCCGCACACTTGCTAATCAGACCACCCACATTTTCCTTCATTTTCCATCATTTATATATGCTATAAATAACAGAGGACCTAAGACTGAACCCTGTGGAACACCATCAGCTACTGGTGTCTATTCTGAAAAATACACTTCGACCACTACCCTCTGTCTTCTATGGCCAAGCCAGTTTTGTTATCCACCTAGCCAGCCCACCCTGAATTCCATGTGATTTTAGTTTTTGTACCAATCTGCCATGTTGGACTTTGTCAAATGCCTTACCAAAGTCCATACATACTGCACCAACTGCTCTTCCCTCATCAATTATCTTTGTCATCTCTTCAAAAAATTCGATCAGTTTGGTGAGACATGACCTTCCCTGCAAGCAACCATACTGCCTGTTGCTAACCAGCCCATTTTCTTCCAAATGTGCATTTATCCTGTCCTTCAGTATCTTCTCCAAGAGCTTCCCCACCACAGACGTCAGACTCACCAGCCTATAATTTCTTGGATTATCTCTGCTTCCTTTCTTAAACAAGGGAACAAAATTAGCTAATCTTCAAAACTCTGGAACCTCGCCTGTGGTCAAGGGGGATGTGAAGATATCTGCTAATTCCCCAGCTAATTCTTCCCTTGCCTCTCACAGTAACCTTGGATGTCAGTGTGTATCCTGTAGATGCTAATCACTGCTGCCACTGTATGTCAATGGTCGAAGGAATGAATGTTGAAGTTAGTGGAAGTGGTGCCAATCAAGTGGGCTGCTTTTTCCTATATGCTGTCAAGCTTCTTGGTATGGAAGTGCCGATGTTAGATGGAGGTGAACAAGGTCAGAAGTCACACAACACCAGGTTCTAGTCCAACAGGTTTATTTGAAATTTGAAATGACTTCACCGATGAAAGAGCAGTGCTTAGAAAGCTTGTGATTTCAAATGAACCTGTTGGACTAGAACCCGTGTTGTGTGACTTCTGACATTGTCAAAATTCTTCAGTTTTGTTGGACATGCATTAATCCAGGAAAGTGAGGAGTATTCCATCATACTCCTGACTTGTGCCTGAATCTAGGGGTTTCAACTTGCCGCAGAACTTCCAGCTGTTGATCTGAAGTTTTGTAGCCACAATACTTATACGGTTGGTCTAGTTCAGTTTCTTGTCAATGGTAACCCCTGAGAGGAAATCAATAATGTCAAGTGAAAATGGATCAAACCACCATTGTTGGGGACAGTCATTGCCAGGCACTAGCGTGGCATGAATAGCTTAGCTACAAATGTCACCTTGCCCTTGGCTATCAGCTTAGGTACCCAGTGAGCAACCACTTTAAACAATAAAAGAGAGATTCAGAAGCTTCCACAAGAACACAGATTACATCTGAAGTTAAGAATAAGACATGCCTTCACTGGGCATGACAGTGATAAAGGCTGGCTACCATTGTATATGTGGAAACTGATGTGTCTTTTGGTGACGTTGCTGAAGAGCAACACGTAATTGAGAAATAGGAAGAGATTAAGGATTGATCCTTGGACAGTGCTAAAGGAAACAATGCAGGAAGAGAAGCCATTGCAAGTAATCATCTGCTGCAACTGAACAGATAAGAGTAGGTGTGATGTTAGTTTTAGCCTTGTCCCTACCTTTTATCCCAATGCTCAGCTTCTCCTGCTGCAATCCCAATGATAGAAATGCATGGAAATATGGTAGAACTCACATCATAAGTGAAGCTTTTTGAGATTAATTTTTCACCGTGACTTCGCATTATAAAATAAAGATTTAAAACCAAAGCCTTATCTTGACAATCATGAATAGAGATTGATGGAATTAATAGGATCATCCATGAATATAAGTGATTAAGAGGTCAATTTAAACTATACTACTGTGTGGTAACTGTTCATTGATCTTTATAGAAACATTATCATGTTAAATCATAAAAGTACAAAAATATTTGATGCATACAAGATTCATTTTCAAGATTTTAAATTATGGCAAGGTAATTATGTCAAATGGTGTCAGTACAAATGGTGGCTACAGTTACTATGCAGGGACAGGATTATCATTCATAAGCATCATTTCCTTTTGAAATTCCACCAAGTTTCACCCACTTTTCAAATATAAAATGCTGTGAAAATTGATTAGTTTTGCAGGAGCGTATCTGTGCCCAAAGGACTTCTGACTGTGTTAGACATATTATCCTCGGACAATATTCACACATGCAGAAAACATGGCTGAAAGAGGCATTATTTTAATGATGGATGTAATGTCAAGAATGGGGCACCACTGCAAAGAAAAGCCTTTTTAAACCACCTTTGCCCTGGCCTAACCAATGGATTTGAACAAATAGGTCTTTTTATCTCTAAATACTTTGCCACTTCCTAGCTCTACAATACTTATGCTGGGCAATTCAAGCGCATTTTTACTCCTCCACTGCGACATTTTCCACAGATATCCACTCCTCTTTATGACTTATCACATAGGTTGTTGCCCTAATAAATCCATTGCTGTTGTTGGTCCAATGTTAGGACCTGCTGTTATTAGCAAGGCCAACATATAGCAAATATTTGTCCAGTGTCTTCAACAGAAGATGAAGTAAAGGATCAAACATTATTGAAGAAAGTGACTTTTCACCATTATTTATCGTGCTCTTGGAAGAAAGGGGGAAAGGAATTTGTGGCTTTAGGGCAATAAAAGGTGGCATGGTAACTCTCTGGTTAGCACTGCTCCCACACAGCTCCAGGGACCTGGGTTCAATTCCAACCTTGGGTGTCTGTGTGGAGTTTGCACATTCTCCCAATATCTGCATGGGTTTCCACCCACAGTCCAAAGATGTACAGGTTAGATGGATTAGTCATAGTATTTTGTCCAGGAATGTGCAGCCTAGGTAGATTAGCCATGGTAAAATATGTGTTAATGGGGATAGGTTGTGATGTTTTTTGAGGGTCTATGCAGGCTCAATGGGCCAAATAAACTCTTTCTGCACTGTAGGGATTCTATGGTAACAAAACTTGTGATCACTTTTAGTCAAATTTCAAATTATAGAATGATGCTGGTTTCTGATATTCTTTTATCCCATGCTGAATATTGTTGCCCTGGTAACTGTTGATGCATTGATCCATTAGCCTTGTTGAGGCCAAGTAGCCCTCTGAGACTGATGCCTGTTTGGTAGCCTGTACATATGGTCATTTCACACCTTTGTCAACAGTCTGTAGTGTAGGAGCAGCTTCTCCTGTTGTTTGTATGTGTGTCTGTGGCTTAAAAGCTGGTTTTTCCTGTTCACCCTGTGTGATTGAGGTACTTACTTACCTATCAAGTTGCTACATGAGCTGACTCTTATTGAGAGTGTTGACCATTTGCATTCTGATTGGATTTCCAAAGCTTAGCTCTGACCATGGCAGCTTTACTAAAGTGAAATTTCTGTCATTCCACTCTGATTTTGTCACTTACTCCTGTTGGTCACTACATCTCTGTTACAACTGTCACTTTGTTAGGATCTAGGCAAAGATCCTGGCATGAATTTGACGTTAGGCATCTTCAGTTGCATTTTTTTTCGTTGAGCTTCAAGCTCTTCTGGCGAACTCTCCCTAGCAGTCACACTGTATTCTGATTACAGTTGGTGATGACTTCTTCTATTATATCTCCGCATCCCTGCATTAGTAGAACATAATACTCTGGAAAGATCATGATTATGTCATGCTGTCTGCATTGGTACACCTCCAGAGAGTTGAGAATGCACAAAACGACATGCACAACCAACTGTATTACCCAAGTGGTATGTGGAATATAGTTAAAAGGAACCTAATTATTTCATCCAGCTTTACTTGACAGTAATCATTCTATACATCTTGGGTTTTAAAGTCTTGGCAAATTGTGGTCAAATATCTTCAATGATATGGGGATAGTGAGATTCTTCAAAGCTTTATTGAAATCCTTTGGATGTATGCATACCCTTAGCTTTCCAGACTGCTTCATGTTTACTATGCTGTTCATCCAGTCAGTAGGAATCATCACTTTTCTTTATTATTCCCTTCTCTTCCAGCTCCTCTATTTTGCTTTCAGGCTGAACTTGAAGGTAACTGTAACCAGCCTCAGTAGATGCTGAGATGATCTCACACCCTCTTTATTTCAAGATGATATTCACCAGGAAGTCATCCAAGAGCTGTAAAGGTGTCTGTGTAATCTTTAAGGATTGGCTCAGCAGCCAATGGCTTAGTGACCTGTGATATCATGCAAATGCCTTCTGTCATGAGTAAGATTACTAGTCTAGGCTCTAGATATGCATTAAAAGAAATGAGTCAATTTTGCTTAACCTCTCCGATCTGAAACTCCATTCTCTGCATTGCATTGGGTTCTCAGCTTCATTTAACCTCTTGGGAACAATATTGTTATGATGGCAGTTAAAGTCCTCTTGGACTTTGCACATATTGAACTTTTTGACCTGGAGTGTGTTTTTACAGAGAACTACTTTGACCAAAAGATAACTGCTCATGTGTATTCCCTTCCTGGATGGCCAGGTCTTGTGAGCACCCCTACAATGTCACAAGTGTGCAGAGTCAAGGAAATATCAAACAGAAAGACGATTAAGGAACAGATAAAAAGTAGTTGACTAACCCCCTTCTCTAGAAACTATCTCCTGCAGGCATGTTTGTGTAACACTTTGAAAGTTATACAAGAGCTGTGATTGAAACCTGGGGCTGCAGCCTTTAGTCTATGCGTGTCAGTGATCTGATGTCCTAATTTGTGGACAAGTATGTTGCGAATGTCACAGTTTTGAGAACAGCCATTAAACTCCCCTGCACTGCAGGTAAAGAAAGAGAAAAGAAAATCTACTACAGTGAGTGTTGTCAGCCAGCCACCACCGAGAAAATCAGGGCACAAAAATAATTCAATCAACTAGAAAAGCCAATAATCTCAAAGTCAATTACTCAATTATCAACATCAATGTTAGCAGCACCATCAATATAATTGCTGCAACATTCCACTTCTACTCTTCAGTAATGACTCAGTGAGTGACCTAGGATTCAGAAAGGATTTACAAGGATGTTGCCAAGGTTAGAGAGTTTGAGCTATTGGGAGAGGCTGAATAGGCTGGTGACTTTTTCCCCGGAGGATTGGAAGCTGAATGGTGAACTTATAGATGTTTATGAAATCATAAGGAGCAGAGATAGGGTGAATAGACAAGGCCTTTTCCCTGGTGTCAGAGAGTCCAGAACTAGAGGATGTAAGTTTAAGTGAGAGGGGGAAGGTTTAAAAAGGACTTAAATGGCAACTTTTTTTATGCAAAGGGTGGCTCGTGCATGGAAAGAACTGCCAGAGGAAGTGGTGGATGCTTGTACATTACAACATTTAAAAGGCCTTCAGATGGGTATATGAATAGGAAGGGTTTAGAGGGAAATGGGCCAAATGCTGGCAAATGGGACTAGATTAATTTGGGATAACTGGTCAGTGCGGAGAAGTTGGACCAAAGGGTCTATTTCTATGCTGTACAGCTCTATGACTCTATGACATTTAAACTTGACCATGAGACCTATTTCATGGTATGCTGATTCATCAGAATCATTGCTCTGTATCATTCCAGCAGCCATCCTTATAGACCCGCCTGTTTTTTGCCTAACTAAATATTTGTATACTAATTGTTTAGCTTCTTGCAGATAAAGTACTGCTTTCCTGATATTGCACGTTTCCTTTTCTTATGTCTGGTGTCCTCCACATTATTTATATTTTGTGCTGTAATCTGGATGTTTCTGCTGACTTTTTGACAAATATTTATTTCCTTTTTGTCATGTTGTTTATTAGGACTGTCTTGTGGCATAATGCAGATGTCTTCTGTTCTCTCCTTAATACTCTCTAGCTAATAATCGGCAACAACAAAGCTTTTACACATTTCAATAATATTCCTGAGAATAAGCTTCTTCTCTCTCAACATACATACTCTCATGGTGGGATCCCTTATGCCTAAGATAATCTTATCACTACTGAGATCATCTTACTGTTGCTCAAACTGACAGACAACAGCTAGATTTCTCCATGCTAATATATACCAATCAAAGTTTTTCCTTTCTCCTGGGCTCTGATATTGAGCCCATACTACTCATAATTTGCAGAGATTTCAAAAAAAAGACCATCAAAATTTCCCCAGTCTGGTTTTTCTGCTCCTCAATAATGTCTGGGCGTGCAATACATCTTGCAGCAATCTTTCCCCAGCACTGATAAAACAGTTGCTACTCTTATTTGACTTTTTTTGTTTTTTAAAAAATCTGTACAACTTCATTATTTTGCCATTGCTACTGGAAGAACTTCCAAATCTGTCTTATATTAATTTTCATTTGCTCAGCATTAGGCACTTCGAAAATTCACAGCCATTCTGACTCACCCAGCAGTTTAAAGTTTCAGACTTCTGTTCTAATTTATCCTTGCTGTTTCTTACAGCAACTGGTTCTCTACAGTTCTGAAAATCTCTGCAATTTCAGCTACACACTTTTGACAGGCTGGTTCATCTGTTAGATTTCATGACTATTGCTTAATTGAAAGTATCTGCACTGGAGGTCACAGGAATATAGAAATAGCAGAAATGGTACAAAAGGCATTTCTCCAAACACCATCGGTCCACTTTTTTAGAAGGTAACGATCCCACTGAATTCTTTTGAAGAAGCTCAGGGGAGTTATCCCCAGCTTCCAGCCCAAGATCTGGTCATTATCACATTGCTGGTTTTGGCAATTTCCGATGTTGAAATTGACTGCAACACTGCAAGTGACTACAATTCCATCCCCTTGTTTGCACTTCAGGATAACATTTGGTTTTGGCATCAAATTTTTACAGCATAGTTTCAAGTTCTTCATAAGAAAAGTGAAAAACAGAGATGATTACAGTTCCAGCAGCCTTCATAACAAAGTGTCACCTAAAAGTGGAAGGAAATAATAATTTATGTGTATTCTATAAATATAAATGAGTGAAGGTTGAAGGTTCTTCGATCAAATTTTGTTCGTGCCTGGCTGTGAGTAATGTTGCTGATACAGGAAAGTGCATGCAATTAGTTATCCAGGATTTGGAAAAAGTAGGGCAATTCCTGCTGTGACTTCCAGGTGAGAAGAGGTGTTCTGTTGTGTAAAAGCCACGGTTGCATGAAGTATGTGTGACTCCCATATACAGGAGCACTGTGACCTGAGTGAAATGCTGCGATCATAACGAGAAAAGATCTCTGACTAGTAAGAACAAGTTGAAATACTGCTGGGGAAGCTAGGACTCACTTGTCTTGTTTATCATGTTACAGCATGTATCTGCCCATGCTAAGCAACAAAAGCTTTTGGTCACCTGTTCTAATATCTTCTTTTGTGAGTTGGTGTCAAAACGTGTTTGAAGTATTCTAGAGATGTCACCTAGGATATTTTATGATTTAAAACAGTTTAATAAATGCAAATTGTTGTGCATATATATTAAGGTCAAAGAGTACTGAAAGGATAGAATAGTGTGTTGTGAAGACAGAGTATTTGAGAGGAGAGAAATGAAAGACAACCTAATTTTATTATTTTCCCAGATGACCATTCCTGATCCTTTGTCACCTCTGCCAGTACAGTATGTGGTACTGGGTAAGAATTGTTTGCAGCAGTTTACGGCCACCAATCTTCCTTTGTCTTTGCTTTGTCTTTGGCCTATTTAGTGATTAGTGGTAGAAGACACACCACCATACTGTATCAACAGAAGTGACAATATCCTGAAAGAAGAAAAAGGTTTATTGTATGAAAGCAATAAGCACAACTATATTTGCTCAGGTATAATTGTTGAGACCTCAGGGAACTGATACGGATATGCCTGTTCTCTCTGAAAGCCTTCTCTCCATCCATATACTGTGACATCAACTGAATGGGTGGAGCCAAAGTGAGCATGAACATTAACCCCTTCAGATCAACTAACTTGTGTAACAGTATTAACAGAAGAGAAGGATCTTGGAGATGCAGAAGGATAAGAAGTAAAAGAAAGGGAAATAATAAAATAGAATAGAAAATAAGATGGTCTTGGGTCCAAGGTGGTGTCCAAAGTATGCATGCAAAAGGACATGTGGAAGACTCATGTTTCGTGATCCTGGTGACTTAGCCTTAGTTGAGATGCATGTGTTCTAGTTATGAACAGGGAACAGGTAAAGGTAAAGTCACCATAGTCCCAGAGAGCTACTTTCTCATTAGAGTGATTCAACTGGTAGTGAGTTTAACTTGAAAGTCACCATGTCTCAAGCAAATTTAAGGAGGTGGGACTATCATGGTAACCTCAGCCAGCGTGGAAATTGAACCAATGCTGTTGGTGTCACTCTGCATTGCAAGTCAGCTGTCCAGCTAAATGAGCTAACTGACCCACGGACTTGGAATGCAGATGCAACAATAGGTAATGGGTTAGAGCTAAATGTTGATATTGAAGATGATGTCACCAAGGGACAGCATATAGATGAAAACTAGATGGGACCCAAGGATAGAACATTGGAGAAGGCCTTTTGTGGGACAGTAGTAGTGCTCTGAGTCAGGAAGTTGAGGTTCAAATCCCATCTGCTCCAGAGGTGTATAATAACATCTCTAAATGGGGTGGTTAGAAAATACTTAGATCCTTGGGGAACACAAGAAAAAAAATCTGTACAAGGGCGGGATGAGAAGGCCTTATAGATGGTTCTCTGGCTAATGTTAGATAAAAGTGGAACCAGACAAATTTCTCCCAGTAGGACAATAATGGAGAGGACTTTGAGGAGGATGGTGCGATCAAGTTTTGCCAAGATTGTGAGCTTTAAGAAGCATCTGAGCAGAGAGAGAAGTAAAAGTTTAAAAAGGGAATTCCAGAGCTCAAGGACTTGCCACTTGAAGCTGGTGCAAAGTTGAAAATCTGGGCTATGTATAAGTTTCAACTTGTGGAGCATAAAACTCTAGAGCGCTGTTGAGTTAGAGGAGATGATACATATAGAGGGGGATTTGAAAACAAGGCAGAGAATTTTAAATGCACGGTGCTGCCAATTGATCTAATTGTGCAGATCTGAAGGCATTGGGGAAATTTTAACCTTCAATGACTGGCCAGGCTAGCTGCTGCTGCCTACCCATCCCTACTGGCAGAAGCCCCAGGCTATTTTGGTAGTTTCATTTCAACACTGTTGGCAGGTGGCACAATCTGGATTGGTTTCTCTTTACAACATGCTAGCCTTGGCCCAGTGCATTATCTGCAGCTCAGATACTGTGCCAGCTTGTCAGTAGTATGCAAGGGAAGGTGAATTTGGAGCTTTGACAGACAGTGACACTAATGAGGAGTAGCAGCAGTGACCCACAGCAATTTTGTAAGGCCCAAAGGAGGATACCTGTTTCTTCCTTTTCCATTAAGTTATAAAGTGGGAAAGATATTGGGAAATGTCTTAAGCTTACATTTATGGTGGCTGGCAATGATACCTCAAAGGGCCAATAATTAGACAGGTCCATGCTATGACACAAGGATAGACCAAGTTCAGCGCTCTCTTTCTCCCGTCGTGTGTCCCATGTTGGAATTTGCAACAGGGGTCCTATGCACATTATAAAGTCTCCACTTGCTTAGTTAAGAGGGTCTACTGATTGAAATATGCATATTATCCACTGTCCCTTGGATGGCTCTTTCAAATGATGGAGTTGAACATGTTGGCATGAACTGGACTAGGCGTGGCTAGGGAAGCATTGAACTTGGACAAGAAAGGATATAATGAATTGACATTGAGATTAAAATCACCTGGGATGAGAAAGAATTAGATACTGTCCACACTTTGATATTATTAACCCAATTCCCACTGATGTCAGCTAATTAAAATTGGCCATGTTGGCTGGCATTTTGCTCACATCTGCTCACTTGGCTAGTGCAATTGTGGATTAAATGGTCAACTGGATTGTGAATTACGGAAATTGACAAAGAAAAAAACAATGATTATGTGCTTGTAGGGGAACCCTACTTTAAACAGTTAATTTAGAACCCTAATGGCATTATCAATAGGGGACACGCAGAGAAATTGGTGATGGCTACAGTTAGCATTTGGTATTTAGCTTCAACTGGCATTGAAAAAGAAGTAAAAGACTAAAGTGACTGTTTACAAATATTAATTTAGATTAAAAATCTCCTACTTACCAGGGTTATCTTTAATTTACTTATTGATTTCTTTCCCCGTAGAGATCCTACTGTTCCAGATCTCCAGTCACATCCATAGCTGTTCCCATGATGGAGGTCATGAGGGCAGATCTTGTAATTTTTTCCAGCTCGGGTGCCTCGAGGCTGGTACAAAGTATTGATTCCTGTATAACTGGTGGATCTCAGTAAAAAAAAGGAACTGACTGAGTATTCTTTTTCAAATGAGTTCAAAGATTTTCCTCTTTAGCTCAATTCCATTTTCTTGCAGGGATTCTTTTTTCCATGTGTCCACTCTGTTTAATGACTTTGTTAGTAAAATATCTTGTTCAGGGTTGTGTAAAAGAAAAGTGATGTCGATCCCCAGGAAGTGTTATTAGCTGCGTGTCTGGTGAGAAGCTAAGGGGCATGAACTGTGATGAGTTAATGAAAAGCACTTGTTCCATTTGACCAAACATCCCATTTGAACCAACCCATCTGAAAACCATTCTGCTGAAAACACTGGGAACAAAGCAGGATTGATTTAGCTAATGCTTGTGAAAAGTTCTCTCTTTACTTATTTGAAATTCCTCAGCTTATTTTCTTCAGGCCACGCTCTTCTCTGCACCCTCCTATCCATCCAGCGCTGTTCCATCCCCTCTTTCGTGCACCCTCCTCTCCCTAACCTACTCATCCCTCCCTCCCTGCCCAAGTCCAGATACATTAGCTAACTCCCAGGCCCTGACAACAAGTTGGGAGGAATGAGGTGTCAAAGATGAAAACTGCATTAACTCACCCTACTATTCTTCCTTCATGATTGAGGAAATTTTCCATTTGACAGTGCGACTGAGATTGGGAACTCATTGTGCGGTGAACGCTGATCACAAAGTTCTTAACCTTATACATTTTTGCTGAGAATTAGCCTTGAAGTTCAGTGAGAATTAACTTGTTTCATGTTGTGACGAGTGATGGTAGGCAATAGAACATGTGCCACATCAGGAGTGATGCAGTGTCAGTTGTCAGAAAAACTGTTTTACAATGGCTATGTTTCAAGCCACATCATCTGCTGACATGGTACAGAATTGCCTCTATTTGATGTATTGGAAACTTTTGTAAAGTGACTGATAACTAAACCCATTTAAACTGAAATAATAGACTTAAAACAGTAAGATAATGCCGTGACTATAAATTGACAGTAACCTTCTAGAAACTAAGTAAACACTTGAGCTACTGGATTGAATTAATCTTGTTTTATGATTGCATCAATAACTAAAGTCAATTGAAAGAATTTTCAACTCATAGCATTTGAACTGTGAAAGTTTTTTTTCTGATATGCATCATTAAATAAAACCATACCTATGGTATTTCTTTCATTATCACTTCATTTTCTTCAGAAGCAAATTACTGTGCCATGTGTCACATGTGGAAGCAAGGAGATTTAAATTAATGCTGAAGAAGGAATTTTCTATGACTAATCATTCAGGCAAAGATAGGATGTGTATTTTCGTGTTAGATTCTACAGACTTTAAAATCAGAGCAGTAAATCAGGTTCAAAGTCAGTTGAGCTAACATTAATAAACATTATTAAATATATATACACAGATGGTAAGAGAAGACATCTACTGGAATGCTACAAATGTAGGCTCCAGTGCCACGTGCCCTGGCGTCTCTATACACATGCTCAGCTAACCCTTAATTCTACATTTTTCCCCAAACTATTTTACATAACCTTTTTAATCTTGGCAGTTAACCAGGAACAGTTAACTTGTTATTCCTACTTTGCCCCTGCCTCATAAGTCTCTTTAATCTCATTAACCTCCAACAATGTTCCCAGTTCTCTCGATATAGGTATCTCTTCTCTAATCATTGTCTTGGAAAGTAAATGTAGGGGTGGAGTAGAGTGGCAACTTCTTTGCAGACAAGAAAATTTCCGGAACTCTACCAGGAAGTAAAGTGTATTATCCTCGATATAGTAATAGACTTCAAGGTCTGGATCTAGGAGAAGTGACACTGGTGGCAAGGTGGCAAAAGTTGTTTATAAATGAATTAATGATTTCCATGACTCCTAGTTGTTCTGATTAAACTTTGCCCATTCCATGATAGGGTTTGAAATAGGAGTTCAAAGCTTTACTTACAGAGTTGTATGTTGCAGTTTATTGTGTATCCGTTGAAAGTGGTGCTTTTGCTGCCAATAATCACATCCAACAGGATACTGAACTGGTCTTTTTCTGGCTTATTATTAAGCACCATAGTATCCAATGAACTGTCGATGCAACTTTATAATTCTACACTGCCTAATCAGAGTCTACCATGTGGTCAATAGGGTCTGACAAATGCAAAGCCTTTTTCATCATCAGGACTTTTAAAAATGTGAGCAATGGTGATGAAATTATTTTCTTTCCTTCCTTTTTTGTGTTGCACAGGTTTTTCCCCTCATGTTGTTATCCTTCTCTGTAAAGGCTTCTCACCGACTGAAATTCGTCACACACTGTGGCTGATAGAATTTTCATGTTATTTGGCCAATTCTTTGCAGTGGACTTTCTGCTGTATTTTTTTTGCAGCTGTTTGCTGGCTTTCCCTTTCCATGGTCAGGTACGAAGGTGGGCCTTGATTACCCATATCCGGCTTCCTCGCATCACTGCTGGGCTTCTCTTCGAGTTTATCTCCCACCTCTGGGGTTGGATGGCTGACTTGCAGCACTCTGCTGTCTCTAGCCTTCAAATACTCCTTGCCAGTGCCTGCTGCAATATGCCTGGTCACCGCTGCTACCATGTAGTAAATTCTGATCTTCACTCAATTGAGTAAACATTAACAAGTATTATAAAACATAACTATTTTGAAAGAATGGTAAGAAAGCATATCTTCTGGAAGACTACAGACGCAGGCTTCAATCCTCATGATCAATGACATAGTTCCTTATGCAAATGAATATAACTATTCTTTGGGTAAAATTACAGTTGACACTTTACTCCACATTTAGCAACAGCTCCAAATGAGTTCCTGATCACATTACAGATGTTTGATATCAATGAGAAGAAAAGATAATCTGAAATTCAAAAGTCCAGACCTCTTGCCTACTGTCCTAGAAATTGTAACCAATGATGTCTTACTTCTCAAGATATTAGTCTATGTAAGGTTGATGAGCTCTAACTTAACTCAGCCTCTACAAAATCAATTGTAAAATATTCCAAAAATTAACCACTTTCTCAGTGAAAGGATAACCTTCTTGGAGCTTATTTGGGTGTATTTTAGCTCTGGAGATATCACTCTAACCTCTGAGACAGAAGATTGTGGGTTCAAATACTGCATTCCAAAGCATGGAAGCAACAGGAGTCCCGCACTGTTTGAGGTGGTATCTTTCAGATACGATATAAAACCTAAAGTTTTGCAAAGATCTGTAGCTCGGATTGTGTGTGAGGTTGTTGACTTGCTTGCCGAGCTGTTTTTGGCAAAGGCCTGTAGCTCAGGCTGTGGGTAAGGTTGTTGAATTGCTTGCCGAGCTCGGTGAGCAAGTCAACAACCTCACATGATATAAAACCTGTTGCGCATTCAGGTGGATGTTTCACAGTTTTGCATAGATTCTGGACCAGGTAGGAAGTGCAGCTTCAAGATGTTTACATGGCAAATGACTCCCTAGTACAAAGATCCCCACTTTCAATCACTCTGTGCTTACTGCAATGGAATCAGTGTAGTGCTTCAGTCAATTAGTTATGTATTTGAAATATAACAGTAAGTACAGAAACCAGAACTTCATTTGGGGTATTATAACTATGTAATTATTTCATGTTGTTAATAAACTTCATGGCATCTATCGCAAAGAGAATCCAGTGTTTATGGTATACCTCGCCTGAGCTAACATATGGAGAAGTACTTGGACCATATCACACTGGCAGTCATGTTTGACCCAAGAAATCATGTCAGATATGAAAGATCCGATGATTTTATTTTGAAGAAGAGTAGGATTGTTCTTCCCGATGGCTGATATTCATGCCTTAACCAGCATGACTAGAAACACAGAGATAAAAGGTACTGCAGATGCTGGAGAATCCGAGATAACAAGCTGTGGGGCTGGATGAACACAGCAGGCCAAGCAGCATCATAGGAGCAGGAAAACTTGACGTTTCAGGCCTAGACCCTTCATCAGAAATGGGGGAGGGGAAGAGGGTTCTGAAATAAATAGGGAGAGAGGGGGAGGCGGATAGAGGATGGATAGAGGAGAGGATAGGTGGAGAGGAGGCAGACAAGTCGAAGAGGCGGGGATGGAGCCAGTAAAGGTGAGTGTAGGTGGGGGGTAGGGAGGAGATAGGTCAGTCCAGGGAGGATGGACAGGTCATGGGGGCGGGATGAGGTTAGTAGATAGGAGATGGGGGTGGGGCTTGTGGTGGAAGGAGGGGATAGGTGAGAGGAAGGACAGGTTAGGGAGGCGGAGACGAGCTGGGCTGGTTTTGGGATGCAGTTGGGGGAGGGGAGATTTTGAAGCTTGTGAAATCCACATTGATACCATTGGGCTGCATGGTTCCCAGGCTGAATATGATTTGCTGTTCCTGCAGCCTTCGCGTGGCATCACTGGGGCATTGCAGGAGGCCCAGGATGGACATGTCGTCTGAGGAATGGGAGGGGGAGTTGAAATGGTTCACGACTGGGAGGTGCAGTTGTTCGTTGCGAACTGAACGCAGGTGTTCTGCAAAGCGGTCCCCATGCCTCCGCTTGGTTTCCCCGATGTAGAGGAAGCCACAACGGGTACAGCAGATGCAGTATACCACATTGGCAGATGTGCAGGTGAACATCTGCCTGATGTGGAAAGTCTTCTTGGGGCCTGGGATTGGGGTGAGGGAGGAGGTGTGGGGGCAGGTGTAGCACTTCCTGCGGTTGCAGGGAAAAGTGCCGGGTGTGGTGGGGCTGGAGGGGAGTGTGGAGCGGACAAGGGAGTCGCGGAGGGAGTGATCCCTCCGGAAGGCAGATAAGGGTGGGGAGGGAAAAATGTCTTTGGTGGTGGGGTCTGATTGCAGATGGCGGAAGTGTCGGAGGATGATGCGTTGGATCCGGAGGTTGGTGGGGTGGTACATGAGGACGAGGGGGATTCTTTTTTGGTTATTATTGCGGGGACAGGGTGTGAGGATGAGTTACGGGAAATGCTGGAGACACGGTCGAGGGCGTTCTCGACCACTGTAGGGGGGGAAGTTGCGGTCCTTGAAGAATGAGGACATCTGAGATGTACGGGAGTGGAATGTCTCATCCTGGGAGCAGATGCGGCGGAGGCAAAGGAATTGGGAATAGGGGATGGCATTTTTGCAGGAAGGTGGGTATGAGGAGGTGTATTCCAGGTAGCTGTGGGAGTCAGTGGGCTTGAAATGGACATCAGTTTCTAGGTGGTTACCCGAGATGGAGACAGAGAGGTCCAGGAAGGAGAGAGAAGTGTTGGAGATGGTCCAGGTGAACTTCAGGTTGGGGTGGAAGGTGTTGGTGAAGTGGATGAACTGTTCGAGCTCCTCATGGGAGCACGAGGCAGTGCCGATACAGTCATCAATACAGTTATCACCTATTCCCAATTCCTTTGCCTCCGCCGCATCTGCTCCCAGGATGAGACATTCCAATCCCATACATCTCAGACGTCCTCATTCTTCAAGGATCGCAACTTCCCCCCCACTGTGGTCGAGAACGCCCTCGACCGTGTCTCCCGCATTTCGCGTAACTCATCCCTCACACCCCGTCCCCGCAATAATAACCAAAAAAAATCCCCCTCATCCTCACATACCACCCCACCAACCTCCGGATCCAACGCATCATCCTCCAACACTTCCGCCATTTGCAATCAGACCCCACCACCAAAGACATTTTTTCCTCCCCACCCTTATCTGCCTTCCGGAGGGACCACTCCCTCCGCGACTCCCTTGTCCGCTCCACACTCCCCTCCAGCCCCACCACACCCGGCACTTTTCCCTGCAACCGCAGGAAGTGCTACACCTGCCCCCACACCTCCTCCCTCACCCCAATCCCAGGCCCCAAGAAGACTTTCCACATCAGGCAGATGTTCACCTGCACATCTGCCAATGTGGTATACTGCATCCGCTGTACCCATTGTGGCCTCCTCTCCATCAGGGAAACCAAGCGGAGGCTTGGGGACCGCTTTGCAGAACACCTGCGCTCAGTTCGCAACAAACAACTGCACCTCCCAGTCGTGAACCATTTCACTCCCCCTCCCATTCCTCAGATGACATGTCCATCCTGGGCCTCCTGCAATGCCCCAGTGATGCCACGCGAAGGCTGCAGGAACAGCAAATCATATTCAGCCTGGGAACCCTGCAGCCCAATGGCATCAATGTGGATTTCACAAGCTTCAAAATCTCCCCTCCCCCAACCGCATCCCAAAACCAGCCCAGCTCGTCTCCGCCTCCCTAACCTGTCCTTCCTCTCACCTATCCCCTCCTCCCACCTCAAGCCCCACCCCCATCTCCTATCTACTAACCTCATCCCGCCCCCTTGACCTGTCCGTCCTCTCTGGACTGACCTATCTCCTCCCTACCC
>JAHRHZ010000051.1:11618110-11629926 GCA_024137785.1 Ginglymostoma cirratum
TCCTCCCTGGACTGACCTATCTCCTCCCTACCCCCCCACCTACACTCACCTTTACTGGCTCCATCCCCGCCTCTTCGACTTGTCTGCCTCCTCTCCACTTATTCTCTCCTCTATCCGCCTCCCCCTCCCTGCCTATTTGTTTCAGAACCCTCTTCCCCTCCCCCATTTCTGATGAAGGGTCTCGGCCCGAGACGTCAAGCTTTCCTGCTCCTATGATGCTGCTTGGCCTGCTGTGTTCATCCTGCCCCACACCTTGTTATCTCTGACTCGAAACACAGATTGTCTAGTGGTTATCACATTGTTATCTGTGGGACTGTATGCAACTAGGCTGCTGCAATTCCTACATTACTTCAAGGACAGTACTTTAAGATTATTTCATTTCTGTGAAGACATTTAGGACACTCACAGGCTATGAAAGGTACTAGAAACCTACAGCTCCTTGTTCTTATTTTTCTTTTACCCATCTCCAGCTTTTATCTTTGGCCCCATATTCTACTATTCAGGATCAAATGGTCACTTCTATACTTCCATCGTATCTTCCCCAGCCTGAACCACATATGCTTTAGTCTCTGGTTTTCTCATCATTCCGTTGCATCTTTTTTAGATGTTTTCAGCTCAGTTACATCCTTCTTGTAATATGCCTTTCAGAACAAAACATTTTGCTCCAGATGTAGCCTGAACAGTCAAAATCACAAGTCTCATTCAGTCTACATTCCATTTAGTTGGTTTTTACTCATTCATTGGATGTGGATGTCATTGGTTGGGCTAATATTTATTGCCCATCCAAACTTCTTATTGAAATTGTGATGATGAGCTATCTTCCTGAACCACAGCTGTTCATTTGTTGCAGGTAGATTCACAATGTTGTTAGGGAGGGAATTCCAGGATTTTGACCTATTGCACTGAAAGAACGACACTATATTTTCAAGTCAGGATGATGAGTGACTTGGAGGGGAACTTGCAGGTGGCGGTGTTTCCATGTATCTGCTGTTCTTGTTCTTCTAGATGCTGGTAGTGGTGAATTTGCAAGGAACTGTTTAATGAGCCTTTCTGCAGTCATATTGTAGTTAGTGAGCATCAGTTGTGAGGGAGTGAATGTGGTGCCAATCAAGTGGGTTGTTTTCTCCTGGATGGCATCAATCTTCTTTAATATTGTTGGAGCTGCATTCATCAAGGTAAGTAAAGAGTATTGCATCACACTCCTGACTGTGGCCTTGTCAATGGCAGATGGGTTTTGGGGAGTCAGGAGATGAGTTACTCACTGCAGGACTCCTAAATTTTGACCTGCTCAGATGAAGCTATTATCAATTGTTGTCAAAAAAAAAATCTGAGTCACTAATGTCCCATAGGAAAGGGAAATGTGCCATCCTTACCTGGTCCAGTCTACATGTGACTCCAGACCCACAGTAATGTGATTGATACTTAACTGCTTTCAAAGGCAATAGCTCTTGTAGCAGCAATATTTATATGGCTGGTCCAGTTCAGTTTCTGGTCAATGGTAACCCCCAGGATGTCGATAGTGTGGGATTTCCATTTGGAAATGGATAGTTTGGCACCTGAGCAGTCGCAAATAGTGCTGAACGTTGTGCAATCACCAGTGGACACCTCTACTTCTGACCGTATGATGGGGAGAAAGTCTTTGATAAAGCAGCTGAAGACAGTTGGGCCTAGAACACTACCCTGAGGATTTTTTTTTCTTATCTTAGACAATCCAACATCTCATTCACATTCTTCACTGCAGCAGGATGTTGGCTTGACAGTTTGATGGATTTAGCCACTATGGGTTTCAAATTTTTTTCCTGATTCTCATTGCTGTCATTATTTCCCATTTAATCATATTATTGCACTCCAATTTTCATTACTTAAAAGTATGATTTTATACTTGTCATCATTTAAATTATATCTGCTTTCTGTTGGCTTAACTTGCCAATCAATCTGCATGACCCTGTAAAGTTGGATGGATTTTGGCTGTTGAGAATTTTACCATATCAATTGACCTTGCTAGGTTGATGTTAATCCCAAACTTTGAGATGAAACTACTGACTCCCTCGTCTAGATATTTTGTATTTTTGTTAGCTCATGGGAAGTAGCAATCACTGCCATTAATTGCCCATCCCTAATTATCCATTGAGAGCTGTCGTGCGCCAGGAGTCACATGTATATCAGATCAGGTAAGGATAACTGATTTCCTTCCCTAAAGCACATTAGTGATTGATATTGGTTTTTAAAACAATTGAAAGCTTTATGATTACAATTACTGAATCCAGAAACTTGGGGTGACATCAGGGTTTAAAAAGTAACACAGGGCAAGTGCTTAGCAGCTTGGCAACCAGCTTTAGGGACTGAGTGAGTAGCAGCAGGAGGGAGACAGAGTGTAAAATCATTATTTTTGCGGTTTACAGTTTGTAGAGGGAAAGAAATCTGATTTTGATGAGTAGTTGGCAAGGTTGAGTAATTGGTTCCTAGTTTATTGTTTATAGCTGGTAAGGTTCACAATGGAGGAGAATTTGGTGCTATGGAACGCTCCTCCTGCAATATGTGGGAAATCAGGGACACTTTGAGTTGGTCACACCACAAACAAGGCCTACACCAGTGGAAGAGCATTGAGCTATCACAAGAAAGACCGGTAAGTTTAGGCAAGTAGTTCAGGAGTCTGCGTGGCCGTGCCCTCTCTCAGACAGACATACCGTGTTGGATATTAGAGATTACAAGGTGTACAGCTGGATGAACACAGCAGGCCAAGCAGCATCAGAGGAGCAGGAAGGCTGACGTTTTGGGCCTAGACCCTTCTTCAGAAAAAACTCTCCCGTGTTGGATATTGTTGGCTAGTAATGATCTCTCAAAGGAGAGCAGCAACAGCTAAGTTTGTGGCACCATAGTTAGGTCTGCTGCACAGTAGGGGAGGAGAAAGACTGGGAGAGTTTTAGCGATAGGGGATTCTGTTATATGGTGAAATGACAGGCAGTTTTGTGGCAGCAAATGAGACTCTCAAATGGTATGTTGCCTCGCTGGTGGCAGTATTGGGGATGTCTCAAAGCAACTGCAGGGCATTCTGGAGGGGAATGTGAACAGCCAGCGGTCATAGTGCATGTCAGCACCGATGACATGGGTTAAAAAAGAAATGAGGTCCTGCAACAGAAATTTAGAGAGTTAGGTAGTAGATGAAAGAGGAAGACTACTAAACCTGTAATCTCTGGATTACTTCCAGTGTTACTGAGTATAGGAGTAGGAAGATGGGTCAGAAGAATGCAAGGCGTGGGGCTGGATGAACACAGCAGGCCAAGCAGCATCATAGGAGCAGGAAAACTTGACATTTCGGGCCTAGACCCTTCATCAGAAATGGGGGTGGGGAAGAGGGTTCTGAAATAAATAGGGAGAGAGGGGGAGGCGGATAGAGGATGGATAGAGGAGAGGGTAGGTGGAGGCTTGGGGACCGCTTTGCAGAACACCTGTGCTCAGTTCGCAATAAACAACTGCACCTCCCAGTCACGAACCATTTCAACTCCCCCTCCCATTCCTCAGACGACATGTCCATCCTGGGCCTCCTGCAATGCCCCAGTGATGCCACGCGAAGACTGCAGGAACAGCAAATCATATTCAGCCTGGGAACCCTGCAGCCCAATGGCATCAATGTGGATTTCACAAGCTTCAAAATCTCCCCTCCCCCAACTGCATCCCAAAACCAGCCCAGCTCATCTCCACCTCCCTAACCTGTTTTTCCTCTCACCTATCCCCTCCTCCCACCTCAAGCCCCACCCCCATCTCCTATCTACTAACATCATCCCGCCCCCTTGACCTGTCCGTCCTCCCTGCACTGACCTATCTCCTCCCTACCCCCCCTACCTACACTCACCTTTACTGGCTCCATCCCAGCCTCTTTGACTTGCCTGCCTCCTCTCCACCTATCCTCTCCTCTATCCATCCTCTATCCGCCTCCCCCTCTCTCCCTATTTATTTCAGAACCCTCTTCCCCTCCCCCATTTCTGATGAAGGGTCTCGGCCCGAAACGTCAAGTTTTCCTGCTCCTATGATGTTGCTTGGCCTGCTGTGTTCATCCAGCCCCGTGCCTTGTTATCTCGGATTCTCCAGCATCTGCAGTACCTTTTATCTCTGGGTCAGAAGAATGCATGGCTAAGGGGATAAGGTCAGAAGTCACACAACACCAGGTTATAGACCAACAGGTTTACTTGAAAACACAAGCTTTCGGAGCATAGCCCCTTTGTCAGGTGAAGTGAGAAAGAAGCACACAGAACACAGAATTTACAAGTAAAAGATCAAACGGACACACAACTGATGAGGATGTACTAAACAAACAAAAAATAAACAATAAGCAAAGATGTTATTAAATCTTTAATCAGTTAGAAGGTTTTAATTGATTAATATGCATATGTAAATTTCCGAATTCCTTTTAAATCACTGTCCTGAGAGAACTAAAGGTTTTATCAGCGTAAAGAAGAGGTGACATTTTAGGTCAGACAATGCATGTTAGGTGTGAGGCCTTGTTTAGAATCTGTTTGCGTTTTGGTTTGGAGTCAGACTGGTTTTATTTCTGAAGTAGGAATTTATAAAATGCCACAAAGTGACTAGCTATAAATTGCATGTTTTTTGTGCAAAAAAGAATGTATCTACAAATACAAATTCACCCCATAGATTTATGTGTGTGTGTGTGTGTGTGTGTGTGTGTGTATGTGTGTGTGTGTGTATGTGTGTTTGTGTGTGTGTATGTGTGTATGTGTGCGCGTGCAGCTGCTGGAGTCAGAGTCAATACAGCTGGAGGATCATAACAGGTCAGGCAGCATCAGAGGAAAAGTTGACTTTTCAAGTTTAATCCTTCATCAGGACTGTGGTTGTGTGAGGGAGCGAGAGAGTATGTGTGCGTGAGGGAGAGAGTGTGCGTCTGTGGGAGGGAGAGAGTGTGTATGTGTGTGTGTGTGTATGTGTGTGTGTGTGTATATATATGTATGTGAGTGTGTGTGTGAATGTATGCGCTTGAGTGAGGGTGTATGTGAGAGTGCATAGTGGAGGTGGGGGTCACCTGTGGTGCGACGTGAACCCAAGATCCCAGTTGAGGCCGTCCTCATGGGTACCAAACTTGGCTATCAGCTTCTGCTCAGCGACTCTGCGTTGTTGTGTATCCCAACGTCCACCTTGGAAGACGTCTTCTTTAAAATCTGTTCCTTGATGTGACAAATTTAATGATTCAGTTACTTGAGATCAGTGTCTCAATTCAGCAGTGCCGTCTCTGACTGAACAAATGTCTGCTTACGTTTTTGTAATTCTACATAAATATCACCTAATTGTTCTATTTTCACAAAGAAGCTGTTAGATGGAGGGGGTGGCCAAGTCGTCATGGGTCCATAGAAAGGCTGAGAGTGAATTTTACTATGCGCTGCCTGGCTAATTACATTCACTAGCAAGTGTCTCTCTCAATGATGAAAACAGCACCAGTCATAAGTTTATATAGAGTCATCAGACTGAGTGTTGGACCTTGGCCCACAGCTTAATATAGTGCTGACTAAACAAAATGGAGGGGAGCCAGAACAGCTGGAGGCCCCTCCACCTAGCTTTCCCAGAATTCTTGAACTCTGGCCAGCAAACTTTTACATTGCTTTTATAATTGCTTGATTTCAGTCTGCAAATTATATGAGAACACTGCGTACTGGCACTTGTCAGAACTCAAGCTGTATGTTCCCTGCAATAAAAGTGGCCAGCTTTGAATTGAAGCACCACTGGGAGCAGTGGCCAAAAAACAGGCCGGGGAGCCAACTTGTAAACCTTCACGCCAGCTCCGTACTTCAGGGAAGTTTATGGGGAAAATTCACAGCAGCTTCCTTCCTCTTCAAAATACCTTCATGACGTGAATTCAGTTAGTGTCACTCTGAGATTACTTCTCCACCTTCCACAGTTCCCAACTGTATCCTTACCTCAGTTCATCAGCAGTCTTGGCTGACCCATCCTCTGTAAATCTGAGACCATCCAAAACTCTGCTGCCCCTGACCAAACATGCGCCAATTGACTGAACACATTTCACCAAAACAGGACTTGTAGAAGGAATTTGATAAAGTCCCCCACTAAGACTAAATTATCCAAACTTGAATCTCATGTAATGAAAGGTAAGCTATTGACTTGGTCAGATATTTGGCTGAGCAGCAATAAACAGGGAATAGGAATAATGGGTAGCTACTCTAAATGGCAGGATATGACAACTGTTTTCTCTCATGCAGCTGTTTTCAGCTCTCAACAATTCACCACATTTGATACTGACTAACACAATGGAACAAAATAAATTCCATATCCAAATTTTCTGATTACTCAGTGATAATTGGCAGCATTGTAAGCAGCATTACTGGAAACATAGCATCACAAAGGGATATTGACAAATGAACTGAACAGGCAAAAGCATGACAAATTGGTAAATGTGTCATCTTTGGACGTAAAAAAAGAGTAGAACAAATTGCTTTCCAAGAGGTGAAAAGCTAAAAATAGTGAGGGGGGTAGGGGCAAAATATTTAAGGGTCTATTTTCTTTCTACTTTCATGGGATGTGTGCATTGCTGGCAAGGCCAGCATCTGTTGACCAATTCTAATTGCCCTTGAAAAAAAGGGACTTGTTGGACTGTATCAAAGGGCAGGTAAGATAAAAGTCAAACACATTGGTGCAAATTGGAAGTCATATGTAGATCATACCAGGTAAGAATGGGAGATTTCTCTTCCTGAAGGGCATTACTGATTCAGATATGTTTTTACACCGGTTGTTGCATTGTCACTGCAACTTTTGTTACCAGATTTATTAATTGAGTTTAAGTTTCATCAGCTGCAGTGATAAGAATGAGCCCTGAAGCTTTAGCCTGAGCATCTGGATAATTAGCCTGGTGACACTGGCACAATGTCACCACATCAACTATATACTTAAAGCTTAAAAATGTCATGAAGAGGCACTGAAAACCATCATAAAAGCCAGTGGGATATTAGCCTTTTTATCTGGAGAAGCCACGCTTGTCCTGGTTTGACCACCCAAGGAGTACTTTGATCATTTAGAAATAGAACTCAAGAATAATATATTGCCATGAAGAATTGAAATATAGATCTATCGAACTTTTACTTGGACCCAAAGTTTCAGCTGATACTTGGAAAAGCCTGACTTGTGCACTTTCACAGCTCACAAAGTGTATATGCATGAAGCACTCTCATCTCCCCATACAGGGGCTGGGTTCTCAGTAACTATTGCAGTCTATGTAAGGAGTGTGGGTGTGGAGATGGATCCATTATAAGGCCTGCCTTGCTTCTCCCACACAAGAACCCAGCCTCACAACATTGTTTAAAGGGCTCTAAGCCTCACCATCAATCCCTCTGCGCCATGCTGCCCCATAGCACCTCACATTTCCCTACGCCACCCCATTGCCCCTTAGATTACCCCTTGTCATCACAGATTCCTCAGGGTGTCTCATATTCCCCCTTGTCGCCTCATTTTCCCCTATGACCTTCATATTTCCTCATTCCACCACATATTCTCCCATTCCCCCTCATAATTGCCTATTCTCCTCATATTCCATTCATTCCCCCATGTCCCCTCCTACTCCCCATGTCCCCTCACATTCCCCCTCCCCTTCATATTTGCCCGTTCTCCCTCATGTTCCCCGATGTGCCCATATATTCCCCCATTCCCCCTAATATTCCCTTGTCCTCGTAATTACCCTACTCCCCTCAGACTTACTCCACGTTACCGCTCATTCCTCCATAGTAGTCATTCACCCAGTATGCTACCATATATCTTTAAGTGAAAAAAGGCTTTGGATGGGTGGGAAGAGTTGTGTGACTCAGCAAAGGAATGTATTCTCCAGAAGGTTTCTTGACAAAGTAGACAGTGCAGTATAAATAAAACAAACTGATTGTTTTTGCATTTTTCATTTGTTTCCAGCAATACAATATCCAAAAGTAAACCATTTCCTGATGATTTTTCAGATAACCATTTAAAGAACAAGTCAAAACAATTGTCATGTTTGTCCTAAAGACTTCCTGCTGAAACAAGGTAGTGGATTATGAGAATCGTTGTGGGCAGGATTAAAATAGTACGTTTCAATCAATATACAATCTGAAATATCCAAATTGGTTTTGTTAACTGAAAATATTGTAAAACCCATCAGTTTTAGAAATGAAATTCGACCAGACAACATCTTAATTGTGATTGGGAATCTGGAGTAATCATTTGTCACTGAGACACTTTGAGTCGCTCTTGAGTCATTAGACAATAAAAGAATTTCCCAAGGAAAATTCAGAGATCTTTTCTCTTTGAACTAATTTGGGAAGCATTGAATTGTGTGCTGAAATCAATATTGTGATATAAAATATAAATTGTTAATTTAACAATGCAATGTCAGTCCCAGTGATATGCTTACATTCAAAATACAACGTACTTATTTCGACTTTTCTTTCAATGTTAACGTAGACTGATAGTGACAGTCTTGATGATTTAATAAGATGCTAATTTGGTTTTATATATTTTTAAAATTTTGAGATAAAATTGCTGGGCTCTTGTACCATTGAAGCTCTGAATTTTAATGGGGTATAGACAGATAGGTGGGTGTACATAAATTGGGATGAGATTTACTTCCACATTCCCTTTTAACCCATGGTTAAATTTATAGCAGGAGGCAATGTGTTCTTGATGTATCCATCGTGAGATCGCTCAAAGAGTTGAAACTAGCGGCGTGATGAAATTTCTGCCTGTTCCAACTATGTTGCATTCGATATACTTAGCACATATTCATGCTACAAGTACATTAACAGATTACTGTGGAATTGAAGGCCCAATGCCAGGGTCCTAAGGACAACAGAAAAATTGCAGTCACATGTTAAACTCTTCAGACAAACCCGCCCCCCCCAATCAAAATGATAGGTGGCATGCCAATATTCTTGTGACCATCGCTATCACATTGAAATTGTACAATTTCTTGCAGCAGCTTGGAAGATAGCTAATGTCACCTCGCTGCTTAAGAAGGAAGGGAGAGAGAAAAGAGGGAATTACAGATTAGTTAGTCCGACATGTGTAGTAGGAAAAATGGTAGAACTTATAGAAATAGATGTAACATAATGGATGAATGGATACATGGATAACAATCATTTGACTTGCTGTAGTCCTCATGGATTTATGAATGTAAAATTATGTTTGACAATGCTATTGGAGCTTTTAAGGACATTAGAAACAGATTTGATAAAGGACAGTCAGTGGACATACTTTAATTAACTTTTCAGGAAGTTCTTGATAAAGCCCTAAACAAGAGATTGGTTAGAAAAATTAAAGTTCATGGGATAGGAGATAATATGCTGTGATGATTGGTTAAATAGGCAGAAAACAGAGAGTAGGAGTAGAGATAAAAGGTACTACAGATGCTGGAGAATCCGAGATAAAAAGCATGGGGCTGGATGAACACAGCAGGTCAAGCAGCATCATAGGAGCAGGAAAACTTGATGTTTCGGGCCTAAACCCTTCACCAGAAAAGGGGGAGGGGAAGAGGGTTCTGAAATAAATAGGGAGAGAGGGGGAGGCGGATAGAGGATGGATAGAGGAGAGGATAGGTGGAGAGAAGGCAGACAAGTCGAAGAGGCGGGGATGGAGCCAGTAAAGGTGAGTGTAGGTAGGGGGGTAGGGAGGAGATAGGTCAGTCCCTAAACCCCACCTCTTCCTCCGTTACATTGATGACTGCATCGGCACCACCTCGTGCTCCCACGAGGAGCTCGAACAGTTCATCCACTTCACCAACACCTTCCACCCCAACCTGAAGTTCACCTGGACCATCTCCAACACTTCTCTCTCCTTCCTGGACCTCTCTGTCTCCATCTCGGGTAACCACCTAGAAACCGATGTCCATTTCAAGCCCACTGACTCCCACAGCTACCTGGAATACACCTCCTCCCACCCACCTTCCTGCAAAAATGCCATCCCCTATTCCCAATTCCTTCGCCTCAGCCGCATCTGCTCCGAGGATGAGACATTCCACTCCCGTACATCTCAAATGTCCTCATTCTTCAAGGACCGCAACTTCCCCCCCCACAGTGGTCAGAAACGCCCTCGACCGTGTCTCCCGCATTTCCCGGAATACATCCCTCAAGCCCCGTCCCCGCAATAATAACCAAAAAAGAATCCCCCTCGTCCTCACGTACCACCCCACCAACCTCCGGATCCAACGCATCATCCTCCGACACTTCCGCCATCTGCAATCAGACCCCACCACCAAAGACATTTTTCCCTCCCCACCCTTATCTGCCTTCCGGAGGGACCACTCCCTCCGCAACTCCTTTGTCCGCTTCACACTCCCCTCCAGCCCCACCACACCCGGCACTTTTCCTTGTAACCGCAGGAAGTGCTACACCTGCCCCCACACCTCCTCCCTCACACCAATCCCAGGCCCCAAGAAGACTTTCCACATCAGGCAGATGTTCACCTGCACATCTGCCAATGTGGTATACTGCATCCGCTGTACCCGTTGTGGCTTCCTCTACATCGGGGAAACCAAGAGGAGGCTTGGGGACCGCTTTGCAGAACACCTGCGCTCAGTTCACAACAAACAACTGCACCTCCCAGTCGCGAACCATTTCAACTCCCCCTCCCATTCCTCAGATGACATGTCCATCCTGGGCCTCCTGCAATGCCCCAGTGAGGCCACACGAAGGCTGCAGGAACAGCAAATCATATTCAGCCTGGGAACCCTGCAGCCCAATGGCATCAATGTGGATTTCACAAGCTTCAAAATCTCCCCACCCCCACCCACATCCCAAAACCAGCCCAGCTCGTCTCCGCCTCCCTAACCTGTTTTTCCTCTCACCTATCCCCTCCTCCCACCTCAAGCCACACCCCCATCTCCTATCTACTAACATCACCCCGCCCCCTTGACCTGTCCATCCTCCCTGGACTGACCTATCTCCTCCCTACCCCCCTACCTACACTCACCTTTACTGGCTCCATCCCCGCCTCTTCGACTTGTCTGCCTCCTCTCCACCTATCCTCTCCTCTATCCATCCTCTATCCGCCTCCCCCTCTCTCCCTATTTATTTCAGAACCCTCTTCCCCTCCCCCATTTCTGATGAAGGGTTTGGGCCCGAAACGTCAAGTTTTCCTGCTCCTATGATGCTGCTTGACCGGCTGTGTTCATCCAGCCCCGTGCTTGTTATCTCAGAGAGTAGGATTAAATAGGTTATTCTCACATTAGCAGAGTGAGAGGAGTGGAGATGGCAGAGGTCAATACTTGGGCTACAGCTGTTCACAATCTATGTCAATGATTTGGGTGTGGGGACTAAATACAATATTTCCAAACTCACAGCTCGGTGGTAATGTGTGCAGTGTGGAAGATACAAAGAGGTTTCGAGAGGATTTGGGCAAATTTAGTGTTTAGGTAAAAACATTACAGATTGAATATAATGTGGAAAATCTGAGGTTATCCACTTTCGTAAAAGGAACAGAGGTGTAAAGAATTTTATAAATATTGAGAGGTTAGGAAGAGAAAATGTACAAAGGGACCTAGGTATCCCCATCAAAAAGTCACTGAAAGCTAATTTGCATGTGTCGGAAGCAAATAGGAAGGCTAATAGTATGTTCTCCTTTATCACAGAAGAATTTAAGTACATGAAAAGCAGAATCTAGCTTCAATTGTATGAAACCTTGGTTAAACCATACCTGGAGTAGAACATACAGGTTGTATTCCCTTGCCTTAGGGAAGATATTATTGCAATAGAAGGAGTGCAATAAAAACTCACCAGACCTGTTCCTTAGATTACAAGGTGTGGAGCTGGATGAACACAGCAGGCCCAGCAGCATCATAG
>JAHRHZ010000051.1:11630326-11687823 GCA_024137785.1 Ginglymostoma cirratum
CACACCTTGTTATCTCGGATTCTCCAGCATCTGCAGTACCTTTTATCTCTGTTCCTTAGATTGTTCGAACCATGTCTTTTTATTTGTATCTTTAAAAACTCTGGACTGCAAAGAGAAAGAACTGATTTTAAAACACATAGATTCATGAGGATGATTATGTAATTTCACAGCAAGGAATACAATACTTGTTTTTGTGGCAATGGGTTCCTGCAAAGTGCAGACGATCAGGAGCCAAGGAGTTGTCCACACATGAAGTTGATTGGTTCTCAACCAACTGTGCAGATTTGAACTGGAAGCAAGTTAGAGACACAGAACGAGAATGACACAGAAGTGTGCAATTCTTCTCCCTACTTGAGGCTGACTGTTCTCTACATTTTCCAGAGAACGATGACTGAACAACAAAAGGTCTGGTCAACTGAAGAAGGATCAGCTCAATATCGAAACAGGAGGCAAAGGCCACTGAACTGACTTTCCAGATTTTCTACATCTGCCAATAACCTATTTTCTCTTTTTATTTGTCAGACTGTATGGAAGGGGAGTTTGTAATGGCAATTGAGTTTTAGTTAGTAGCGTTTAATTCCAATGATTTATATCTGCTTACCTGTAGCTATAGCCTAATTACTTCTTATAAACAATAACTCCTGTTTAGTACTGAAATCTGTTCCATGCTTTTTATCATTCTTGGTTTGAAAGTCAGGTAAATTAGAGTTCAATACGTACTTTAAGAAAAACTTTAAACCTTTGGTCTGACTCCAGGAATGGTAGGGCTCAGTTACAGTACAATAGGTCATAACAAGACGACGGGACTGTCCTCTGAGGTGAGATTAGGAATACTGGGCCTGTATTCTCCAGAGTTTAGAAGAACAAGAGGTGGTCTCACTGAAACCTACAAAATAACTAAAGTCGCAGTCAAGGTGGATACAGCTAAGACATCTCCTTAGTTGGCAAGTCTAAAACTCGGTGACACTAATTCAAAATAAGGGGGAAGCCATTTAAGATTGAGATGAAAAATTCTTTAAATGAAAGGATTATGCATTATGGATTATGATTCTAAAATTCCATATACCAGATGATTGTGGAAGCTCAGTCATTGTGTAAGTTTACAGTAGGGTTTGACAGATTTCTAAGCATAAAAGCTGCGAAGTGATATGGGGAAAATGGCATTGAGGTGGATAATTAGCCATGATGACATGAAATGGCGGAGCAGGTTCAGTGGGCTGAATGGCCAGTTCTTATGTTTATATGACAGCCAGTGATCAGGTGCCTTCCCAGTTGGGTGAATGGTTGTGAGATTTGAACAGGATAAATACTTGGGCATGTCAGTGATCAGCAGTCCCACTCTGCCCCATTTGCAATAGTTGGCTAAGGTTCAAGTGATTATAGGCCTGTCCTGGATACAGCACTCTTTTAACCAAATCTTGTGAGATGCTATGAGAATAAATAGGTTTTCACTTATCCGCGAAGTCATTACGAGATTCCTGCTAACGTTGATTCTTTTCTACGTCTGGGAGTAATTAGGCAAGGCCATATGTTACAAAGCAGTCAGTTTGAAAATTACAAAACCACTGAGGAGAAGAAACCCTTTCTCTATCTCACTTTCCAAGTATGCTCTATCTATTGAGTCTAACTGTACAAACAACCTCTAACCATTTGAATACAGAGGCAATCATAATTGCTCAATCTGATTTCATACTTTCAAACCCTTACCCTCGGAAAGAGAAATATTCGAGCCAGTAACAGCCTAAAAAGATAACAAACTGCTCATTTTTCATCTTTTTAAGTATCTTCTATCTGCATTTACTTTTAATCTTTGCATTTTTGCTAGTAACAACTGTTTTACTAACTATTAGCAAGAGTTGAATGACAAACTAATCTTTGCTCTTAACTGAAGATTTGCTAAATCTAAAGATTTGCTAGTTGCCTTTTTTTATATTGGAACACAAAAAAGACTAAAATAAATGTAACTGAGATGTTCAAATTTGCAGTTCATGGGCTATTTTGCAGACACACCTGACCTGCTCATTAAACAAAAGGTATGAATTGCCTTAATTGTAGAGTTCAATATTAAAATGTTAAATGAGAATAACCTTGTGTGCATTTTTTTGGAGTGATAGGCGATAGCTTGAGACTTGGAATTTACTGCAGAAAGGCACTGCCTTTGGTATTTCAATTTCATTCCAATGATTGACACATACACTCTTTCTCACAGTTAGCGATTGGTGCTAAATCCTTCCCAACGCTGCCTCACAATTTAGGGAACTCAACTCACATTTGGACCCAAAATTCAGCCAACTGTTTTTGTGGGAACTGATGTTTCTGGTAAGTGATGTGCATGCATTCAGCAGTCTGGAGGGCACCATGCAATCTTTTTAACCATTTAAATACAGTACATGCGTGTAAGTCTAAAGGGACCATGCATTTGACAAGCAATCATTCACAAAGAATGATTGTTTATGTTGCATCTACTCTCAGCTAAGGTGTCCAGGATGAATCTACTGGGAGGCTATTGCAGAAACTTCTACAAAGGGGTAGCAGACTCGACTATCCTCATTTCACCAGGTATAGGTTTGACCTCTTCTACCAGTTTCAACTAAATTGATTATCAACAATTAAGCTGCACCCTGATTTTGATCATGTCCTTCTATTTGGCACTTTCTTGGATTTTTCTTTGAAAATTCAAGAATGTGGAGGATTTTTTTTCCCAGAAGCAAATTTATTATATGCTAATTTTAACACAATTTCCAGCACTGGGTGTCATTCAGTCTTATAACATGCATACCTGCAAACTACAAGACCTTCACTTTTAAGTCAAATTTTACTTCCTCCGGATGGATAATCTTTAATGCACCTCAACATTAACCACACCTAAAGATAAGATTGCTTACATGGTTACTTTGAATATTTCATTTTGTAACACATTTCGCGTTAAAAAAATCACATTTTGTTGACCCTGTATTTTTTTGTCAAGTTATATATTTCAGTTTTAAATTGGGATCAGTTCATACTTTAAAACAAAATCACCAACATTGTAGAGAGACTGAATCAGTCATACTGTGAATTTGTTGAAAATAAGTCAAGATTTTCTCAATGAGATGATCTTTCAAACCATAAAATAACTTGAACACGTCTCAAAAAAGAACTGGGATAAAGGTCAAATCTAACACCCTAAAAGATCAGGGAAAACACACGACAAGGAGAAGGAAAGCAACAATCAATTTTTATTCCAGGGCAGCATGGTGGCTCAGTGGTTAACACTGCTGTCTCACAGTACCAGGGACCTGGGTTTAGTTCCACCCTCAGGAGCCTGTCTGTGTGGAGTTTGCATGTTCTCCCCATGTCTGGATGTGTTTTCTCCAACAGTAACAAAGATCTGCAGACTAGGTGGACTAGCTACAGGAAATGCAGTGTTACAAGAATAGAGTAGCAGGTGTGGGTCAGGATAGGATGCTCTTCAGAGGGTTGGTGTGGACTTGATGGGCTGAATGGCCTGCTTCTATGGTTCTGTACTTTTCAGACACTACAAAGTACTGGACAAGTACCATTAGTCATGCCTTGGCAAAATCTTCAAAGTCCCTTGGCATGATATCCTACCTGACAGCAGTGTCTTCCCCCACGTCAATTGCCCAGATAATCAATCAAGAACTCAGGCTCAGCAGGAGGACATGGAAATGCTTTAGGTATCTCCTCATACCATCCCTGAAGAGGTCAAATATTCCCTGTCACTCATGGCTTGTGATCAACTGAAATGAAGAAGTTGTATTCAAGAAATCTGTGAGAAGGCTTGAGAAAATTTATCCAGAGAATGCTGAGGCAAAGTTGAAATATCAGAGGAAGTGAACAAACCTCCAAACACATCATCTTCCTGACCTATCTTCAAAAAGTGCCTGCTCCACACATGGCAGGGCCTGCAGCCTCCTCGTTGGATTTGCCAACCATCCCAGATCACTGTGGAAGCAAGACATCGTCAATCATATGAGACCGCCAAAGAAGAGAAGTATTCTTTTAATTTGAATTAATTTAATATTAACAATACAAGCATCACTTGAACTTACTAAAAGAGTGAAATCTAATCAAATGCAGCCAACAAACCCTGAAGACTCTTTTACTTAGCTTATTTAGAGCTATTGACTCAGCATCTTCAACTCCTAATTCAGCGCAAAGTGAAACAAGTGCTGCAAAATTGGAGAGAGCAAATAAGGCAGTTTGTAAGCGACAGCCTGAGCTGAGGGCTTGTGTGCAAGGATTTTCCATTGTCAATTTCTCCTACATATGCCCCAGAAATAAGACTCATGTGCTCGTGAAGTACACTGACCACAGTTTGGCATACCTTGAAGGTGGGGCCAGATTGATTCTATTAGATGAAGACATCCAAGGAGTTTTATGTAGTACATGAACACAAGATTGGATTCGTTTGCTGGAAAGGTTTGTTTCTGTTCTGCAAATTCTATGTAATACATTGCAATCACTAGTGGCATTGTATAACTGTAGCATGATATGATTATCTAAGCAATTCATTGTAAGTATAAACATGGGAATTCATTGTAGAAATACTAGCACAATAGTTCAACTAAACAGAATGACAGGAAGCAAAATGTGTACAGATGTGAAATTTCTAAGATATTTTAGACATGCACTGTTTATTCATTAAGAGCACTGCTGGGTGACTCTTCTATTACAGGCTGTCAGTGCAGATGGTGAAAGCATTGAGGTCTGTTCTTGTAGTATAATGGTGAGGAATGATCAATTGTCCTGTTATAGCTAAGAGTTTATTGAAAACCTTACTAAATCCAATTTGAATGTTCCCATCTTTTTCATCATCTTTCTCTCCCAAAATTGATTAGCTTTTTGCTAAAGAAATCGATCGAAAAGTAATAACTAAGAGAACTGGTCATTCTTCACATCTGATACAGACTGGAACGGTGAATGAGGTCTGGCTGGATCAGCCATGATAGAGTGATTGAAGGACATCAGAGTCTACTTCTTTCCTGGATTTGCTTCCCAATGTTCACCATGCATGCTTTCTAGCTGAATTTGTGACATATTATTCCAAATTAGAATGAACCCCTTGGTGACTTGCCAATCTCTCCATCCTTAACCCAAAATATTGTCTGATTATTACTTACAAACTAGCTCATTGTTGTTTGACCCAAAGGAAAGAACTGAGTACTGGTGTTGTTACATTCTTGAGCAGTTTCAACTGCGTCAAAAACAGCTTAAAATCAGCACACTGAAGCCCAAGGTGCAGAAAAATTGCATAACGTTGTCTCAGTGGTTTGTACTACTGCCTCACAGCACCAGGGACATGGGTTTGATTCCAGCTTTGGGTGATTGTTTGTATGGAGTTTGTACATTCTCCCTGTGCCTGCATGGGCTTCCACCGGGAGCTCTGGTTTCCTCCCACAGTCCAAACATGTGCAGGTTAGGTGGATTCACCATGTTGAATTGCCCTGTAGCACCCAGGAATGTGTAGGCTAGGTAGGTTAGCCATGGTTACAAGGATGGAGTTGCTCTGGGTGGGATCCCCTTCAGAGGGTCTGTGCAGTCTCGTTGGGGTGAAGGGCGTCTTTCTGCATTGTAGGGTTTCTATGAAAAGTGTGAAACTCCTCTTGGTGAGGAGCCTCAGGCAACAGGGTCTCAGGTCAAGGAATTAGTCAGTCCACTTTAATGCTGTTCAGAATTGCCTAAGCCTTGGTCAAGGATCACTAGCAGTTTTGCTTGGCTTCACTGACCTCATGCCCTGGGTCCCACTATTCAACATGAAGTATTCCCTGAGCCACAGGCCAGCCTCCACCAAGGGATAACAGCACTTGCAGTGTATGGCTTGTACATTTCAGCCACATTTTCACAATAGGAGATTCCCTATTAATATCAAGAGCATCAAACTCTCACGTTTAAAAGCTCCAGACCTGATAGTCTCTCATAACTTCAAGACTACAGTCCGAAGCTATGGGCTGATCTAAAAGTTGTCTTCCATTTTTGTGTCGTTGGATATCCCCAAACTGTTTCCTATTGATGTCAAAACAGTTGTGTCCATCTCAGTAGCTCATAGCATGTTATACTGGAGAACTTTTGAACCAGAGTGTGTTTGTTGTTGGTGCTGAGAAATGGACACAGTTTGTAAACATTATTTGATTTGATTTGACATAATCTGGAGTGACTTACACTCTAATCAGCGCACTGCATGTAATATACAGAAACCATTATTCCAGCCGTCATCAGGGCTTATTTTCATTGAAATTTAAGGAGCACGCTGAATGTCAGCAGCCACCCATATTTCACTGGCTACTTCGTTGGTGGCAGGGAGCCTTCTGAGACATCTCTGAGCTGCCCTGGGAGCTGGGTCTTTAATTGAGGAAAATGGCAATGTTCAAAACAATTAAGCAACATAAAGAGGTTCACTGAATCTGATTGAAAGGGTTGCTGCTGGTGTTGGCAGCCTTTAGAATAATTACTGCTAATCATTTGACCTGCAACGCTGTTAATTGTTTTGTGTGATTACCTCTGTTCGTACCTCTGGGAATGATTGTCGTTGTGTCTTTTGCTCATTAAAGGGAGCTTTTGTACGTGAAGACTGTTGATGAGAAAGGTCAGGTTTTAAACCCCTTGAGGTTTGTGAGAGTAGGTTCCCCTTTAGATGTTCTTGGGATGCCTTTCTCTGTGGTTTGTTTGGTTAATGGTGTCAATGGCTATGTTGCATATGAATTTTTATTGCGGTTTTGTATGTTCCTTTATCCTTATATTGCACATTTAGCAGTGGATTTTGTCAGTACAACGGTGAGCCCAATGACAGGCTGGAAATTAAGCTGAGAGGGACTCCAACCAGACTCTGTGATAATCCTGTAGCTAATGAGCCTCTACTGGGACTGTTATCTCTCTAAGGGGGATGACAGTCAATCAGAGGGCCTGCATGTTTTCATACCCTCTGGTAACACTCAGCGATGGCCACTGCTGGGTCTACACAAAGCTGGGAGAGGTAACATGGATGCTGTGGGCGAACTGGTTACCAGGGCTAGTCAGGTGGAGCCCTGGTTGGGGTAGGGATTATATAGGGTAGGAAATATTCCAACAAGTGTGGCGATGGGCACCAGGGCAGGGTGGGGGGCATTATGTCTCCTCTTGGGCGACCATTGACAGGGCAACATGGCACTTGTAAAATGTCAGCAGTGGCAGCAAAAGGTCCTTAATTAGCCTCTTAGCTGACACACTTGGTCTCTGGACTTCTCCTTCTTTGCCACTGGCAGAATGCCATGGAGTGCAGGAAGGTGACTGGTGCCCACCCCTTGCCTTTAATCACAATTTTTTGGCACATTTTACTTCCTACCCCATTCCTCCAAGCCCTCCCAAATACTCAGTCCATACCATCAAACCTGTGAACCAGTTTGCCAGAGATACACTGGAGTCAATTTCCTTTGCAAGAATGTGGTGAAATCTTTTGAAAAAATTGTAACAAGGAAGTTGGGATGCCCTGAGGCTATAGAAGGTACTATATGAATGCAAGTCTATCTTTACTGTGTTGACTGTTTTACTAAGTAACTGGCTGAGGTGGCTGTAATCATTTGATTCTGACTATGGGATCCCACCATTTGTTTGTGGCTAAAGAAGCTGCATGAATACGCTTTGCAGACTCACAGAATTGTTACTTTGCAGAAGGAAGCCACTCGGCCATTTGTGTCTATATAATCTCTTTCAAATGAGCATCATAGCATCATGCCATTCTCCTGTCTTTACCTCAACAACCACTGCACATTGTTTCTATTGAAAGAATCATTTGATTTGATCTTGAATGCCTTGTCTGAAACTGCCACCACCACGCTTCCAGGCAGTACATTCCAGACACTTAATGCTCATGCATTTTCCCCCTTTCATTTTGGTTATTTTGTAAATTATTTTAGATCTACGCACTTTTATTCTCAATCCTTTTATAAGTGGATCTGGTTTCTCCATATCTACTCTGTTCACATCCCCCAATTTCTTTTATCGAATCTCTTCTTAGCTTTCTCCTCTTCAGGGAGAACAGTCCCAACTCTTCCAATATTTCTGTCTCCATAGCTGAGGAATTTCATCCCTGGAACCAAAATGTAAACATCTGCTGCTCTCTCCAAAGCGTCAAATTTCATTTGGATTAAGGTCTTAGTTACAAGGCCATGTCTTCGACAATGTAATGAGCACAAGGCTTGAGTGAGAGTTCATTCCATCCAAACCATTCTGCTTCAAAGACACAATTGCTACCCAATTGAGCCAAGGTGATGTTCGCGTGAATGCCAGTAGGAATAAACAGTGAACTTCTTTCATTTATATAGAGCCTTCCATGACTTTAGGGTGGCCCAAAGCAATGCACAATCAATGAAGTGCTTTTGTTTTGCAGTCACAACTGTGATGTAGAAAAGATAGTGGTGACCAATCTATGTAAATTAGCTCCCAAAGTCAGCAATAAAGCAACAGATGTTTAGTGAGGAAAAATATTAACCAGGATTTCCCCGCTCTCCTTAGGTTAGGAAACAAGTGAGAACTTTTTTTTAAAAAAACACTGTACAACCTGTATCCATTTGTTTCTTTTGCTGGAGAATTCCTTTGGAGAGCTGTTATAAAACAATACGATTCCCTGGACCTAAGGGCTCGACCCTAGGATAGGGATTGTATCTTCAATTAATCACGGAGAAACCCCCTTAAAAGCTCTTTACTCATGCAATATTTAAATTCAGTGATATGGCAAATGCTGTAAAATCTCTATATGGGACCATACTTGCAAAGACTAAAAGGATTTGGTGATGGACGTTTCCTCAAACATAAATGTAAAGAAAGCCAATCTCTACATGAGATTTACAATGGGAAGCGAGTATTTGCTGACACGGACATGAATCTGATGAGTGTTGACTGCAACCATTTTAGGACACAGCTAGTATACAACAGAGTAATTAGGCATTCTCATTGCTTAAATATACATCACTGTGTTTTTTTCACATTTTTGAAGAACAACAAATTCAAAAGCCACCAGTGTTCGTTTTGGCTTCAATTGTACAGCTCCCTCAGTAAATCCAATTTACTGTGGCAATATGCATATACACGTCGTAGTGTGGAGCTGAGGTTAGAGATGGTAAAGGCTTCAGCATTCTCTCCTTCATATTGCAATCACTCCTGGCCATTCTGCCTGCCATTGGCAAATGTCGGAAGAATTTACAGGTTGATATGTTTGGCCATACTATGAATACACCTTCTTTGGCCTTCCTCCGGCCTCAAAGCCAGAATCTATGGCTTAAAGACAGTGATGATCTTACTGAACTATCACACCTCTTAAACATAAGCTATAAAGCTGCAAAAAGTGCTTTACAGAAAAATACACCAGCAAGGGGAACTGCACCATATAAATCAAGGCACTATACAACTAGCTGTGTAGTTCTGAAGTAGTTTTATGGTAGTTCTGAGAAAGGGTCACTGGACTTAAAACATTAACCTCTGTTTTCTCTCTACAGATGCTGCCAGACCTGTTGAGGTTTTCCAGCAATTTCTATTTTAGTTGTGTTTCATTCCTTTACCATCCCAGTTCTTTGTTTTATGATATTGGAGATAATGGCAAAGACTGAAGAGACGGATGAGAGAGCTATTTTTGTAAGGTGAGAATGGGGCTGTTTTGGATGAATTAGAATGCAAGTAAAAGGATTAGTAATTTGAATCTTACAAATTTTTTGGTTAAGTCTGTGTTACGTGAGATTTTAGAGGGTTTTTGGCCACGAGGTCTAGTGAGTTTTCTTGCTCTACCTTACTAAACTTACCACTTACTAATTACTTACCCTTGTCCCTATGGTGCCTCTCATTTCTGATTTCCACCTCATCTTACGATGGGCCATTCCTGGAACAACTTGCCACTCAATGGATATGTCCAAAGACCAGCATTTCTGGCGTCTGTCTCATTCTAAGATGGCCTGCTTAGTCATGGACAAAATTTGAATGTGTCCGAGAAGGGGAAGGTGCTGGGGACTTGGAGATTTGGTGGATGGGATGGTACAAAGGAGACATGTCCTCTTCCTGGAGGACTGACAGAGGAGGACTCTACAACAGACTATTAAAACCTTGTCTGTGATCGCTACACGGGTCAGTGCTGGCTCCATGCTCATGGCATGAATAGAGGATTAGCTGACTGACAGAAGGCAAAGAGTGGGGATAAAGAAATCTTTTTCATGGCAGCATTCGGTAGCTGTGGAGTTCCGCAGGGGTTAGTGTTGGGACCACAACTATTCACCTTATACATTAATGATCTGGACAAAGGAACTGAAGGCATTGTTGTTTTATTTGCAGATGACACAAAGATAAGGTAGTGTTGACGAGTTGGGGTATCTGCAGAAGGACTTAGGTGAGTTAGAAGAGAGGTCAAAGAAGTGGCAGATGGAATAAAATGTGGTAGTGTGAAATCCTGTCCTTTGGTAGGAGGAATAGAGGCATATTTTCAAAATGGGGAAAGACTTCAGAAATCTGACGCGCGAAAAGACTGGGATACTTACTGTTAACATGCAGGTTCAGTTGGCAGTTAAGAAAGCAAATGCAAAGTTAGCATTCATTTTAAGAGGGCTAAAAAAGAAGAGCAGGGATGTACAGTTGAAACTCTAAAAAACTCTGGTCAGACTGTATCTGGCATGTTGTGAGCAGTTTTGGACCCCATATCTAAGGAAAGATATGCTAGCCTTGGAGGCTGTCCAGAGGAGGTTTACAAGAATAATCCTGGGGATGAAGGGCTTGTCATATGAGGAGCAGTTGAGGACTGTACTCGCTTTACTTGATGGAGTATAGAAGGATGAAGGGGTCCTCAATGAAACTCACAGAATGCTGAGAGGCCTGGATAGAGCAGACGTGGAGAAGATGTTTCCATTAGCAGGAGAGACTAGAACCCAAGGGCACAACCTAGAGTGATCCTTTAGAACTGAGATGAGGAGGAATTTCTTCAGCTAGAGGGTGGTGAATCTGTCGAGCACATTTCCACAGAAGACTGTTGAGGTTATGTCAATGAATGTATTTAAGACCGAGATAGATACGTTTTTGATTAGTAAGGAGATCAAAAGCTAAGGGGAGAAGGCGGGATAATGGGGATAAGAAACATAGCAGCCATGATCGAATGGAAAAGCTGATTGACAGGCTGAATGGCCTAATTCTGCTCCTATATCTTATGGTCTTATGGAAGAAGTCGAGCCACTGAGGCTGCAAAGAGAGACAAGGAGGTTGGTGAGGGATCTGGAGTGAAATGACAACAATGTCTTATCAGTGAGCTGCTTGTCTTATTCAGACAATCATAACCGTATGCTAGGGTACATTTTATTCTTACCACCTGTGTGTGCCAGTAAGAAAACTTGGAGGGAGGATTGCATTCAGAACTGGCTGGCTGTTCCTCCCTTCTAGTATTTTCAATGGAGGGGTAACCAAATAGTTCATGATTATACTGCCAAACTTTTCCTTCAGATCTCTTTATAAACATTGGTCGATGTCCAAGAAATTGACTTACTCCCCCAGAACTGGGTAATACTCAGACACTCAAGAATAAAATTGACAATGCTGTGTCATGGAAAATCAGGGGAGACAACGGCGAGTGGTATTATTACTGGACTGTTAATCCAGAAACCCAGGTGATCCCCGTACAAAATCCTGCAAAGGCAGATAGTGGAATTTGAATTCAGGAACAAAAAATCTGAAATGAAGAAACTAATGATGACCATGAATTCATTCTTGGTTATCAATGTTGAGAAAACCCCATCTGGTTCACTGATATCCTTTAGGGAAGGAAACTGCCATCCTCACCAGATCCGGCCTATATGAGACTACAGACCCACAGCAATGTGGTTGACTCTTAACTGCCCTCTGCGCAATAAATGCTGGCCTAGTCAGTGATGCCCTTGTCCCATGAATGCATTAAAAAATCAGATGTAGTCTCCTTAGTGTCACTTGATAGCTCTAGAAACTAGTCTAACTTATGCAGCCCTACAGCAAGAAAAAGTTAGTGCGCATAACCTTTCAAAGCATTGAAGGGAAGCCACAAATGCTTTGAAAACTATTGGACTGCCTGGCCTTAATTAACATTAGTTTTGAACAAAGCACAAAATAGCATTGCAGCTACTGGTCTAAAACGTATCTTACTTTACATTTCTAGTGATAGGCGCTGATATTTTTTTAAGCAAGCCTTATGTTTATTATGTATTCTCTAATCTTCTTTTAGATATCAAAATCTCATAGATTTACCAAAGTGTTGTAACGTCAACTTTTCAACCCAGCATTTGTTTCTTTCGATAAAATTAAATGGAACTATTTCACTGAAACTGTAGCCCTCTTTAAATTGCACCAGCATCTTGAGGACTCTCCAGTGGTTAAATGAATGGTTAAACTCCTGGACTGCAGTAATCTCACTGAAATCCACTTTCTGGAACTTGGCAGCTCAGAGATGGTTCACAGAAGGTTGCTAGTGAGACAAGCTACAGTAACAAGATTCTGTCAAGTTAGTTTTATTTGCGTTCCTGAGTGAGCGATAGAGGATGAGGCAAGGGAAGATGTGTCTTTCATTACACAATAATGCAGTGCAGAATTTCGATGTGTTTTTTTTAATATAAATTCTGATGTGTTACTCGCAGGTTATTATTGAATTCAGCTGGGCTGGCAGCCAAATACTTAGTAGTCTTCAACACTTTCTCACTGCAGTCAAATTTATCTGTTATGTAACACACGCTGAACTCATTTATCATCCACGACTACAGAAAATATAGACAGTAACATTTTGTCAAATATTTCAAAATTTTAAGGTGCCATTCATCAACAATATGATAGTATAGATGTCTTTGGAATCGTTGAAGTCATTTGGAGGTGGTTTTCTCTCAACAGTAGATGTAATTTGAAACCCAACTATTATTACTGTTAATAGCATCCTATCCATTTGTGGAAGTGTAGTTGAACCTGCTATTGGTTTGTCAAACATTTAGAAAGGTGGTGGAGTAGTGATAATTCCATTAGTAATCTAGAACCTTAGGCCAATGGAACATAGGTTTAAATTCCACCACAGCAGAAGGCGAAATTTGAATTCAATAAAATCTGGAAGAGGAAGCTGGTATAATGGCGACCATTGTCAATTGTCATAAAGCCACACATTCACACATATTGTGTGGGGAAGGAAGTTGTCATCCTTACCTGGTCCAGCCTACATGTGATTTCAGGCCCACAGCAAATTAATTGTCTCTTAGATGCCATCTAGGCAATTGTGGAGGGGCAATAAATGCTGGCCTAGCCAGTGATACCCACATCTAACAGTGGATTTGTAGAAAAAATTTGCCATCTGCACCCCTGTCCCTGTTTTTTTTCCTTTCTTGCGAAAGGCACTGACTCCTTGCCAAAAATGTAATTTTCTACTACACTACACAAATGTTCATTCCAGAGCATTCCTCCCCAAACATCCCCCAAACAACCCTGGACATGGAAGTGGGCAATCAATGGCTTCAGCTAAAAACCCTATCAGAGGATGTTATCCCATGCTCATACTGATATTACGCTGTACTGTTACCAGACATCCACCCTACCACCCTACACTATGGAAGGGTATATGATATAATCCTCTACCTGCTATCTCATGCCCACCGGACCAAGGCTCAGTGTGAGTCTCCCAATACAAATGCATTTCAACAATGTCTGCAAACCTTGCACCAAATGCATGATTCCACTCAAGGGCTTGCACCCATCTTATCCTCTTAAGTACTTTCCATCATCCATACTTCCTAATCAATGGGGATATTTGGGTGGTACGGTGGCTCAGTGGTTAGCACTGCTGCCTCACAGTGCCAGGGACCTGGGTTTGATTCCACCCTTGTGTGACTGTCTGTGTAGTTTGCACATTCTCCCTTTGTCTGCGTGGGTTTCCTCCCACAATCCAAAGATGTACAGGCTAGGTGAATGGGCCATGCTGAATTTCCCATAGTGTTCAGGGATGTGTAAGTTAGGTGGGTCTGGGTGGGATGCTCTGAGGATCGGTGTGGACTTGTTGGGCTGAAGAGCCTGTTTCCACACAGTAGGGATTCTACAAGTTTCTATTCTATGAGATATCATCACCTTGCATGCTTATGCACACTCACAGATTGTTCCTGTGCCCATTCCCTTTATACTCAAGCTTTCTCTTTTGCTCATTGAAGGAAAGACTAGTCCATATCCAGGCCGAGATAGCCAAGACTGGCAGTAGAGTGTTGGGCCCAAAGATCCTGAGCCCCTTTAAGGAAAGAATGGTTGAACAAGCCAGAGAAAATTAGGACTGGTCCTGTGGAGGCAGCAATGAACCCCAAAACAGATGAAGACCAGCCCTGACTGTTTCCTCTGCATTAACTTCTGTCCATCTCCATCAACTAATTCCCTCTTTCACTTATACAGGCTCTAGCAGCATCTACGGAACATCAGTCAGGAAGTCACTGCCACCTAAGCCCCTCATCACAAATGTGACCTCTGAAGAGGGAGAATGAAAACCCACAGGAGATACACCAGTAAGGAGTTCACTTGCACCCTCCACTAGCACAGAGACAGTCACCTGGGTAGTCTATCTCAATTAGACTCAGGGCACTGTCTGTGAAGCACATCGCTGACAGGTGACGACAGCCAGTGGAGGAAGAAACGCCCCAGGTTTCTGATACTCAGGGACATATCAGAGACCAAGCATCTGCTCAGTCCCACGCAGAACACCCCGAACAGACGTTCATGGTTTCACCTGGTCAGTCCAGGCATCAGAGCCTCGTCTTCAATGGCCGTACAGCTGGGTAGAGACAACACATATTTATGAAAAGGAAATCATGGTTGACAGAATCACGTTTACGTTTTTGGAGTTTTTTGACACTGTTCCTTGTGGTATAGATGAAGGAGAATCAGTGGATGTGGTTTATTGAGATTTTCAGAAGGCTTTTGATAAGGTCCTAGCAGGAAGTTCGTAAATATAATTAGAGTGCATGAGACCAGGGAGAATACTCTACCAAGTATTGAGAATAGGTTAATGGACAGAAAGCAGAGAATAAGATTGCAAGCAGCCCCTTGGTTTCAGAACAGGTTCTGTTCTGGAATACTTCCACAAGTGAATTTTTTGCAAATTAGAGCAGGCAAATATAAAATAACTATTTGTAACTACAAGGAAATGTTTGCAAAGCAGGTTTTTAAAATTAGTGTTCATATCAATATACCCTCGTATGAAATCTAATTCATAAGTATGACCTTTCATAACTCTGACTTTTGTAAATCAGGCACCACATGTAAATAGATCATTCTCAGGATGATTGACTGCTACTCATGAGCTAGGTCCGTAACTATTCACAATCTATATGGATGATTTGTATGTGGAGACCAGTTGTAATATTTCCAAACTTGCTGATTACTTCAAAGTAAGATGAAAGGTAAATTGTGAGAAGTGTACACAGACTCTTCAAAAATACTTGGAAAGGCTAAGGGAATGACAAAGGTGAGTAGATTAATTTAGGATAGCTAGTCGGCTTGGAAAAGTTGGACCAAAAGGTCTGTTTCCGAGGTGTATAACTCTATGACTCTATGAATGGGCTAGGAGATGGTAGAGGGAGCATAATGTTCTAATAAGGGTGGAATTATTCACTTTGGTAGAAAAAGAGAGAAACAGAAAATTTCTTCATGGGGAGAAGTTGGGAAGTCTGGATGTCTAAAGGCATCTAGGTGTCTATGAGTCACAAGAAGCTAGCGTGCAGGTGCAGAAATAAAATAGAAAGGCAAACAGTACAGTGGCACTCATTTCAAGGGGACATGAATACAGAAATAAAGATGTCAGGTTGCAATATGAAGAACCTTGGTGAAACTGCACTTAGACTATTATGTACAATTTTGGACCCTTTATATAAGGAAGAATGTACTTGCCAAACAGACAATTCAACAGAGATTCACCAGATTAATGTCTGGGATGGCAGGATTGTTTTCTGAGGAGGAATTGGATAAACTGGGCCTGTATTCTTTAGAGCTTTGAAAGCTGAGAGGTGATCTCAATGAGTGATGTAATATTCTTACAAAGCATGGCAACATAGATATTGAAGGAATGTTTCCCAACTTATGACTCTAAAACCCAGGAACTGAAAATCTCAGGATGAGATATACACCATTTAAGATGGAAATAAGGAAAAATTTCTTCTGAGGAAGGGTCACTGGACCCGAAACGTTAACTCTGATTTTTTTTCTTCACAGATGCTACCAGACCTGCTGAGCTTTTCTAGCAACGTCCGTTTTTGTTCCTGATTTACAGCATCTGCAGTTCTTTTGGTTTTTATTATGAATTTCTTCACTGAGGCAGAGGAAAATCTTTGGAATTTTCTACCTAGAGAGCTGTGGACACTCAACTATTGAGCATGTTCATTACAGAAATTGATGGAGGCTAATAACATTAAGGAATATAGAGATAATATATAAAATGGTCTATAATGGCATTAAGGTAGAAAAGCTAGCGTCTGGCGCTTGCTGCTTCCCCTGCGCTGGCAGAACTTCTTCGCTCTGCTACATACTGCACCTGTCTCATTTGAGAAATAGCACAGTCAGATCAATGGCTGGATTAGCCTCGACCGTTCTGTGAGAAAAGTGCAGCGAATTGCAACATTGTTCTCAATGAAGTTGAACATTATGCGCTCTCTGTGAGTGATTTTGAGTCTGTGCTCCAATATACTATGTTGATAAATAATTTCAATGATTATTCTTTATTCACTTAAAGTTACACAACACAACAACCTCTGCATTTGCCCTTGACTTGAGCTAACTGACCCCTCGTTCCTCCCACTTCATCTCAGTAATAAAGTCATAGCAGTCTTGCTGTTAATTGTCAGGGTATGGTAGCAGTAATATGAAGGATTCAAATCCTTCGGACTGTGTGTTTTAGCCATTTAAAGAGATGAGGCTGTGATGAAAGGTTACAATCAGTGCTACTGAGCCACCGATAACAACATGGTAATCAGTGGGCACAACATACATCCAAAGAGTCCTCATCAATACACATCAGAATTGGATTATGTGAAGAATATTGTTTTGTAGATTAACAATGATTGGAAAGCTGATGGCTAAGATTGTTTATTCATTTGAATAAAGACAAGTGCAGTTAGATCAAATTACAGCACTACACACCAACCCTTTGAAGAAACACTACTTATTCCTCCCACTTTGCAGACAGTTAATTCCAGTTTCAGATGTTACTGCATATTTGATTAGTGAAGCAATACTTGGAGTCCTACTTTACTCTTAAATGAATGACCTGCAGACTGTGCCTGCGACATGCCACGTACCATCTCATCCTTTATAGAAACATAGAAGATAGGAGCAGGAGAAGGCCATTCAGCCCTTCGAGTCTGCTCCACCATTCATCACGATCATGGCTGATCGTCCAACTCAGTAGCCTAATCCTGCTTTCCATTGATCCCATTTGTCTCAAGTGCTATATCTAGCTGTCTCTTGAATACATTCAATGTTTTGTCATCAACTACTTCCTGTGGTAATGAATTCCAGAGGGTCACCACTCTTTGGGTGAAAAAAATGTCTTCTCATCTCCATTCCAAATGGTCTACCCTGAATCCTCAGACTGTGACCTCTTGTTCTGGATACACCCACCAACAGGAACATCGTCCCTGCATCTACCCTGTCTCGGCCTGTTAGAATTTTATAAGTCTGTATGAGATCCCCCACTCATTCGTCTGAACTCCGGCAAAAACCTAATCAATCTCTCATCATATGTCAGACCTGTCATCTCTGGAGTCACCCTGGTAAACCTTCGCTGCACTCCCTCAAGAGCAACAGCATCCTTCCTCAGAAAAGGAGGCCAAAACTGCACACAATATTCTAGGTGTGGCCTCACCAAGGCCCTGTATAACTGCAACAACACATCCCTGCTCCTGTGCTCGAAACCTCTCGCAATGAAGGCCAACATACCATTTGCCTTCTTTACCACCTGCTCCACCTTCAGCAGCTGGTGCACAAAGACACCCACATCCCGTTGCACGCTCCCCTCTCCCAATTTATAGCTATTCCAGTCGTAATCTGCCTTCTTGTTTTTGCTTCCAAAGTGAATAACCTCACACTTATCCAAATTATACTGCGTCTGCAATTGTTTTGCCCATTCAGCCAAACTGTCCAGATCATGTTGAAGGATCTCTGCATTCTCATCACAGTTCACCTTCCCACTCAATCTGGTATCATCTGCAAACTTGGAGATGTTACATTTTGTTCCGTCATCCAAATTATTAATATATATTGTGAATAGCTGGGGTCTCAACACTGATCCCTGTGGCACCCCACAAGTTACTGCCTTCCAATTTGAAAAGGACCTATTAATTCCTACTCTTTGTTTCCTTTCTGCCAACCAGTTTTCTATCCATCTCAAGTAACTTCTCCCAATCCCATGCACTTTAATCTTGCATATTAATCTCTTACGTGGGACTTTGTCAAATGCTTTCTGAAAGTTCAAATATAACACATTGACTGCCTCCCCCTTGTCAACTCTACTAGCTAAATCTTCATAGAATTCCAACAGATTTGTCAAGCATATTTTCCCCTTTATAAATCCACACTGACTCTGCCTGATCCTGTCACTGCTTTCTAAATGCTCCGCTATAAAGTCCTTGACAATGGAGAATTTTCCCCACTACTGATGTTAGGCCTCATGTTGCCTTTTCTGCTGCCATCCCATGACCAATGACCCTTCACTGACCCCTCATTTCAGTTAAGCCCAGTTATATTACTATTCATATGTCCTCTTTACCGCTAGAGTTCTTCAGGTTCCTACGCTCTTGTTGGCCTCACATGTCCTCACCCAAAATTGAAGCCAGAGTGACCATGACTTGTCTCAAACCCCCTTGGCAATCTCATGGACTGACCCTTGAAAAGGCCCTGGACTATTTGCCCCACACACTCCCCAAGGATTGTCTGTGACCCAAACCAAACTGATTTTACTTTGGGAGACCAAGAAACAAATCTCTGACTGCTTTTACTTGACCCGTAGGACTGCTTATGGCTCGATACCTAGACTGCAAAGGCCCAGATCCCCAGATTTGCATTGGATCAAATAACTGACTGACACTGGACTAGAAATGGCCTGGTCACTGTACTGAGAGTGACAGTACCCCTTGACTGACTGAGGTCCCCCCATGTCCCACTAAATACTCCCTTTGACATTTGCAATGTCACCATTCCCTTAAAGTGCAGATTGTGAGTTTGTCATATAAACTGTTGGTGCATGCTACAGCTCTGATGTTGACTCAACGCAGTGTCATGCAACCAATGGCCACCCCCTTTAGGACTTTCACTCTTTTCTAGAGCCGCAAGCTTACTGTTCCTCCCTTTAAGCTAAACCACTGTCTCAAAGCCAGAAGCTCCTGTTTGTCCATCTGTGCTAAAGTAATTGCTAAAAGCCAGAAAATGCCTGATTGCCTATGTCCTCTAATGCTAACTCTAAGCCAACAAGTGATACCTAAGCTTGCTTAATGGCAAACAACAGTTCTGTGGCTGATAGGTTGTGATTGCCCTGTCGTGTGCTAAAGACTGTGGAGGCAGCTACTACCATTGGATTGATCCAAACAGGTACCCAGTCAGTTTTACATGTTGATTTTTTGAAGTGTCACGTTTTTCAACAGGGTAGAGGTTTATCAGAATGGGGAAGTAAGTAGGGCAAGTTATGTCATTTTTGAGATGCAAATACAGTCTAATAGACTGCTTGCCACCTGAATGGAGGCAGGGTTGGGGTGGTGGCAGTGGTGTGTGGCACAGCGGCTCAGTGGTTAGCACTGCTGCCTCTCAGTACCAGGGACCCGGGTTCAATTCCACCTTCGGGTGACTGTGTGGAGTTTGCACATTCTCCCTGTGTCTGTGTGGGTTTCCTCCAGGAGCTCCAGTTCCCTCCCACAGGCTTGGTGGATTGGTCATACTAAATTGCCCATAGTGTTCATGGATGTGTAGATTAGGTGGATGGGGCTGGGTGGGATGCTCCAAGAGCAAGAGTGGACTTGTTGGGCCAAAGGGTCTGTTTCCACACTGTCAGAAATCTATTAAAAAAGCTCAAACTTGCCTTCTGAGTAGGGGAAACTAAATTGCCACAAGATTTTTTCAAAGACCAGGATCTGATTTTTGGGCACTTCCCTGAGCAAGTCATCATACTTGCCACTATTGTTGCTACCTCAGGGTTTGGAAAATCCCTCCCATGGATATTAAGAACATATGCAGTGTACAAACTTCATGCTACAGTCACATCAACTTTCTTATTTTTGCTCTCTTCTTGAATAGGCAGATCCAAACCAATTCTGTATTCATCCTACACCTAACCGAAGGCAATTGTGCATAATGCCACCAATCACTGGTGTGGGCAACTATGTGGATAGATCTTTGTTTTGTGCGATGCTATAAAACAAGCAATGATGAGTTGACAGCTGGTTTTACTCCTCTCCCCATTTTCCAATATTAATATCGACGCCAATGTTGATTCCCTGGTCAGTGAGCAGATTTAAATAGTGCTGGGCGCTGAAAGTACTTTATCCTACAAGCTATAATGCAAGCTTCAATGCTATTTCATATCTGTCTGCATCTCTGGGTATTACAGCATACACACACCCATATTTTCTGTACAGATCTAAAACAATTTGAAACAGCTGGGTTTTTCTGACAATACAAAATAGTTGTATTTTTGCAAGGTGGCCCAACATCTAATGCCGGTTAATTACCTGTCCAATGTCATTTAATATTAACAATGCAGTCATATGCCCATCATTCTGTCCTTTCCTGCATCTTCTATTCACTTAGCATGAAGCAGAAAGAATCATTAATAAATGAATGACCCAATACAACAGTTTAGCTTTGACAATAACATGTTCATCTGCAACTCCTTTCTCCTTTAGCCAATGTGTCAACCTTGGAAAATGAAAGTTCAAGGTAAAATAGAAGCCTGGGGAATTAAACCAGGTTGTTTCTCTGCGAATCAGCAGAAGTACATGGTTAACCTCTGAACTGTAAAATCCTATGAAATTTGTCTTTGGAACATTTTAATTGAATGTCTTGCTTTCTTATTGATTGTTGATAGTAAGACAGTTAGATCAGTTCTGAAACATTCATATCTTGTAAGTATTCGTATGTATATGTATATGTATATAATTATATATATGTAAAATGTTGCCTGGGATCATAGTCTCTTTAAGGGGACCTAACTGTATTCCATTTCTGAAAATAGTCATCACTGACTTCTGGGATGGCAGAATGCCAGAAAATTCCAGTGGGCTGTAGTTCCGCACTGTAAAATCATACAAACCTGGCTGGAAACTTTCTGAAGAAATCAGCCTTTAGCAAAATTGAAGACAGGAAGAACTCTCATATATTTGTACACTTAGAATACAAGTAACCTACTGTATGATGTAAAACCATTAAATGCCATAGCATATTGCAAGTGTGTTATGATGCTGTAAAACAGAGATTTTTTTCAATAAAACATTATCTATTCTGCCAGAGAATTTTGGTACTGAAGATCTAGCTTCTTGTCACACTTTTCACAGTGACTTGCTCTACTTTCCTGACAGAGCACTTTACTTTGATCTCCTTCTGAAATATTAAATGCTGTCGGCCTGACTGGCACCACACTCCCACAACATTAGGGAGTCTGCTTCAGTCATTATGGCACATTAACAGAGAGTCTAAGTCTTTAAATGCAACTCACCAGAGCCAAGTACTTCACAGTGTTTGTACATAAATGATTACTGTCGGTGACCAATCAACGAGCGCAAGATTTTGACCATTTCATGCCGTGTTCTCCCACTTATGTGCCCCTCCCCTCATACTGGAGAAGAGTGCACCTGTACAATAAGAGATTTGCGTTTTTTCAATGAATCAATCAAAACTAGGAAACTCCCAGAAATTCCATTAGACTTACGCTGTGCTCACTATGTGACTGAATTACAAAAATAAACAGGGCAACAGGCTGTTGGGTAATTCAGTTTGAAAGATGCTTTGGGAGTCTCAATCTGAAACTGAAGAGACTCTCAAGACTAAAATTTCCATCTACCTTGGAATAATTGCAGGCATTAAGAAGATCTGTCATCTCTAGATTTATTCTGCCATGTTCAAGCGATACAGTATCCCATCTGGAAATAACTTTGACTTATGCTGGTGCAAGACAATTAGTAGTGAGTTTTCAGTCGATTTTAAGCACCTTACAGTTTGTGGGCATAAAAGAGGGAAAGAGGAACACAGAAAAGTAAAATGTGCTGTTGATTTGCTATCATCTGTTTTACACTATCATGCAAAGTCACCGTCTAGCCCTGCAACTTTGCCCTAAAAGTATTTATGCTCTAAATTATACTCTTAATACCAGTGAAGCCTCAGCAATGAATGTAGTTAGGATATTTGACAGGAATAGGATCTCCCACTCTCTATAATGGAGCAGTTACCAACAGGGGTCGCTAGATAGCCATTAGGGTGGGACTGCTGGCTGATTCTTACCTTCCTAGTCGAGAGATATTTACCGCGAATAGGAAAATTGACTCATTTTAACAATAGTACCCAAACCAATGACACAGACAAGTAGTCAGATTTCAGGGTGCTATGCATTTTAGATTAACACAACAGGTTGTACATTAATCAATTGAGCTTCAGGTGGTCCCTCCACTGCAGAGTTGAGAAGGATTCTTCAGTGAAATTGTTTGTTGGGCTGTTTCAACTGAGTTCCTCTTCTGTTTGTCCATCTGGTATTTTTGAAGGATGTCAGCCAATCTTCCAGTCATTAATTGTATTTCATGCTTTTCTTTGCTACTTAATCCACTTCGCAAAACAAAGATATCTGGGTTATACGGAATAAAGCCTTTTTTGTTGTTCCCATGTGCCTAAGACCGACTGTTAATTTTTTTCATTTGCAATCTTCTACCAGGTCATTATCCATAAAATCACTCTGCAAATAGACTGTTTTTTTAAAATTGCAGTTTAAATAATTTGCTGCATTTAAACCATGAAATCATACACCAAGTAATGTCAGCATTACCATTCAGTGAAAGACTACTTCAGTTTGTACTTCTCTTTCATGTTATTATTGGAGGTGAATGTATTTTTATTAACTCAATGGATTATTATTGTCTTGCAATGCACTTATTTACAAATGTAATCTTCGATGAAGTCAGTGGTGTGATAATTTGTGTAATGCATCTCTTATTTAGCACCAACAAAATATGGATCACTTTCACCTCACCCTTATATCTTCTGCATTATCCACTTAAAGATTCAGCAACAAATCAACATTGCCTCCTGCATTTGTCATTGGAAAACAGCAACATGGGTTTTTCCGCATTTCACTGCAAGTTATTTATGCCCCTCCCCAGGGAGAAGTTGTCTCTTTAAGAAGACTGAACTGTTTTTGAAAGTAGTCATCAGATGTTCATGCTGATGGCAAAGTGCCTGGAAATTCCATTGGGCTGCAGTTATATGCTATAAAATCATACACTCCTCCTTTTCAGCCACATGATTTTATTCAAAATAGGTCATTTTTCATACGCAACCAAATGCCCGAAATACAAGCTAGACTGAAATTATAGGCTGTCTGGTTAAATTTAAATAAAGAAGCCTTTTATTAGTAGCAAAACGGCCCCAGACATGGGTACAGAATGTGCATATAGACCTAATGAGTGCTAGTAGTACTGGGCATCGAGCCCATATATGCACCATGTATCAATTACTGGGTAAGAAGAGGGAAAAGTCAATGGGATATAGTCTGTCCTGAGGTGCACTGGAATTTCTGAATGGCAGCCAACACAAAGAAGAAGATTCGTGAACTTGCTGATTCGTACACATGTTTGGTGACTTGCAGAACACCCTATGCGAGCCCAGCTCAGAATTCAGCTGATAGCTTTCCTGTGGGAATGTATGTACTTACGTTCAGGAACCAACAAAAAAAGCTGGAAAAACAGCCAATGTTTCTGACAGACGCCAGTGCTGTTTAATGACTGAGCTGCGGATTTTCCACATTATTGAACTTTATTATAACTTCTTAAAGCTCAACTGTTGATAATGCCAGACAAAATTAATCTGCCATTTCCTTGGACTAGACTTTGGTGAACACTGTGAAAGAGACAAGCACACAGAGCATTGATGGCAATACCTTGTACCTGTGTACACTGTACAATATTCAAGGAGTCTAGATATCTTTAGTAAGCTATAAGAACAGGGCATCTTTTAAAGAAGGAAATGCTCAGAAAATATTTTGCTAAAATGTTCTAACATGATAATGGGATGTACATAAACGAAATATCACGGCAAATCACATAAACCTTCAATTGAAGATAATAATTACTCCAAAATGTATGTATTTTGCTGTAACTAACTTGAAAAGCATATGACAGAATACTTTGACAATTCAGTTTTTATCACTTTCCACACAATGTTCATCCTATAACGAGTCTTCTGCTTCCTAACTTCAGTTGGAGAGGAGATATTAAAACAAAACAAATGCAGAAAATGCTGGAGAAACTGCCAGCAGTCTGACAGCAAATGTGTGAGAGAAATGGTGAGAGAAACAGGGCTAATGTTTCGAGTCCAATTTGACTTCTTCAGAACTGGAGATAGTGACGTCAGTTCTGGGAATCTCCAAAAGCATTGTACCAGACGAACATAGTGAGGTAAATCTGAATTCCAGATTCAGTTTGCAATCTGCATTTCCACATTCCAGCATACTCCATCAAGCTACAATTGTAGTGCAAACTATTACATATATCTTCAGAGGCTCATGTGTATTGAGTAATATCTGCTCACACAGGGAAGTTTAAGGTTTAATTGAATCCTGGACTTGAAGTGATATTAGAGCTCAACAACGCTTCTTCATCATTGCCCATAATGAGGTCTATTCGATCGCAAATGACAACTCTAGTTTCTCAGCACAAGGATGCACCACTCTAAGGTTGGAATATTGCCAGGCTCTGAGTGACAACGGCTATGAGTGACCATATCAGGCGAAATGTTCGATGAGGCTCATCTTGACGCGAAGATCACTTCAAAACATCCTGCTCACTTTTCACTTTGGGGTGGTGAGATTCCCACTAATCAATGGAGAGTTCCCAATTATTGCTTGTCAAAATACCTTGCTAACAGTCCAATTCATTGTGGGTTGCAACCTTAACAAACTCAGCATTTAAACTAGCTATCTTAAAAACTCGATGCGTAACCCAGAGCATGCTCTTGGTGGGATTTAAATTTCTCCTTGCTCCATAAGACCTCCACATTGCAAAGAACAAACTGTACAGCATGGCACGATCCTCCAGTGCCAGCCATACTTGCATTTCCATCAGAGATATTGACGCTCCCCTTTCAAGTATGTATTGCTCCCATCTTGGCATTCTCCAATTCATTGGCACTGCACTCTGTAAAGACAAACTTGTGTAGGAGGGCGCACTGACAGCCAGCAGTGTATGGTAGTATCAGGCATAGGAACTGCACAGGGAATGCAGACACACAATGACATGGTGTCAACCAGTGTGATCCTTTGATCTCTCAGTATGCATTCACCTGGTGCCTACTGGTGTGCCTTGAACATGCGTGCCTTGCCTTGCTCTGTTGTAGCTTGTATTGACCATTGGCACAGTTAAACAACCAGGTGGGCAGCAGGGCTGTGCAACATTTCCTCAGTTAAGGGTGCGTGCATCTTTCATTACATCATGTTAATGTAGCACCTGTACCACTAGGCCTCAGTGAATGTGCCAAACACACAGCATCTGGAGCAAAAAAAGTACAACAGGTCTGAAAGACTTAGGGTAGTGTGCACTGAGGTCCATGGGGTTACCCATCAGTCAGCCTAGGAAAGGACTATCATGGTGAAGGACATGTGTGTCCACCAACCAGGGGTTTGGACAGATGAGGCCTGGTGTTGGCAGGTCAGGTCACTCAAGGAGGTAGGCCAGGGGCCTCCCATCACCTCCATTCACAACAATTAAATGGGAAGGCAAATATAGCTTGGATGATGACCTGATGAATTGTGAAGTGTGTGGGGATGACAGAACGGGCACCTAGTAAGGTGATGTTGAGCATCTCAGTGGCATGTTAACACTCACTGTCGTTGCAGTCATGGAGCATGTGGATAGTGTGCAATGTTGAGAAGAATGGCTGCAAAAGAGCTGGGGTAAGTGAGGTAGCTTGTGAGGGTGGAATCCGTACTTGCACCCGGTTACTGGGCCTGCACAGGGGAGCAACATTGCCCTGCAGCATGTAATCTGTATCAGCCAGTATAAGTTGCTGGCGTGAGCTGATGCCATGTACACGCAGTGCCACCCCTGCTCCCACATGACGTATAGCAAACTTTGTTTTAACTGACACCTTATCATTGGCATCCTTTATAAACCGGCAAAAATTATATATCTCAAATACAGCAATGTCCAAGTATTTATGCTGTAAATATAGTGTTGTATACACACCCTGCATTATGTTTCTATTACTTATTGTGTGTTTTTACATTGATTTTAGGAGGTGTGCTGATGCTTTTGCATGTTTTTTTCGTGGGATGTTGATGTCTCAAGGCTTTGCTTGGTCAGGGTTTACTGTGGCTATGTGTACCTTTTGACTATCCAGAATATTTGATTAACTCCTGGTCTTATTGGTACTGGATAATAAAAAGTTTGCTGTATTTGTCGCTTGTTGTACACCCTCAACTATTGAACCTCATTAATGACCAAACAGTGATCCTCAAAGCGCCACAAAGCATCTTACAGTCACAACAGAGGCAGCGGCAACCCCACATGAATGGTGAAATGCAAAAGTTTATCAATTGTAATAACTACTGAACCAGCATTGCTTAAAAACCAAATGTTCAACATGACATTGTATGCAAAAAAACTATGTATATCGCATTATATACTAAATAACAGCTCTTTATATCAGATCATATGCCGCATAAGCCATTTACATGCATTTTCCAGCCATCTCCCACGTGTCCCATCAGTAGACTCTTCTCCTCCTGCTGTGCTGCACTGAACTCCTTTGCTCCACAAATGGGGCTGGAGGGAAACAGCTCCCCAGTGCAGCACATTGGGCCTGAAGGAGTTACCCCAGAGGGGCTTGGGTTTGGCCAGGATGGACATGCTGAGGCTCTTCTTGCCAGATACAAGTTGATCCTCCTCGGCTGATAGCTTCAAGGGTAGAGAGACAGAAAGTGAAGAATCCCGTCACCTCTGCAGTCTCCTGAGTGGAGATTATTGAGGGAACTTGTGCATCGCTGCTCCCCTGGCTGGGAGCTTGCTAAAAAGTAAAGAAGAAAATCTATGCAGGACACTTTTCCCCTTGCAAGCTAACAAATGCTCCTTAGCTGCTAAATGCAGGGCCTTGTGTGAGAGGCTTGACAATTAACCCTATGACTACCATGGGTTAGACTTTCCCTGGAGGTTACAAAATGACAGAGCAGTGCAACCAAGAGCAATTCCTATATGCAAATACCTCTCCCTGATATCATAAAGAAAACTCAAAGACTGATTGCATGGGCCAAGGATTGCTCAGCCCATTACATGCCTGAGACCTCTGGAGCATGAAAGAGAACTGTTTGGATGCCTGTCACTTACACCACAAATGTAACCTGCATCAGGACATTGCATTATTCAAGATAGGCACAAAATACCAAAGAATCTTTGACTGCTTTCCATACTGATCCAGACTGATGCTGGTATTCACTAGGGCTGTTAGGCATCAACAGGAGTCCACAACTGTATCTCTGGTATTTTATGAAGTTTGCTTTTGGCTGGGGCAAAGGCACACACTAGTGAGTACCCACCTGAGTATGGGTAACCCATTCTTGAAAGTGGTGAATACAGTGCATTAATTCATCCAATAAAACCCTATATCAGGGTCATCTACTCCCAGCCTATCCACTGTAATTCTATCCCAAACAGGCAGGATCCCATTATTATAAGGAAAGTTCTAGACAAGTTGTAGCTGTGTTCTTGACACAGGCCATCATAAAACTCAGGAGAAACCCACTGTCTCTCTTTGAAGAGAACACAAGGATAATGATACCAAATAATATAAACGCCATGCTTTCCTTTGAGAATGTTAAGTTTTCCATTCATTCGTACATTTCTTCCACTCCGTCACTGTTGAGACAGAATTGTTTATATCAGCAGAACTCAGTAGCTCATGGGGTCATGTTGATCTCCTCTCTTGTGGTTATAAAACACAAATAAACTCTAGAAAGCACAGGAGATAAAGATCCGCCAAAAACTCACTTTCATCAGACAATGTGAATCAGTGGTTCCTGGCATTGTCAAGCAAACCATTAATTTCCTTCAACTGCCTAAAATACACTTGGGAATTGACATGAATCCTGATGCTGCCTGCCACATCTATGTTTGGAGCTGCAAGTCCCACTTCCTTCTATTTAGCTGGCTCATTAAGATTGTCTTCTCAGGGGCACTTTCCATCTGTTTTTCTTTGAAAAACCTTGCTCTTTGTAAGGCGCTAACAACTATTGATCTTTTAATCACTAAATTGAATTGTCTGGTCACTTATGGTGTTTATGGAATGTTGCTGTGCACAAATTGACTGGTGCATTCTCTACTTTACAATGGTGATTAAATTTTTAAAAAGTGTTTAATTGGCTATATAATGTTTGGGTACATCCTGAGATTATGAAAGGTGCTATAACTGAGGAGGCAGTGGTGTAGTGGCATTTCACTGGACTAGCAATCCAGAATGCCAAGTTTTAGCGGCCTGCGGACCTCGGCTAGAAACCCACCACAGCAGATGGTAAACTTTGAACTCAATAAAATCTGCAATTTAAAAAAAACAGCTGTCCGATGGCATTGTGTTTTTTTTAAAAATCTGGTTCACTATTGTGCTTTAGGAAAAGATATCTGCTGCCCATACCTGGTCTGGCCTATGTTTGACAGCACTGGAGATGCCTCTTAATTGGGCAAATAAGGATGGGCAAAAAATGCTGGCCTGACCATTGACATCCACATCACATTAATGAATAAAAGCATTCTTTTCTTTTAGTTCCTAAGGAAGCTCTCAGAACTGTGCTTCCAGAACCTTGGCACTGTCGATCATTGACATTAATCTTTCTGATCATGGCTGACAACAGATATTTGTGACTTAGAAGAGGGTCTAAGATTAAGACAAAAACTAATGTCTCACATTTGTCTGTAATTTTGTCTTTTCACATGGTGTTAGCATCAAAGACATGATCCAGATTATATGCAGCATGGCCCAAATACAGAACACTCCTTGATTCCTTCTCGTGACTTAGCTTCACTGAGAGGCAAGAAGAAAACCCTTGTCTTTCAATTTTAGGACGCGGGCAACATTTCAGTTTCCTAAATCAGCCCCTCTTTTGAGTGAAACCTCAGTCAAGAGCAGCCTTGTCAGTGCAGTAGAAGAATGACATTCATATTGGCTTCTGAAAGAGTTGTAATGCCCAGCATAGGATGTCTTGTGTTGTAATGGGTAGTGGCCCTGCCACTGAGCAGAAGCGTCAGGTTCAAGTCCCATCTTAGGACTTAATGACTATGGAAAGTGGAACATAATGTGGCCAAGTAGGTTGACTATCAATCTGTAAGTTCTTCTGATACACCTAAGGCAGGGACAAGGAGCTGGAGAGACACTTGGTCAGTCAGGACAGTATAGTAACTGCAGCCTCTCCATGTTACAAGACTTCACATGCAGATTCACATGATTCTCATCCTCATTTCAAGATTTACCATGGGAAATATGTGTCTTAGAGTGCATGCCTTTTGTATAACATTAGCAGACAGCTGAAGCGGAGCGGTATGAGATGACACATTAGAAAGCAGTGGTGGGCCTCCCCCTAAACTGTGGACAGGTAAACACATCAGTGCATCTTTAGGCAAGCCAATAGAAGCAAACAAGAATGGGATTGTTGGAAAATTATGACTAGAGGGTCATATTTTTGACCATTGTAGAACTGGTTCATCAGCTTCATACTAACAGCTATGCTAGGTAATAGGGCCTGGCTAAAACCCTGAAACTTCAGAAGGCCCTGCTTTGGTGGACAGAAGTTTTATCAGCCTGAGTCCCCATTAGAGTGATTGGCTTAATGTTCATGGATCCAAGCAGAGTTGGTATCTTGCCCAGGTTTTTATAACCCACTTCTCCCTTTCCCCTGCCCCATTGCTAATTTGTCACTTTACATTTCACTGGCAATAATATTAAGGGTTTAATTCATTTATTTTGAATAGAATCCATTGTACAGAAATTGTAGATCAATAAAAATTGAGAAGGAGCCTATTTAGCCTTTTATGTACTGCGTCCATATTAAACCTTCATCTGCAACTCATTTTAATCTCATTTCCTTGCCATGATTTGAATGCATTTGCATTCTTCCCTTTCAAGTACTTATCCAGTTTCCTTTTAACACTGTTACAACAGCATCATAGAAAATCAGGTGGAGGACTTTTATTCTAACATTCTTTGCTCAAGTCACAAAGTATTGTTTGAACCCATTTGGACGTCACCCGTCACTCAGTGCGTCATAGTCTTTTCCTGGAATCAGGAGATTGCAGGTTCAAGGTTTCACTCCAGAGATGCGAACATAACATCTTGGCAGAGACCAGTGCAATATTGTGGTAGTGACTGAGATAGGTGCAATTGGAGGACTGCTCTTTAGGTGAAAAGTTGAACTGAGGCCCAGCCTGTCCTCTCCAAAGAATGTAATGGATCTGACGACATTACTTCAGAGAAAAGCAAAGGAGTTCTCCCTAGAATCCTGAGCAACATCTGCTCATTCGCACGTTGCTATTTGTGGGAGATTGCTGTGAACAAATTTGCTGCCACGTCCCTCACAACACAACTGCGATTATACTTTTAAGCTATTTCTTAGGGCAAAGTACTTTGGAAATTGCTGGGCATGTGAAAAGCATGACTTGAATACAGGTCTTTATTTTTTCATTAGTACCATGAATCTTGGCAGTTTGTACTGAGAATTTGTTCCTGGCGAGGAACAGAGTTAAGCTTTGTGTCTTGGACAGTCCAAAAGAGCTTCACTGAGAACTAGTGAATCTCTCTAAGATTTGTTCCGATTTTACTTGAGCTAGATTCCGAATCTGAGCAACCATGCTCTTTCACATTCTAACAGATCAATACAGTTTAAATCCACAGTTTAATCTTTCTGGCTTTCTGCTGCTCCACTTTTCTCCTCTCCTGTTTTAATAGAAATAAAATTGTAATGTTTCCATTTGCACTGTTGACATTTTCCATTGCTACTACTCACTTATAAAACGTATGTGAGCTTTCGCTACTGCCGTCAGTGATTTCAACATACCTGATTACAAGGGTTGCAAAAAAAAAACAGAGTGATGGTGTAAAGTATACTGAAGACACATTGCATCAGGTTGCCAAGTAATCATACTACAAAATGGGGTACCAATAAGTCAGATTGAGCCATCCCCATGACCCGCAAAAATCGCAAATTTCAGTTCCATTCATACCGGTAATTCTTCCTCACTCAATAACTCCTGATTGAGTTTTGTGCACTTTGCTGATTTACAAAGGGCAGTTTTCACTGCTGGTACCTCTTCCTTACAGATGTTAAACCAAAATCTGAGAGTCAAAAGTATTTGAGATGCGTGCAAGTAAATAAATGGGAGCTCATTTAAACTGTATAGTTGTGAACATCCTCGAAACTGAATGCCATTCCACCATCATAACTTTGCGGACAATGTGGCATATACCCTATTTAGCTGTGGATACAGTGCCAAACTGCCAGACTGTGTCCAGTGAGACCTAAGTGTGCACCTAAAGAGGCCACAGTGTCAAACGTTCTAGGTAATGGGTTAAAATTACTGGCTGGGTATTACATCGTCTCCCAAGCCAGGAGTGTGCAGGCAGTTGGGGATGTGGCTGTGGCTGTGTCCATTGGTTACTCTTGCTGGATTTTACCTTTGACAGGAAATGCCCACCACGCATAACCTGGTATACACTGGAGGTCTGACTGTGGGCCTTGAGGGAGAGGACTGCTCCTGTTCAAGCATCCTCTGCTCTTCAGGGGATCCATCAGTAGAAAGAGACAGTCTCAGCTGAATCACCATGCATTATCCTGTCGATTGCTGTCCAAACTTGCCTTACTGGGGCCTCCCAAAAAGGTTCAGGCAACCAGTTGCACCCAACCTGCATGCCAGCGCTCCTGCTTCTGGTCTGGAGACTGCAACAGCCCTGGCAGTATCTGAGTTGTAGCTTGGTTCCACTTTTGTATTCCATGGATATCCCATGGATTGATGTGGGTCTGGGATATGAAGGGAGTCGATGCACAGCAGACACTCTCTTTTCAATGTAATGTGTTGGTCACTTGGTCAGTGTGGCACCTTCACCAAGTTGGTGCACACACAGTGAACAGGGCCACAGTGCAACAGACGGTGGAGCTGCTGAAGAAATGGTTCCACTAATCAGACTGGTCTGGTGGGGGGAGGGGCGTGGGGTCCTCCAAAACTATCCAGACAGCGTGTGCCACATTTTCCTGGTGTGCTGAGGTCTGCACAATTGGAACGGGCAACGAAGGTGATGTGACAGATGCTGAGGAACTGAGGGAATCGGATCAGTTGGCCAAGGATAAGGATGAGGGCACTGGGGAGAAGGAAGCTCTCCTTGTGGATAACAGACCTCAGCTGCCTCAGATGTTACAAATCAGACAAAACCTGATTGATTGCCTGGTTCCAGTCAATGACAGCTGGGTGCAGCAGATCATCATGGAATGTAAAAACGTTGCTGATCATGATACCAGCATTTAGTTTGCATTGTGGGAGTAAATTGCAGCCTCTGACGCTTTTGTTTGTGGTCACTTTTGCCATTGGTAAATAAAAGCTCATGTTTGGAATTGTCTAATTGCTCACCTATATGATATTCCCCTCAGCAAAGGGTCTCTAGTGAACATTGGGGACAAAGTAGAATGACTCTCTAAGTAGGATGTAGCTAAGGACAGGTAAACTGACTGGCCTGGTAGTTAGCCAATGACTAGGATGAGAGAATGGGTTGTACGTACAGCTCTTAGTCGAGTCCATCATCGCACTTATATGGCAGACAATGAAGTGATGTTCTTCTAGTCCCACAGTAGCCGTAGAATTTCTACAAGTGATGCATTTGCGTATTTTTAAATCATTGATGCAACGTCTGCCTCATTGGAACACCAAGGTTAGATTGGCAAGCACACAACAGCTTTTGTATTCATTAACGGGATGAGGGCATCACTTGTTAGGCCAGCATTTATTACCCATCCCTAATTGCTCAGAGGGCAGTTAAGAATCAACCACATTGCTGTAGATCTGGAGTCACATGTAGGCCAGACAAGGTAAGGGTGGCAGTTTGCTTCCCTAAAAGACATTAGTGAACCAGATTGGTTTTTCCTGACAATCAACAATGGATTCATGGTCATCAATAGATTCTTAATTCCAGATATTTACTGAATTCAAATTCCACCATCTGCCGTGGCGGGATGTGAACCCAGGTCCCCAAAACATTACCTGAATCTTTGGATTAACAGTCCAGCTATAATACACTAGGCCATCGCTGCTGTGTGCCAATGACCTTTGACCAGCATTTGAAGCCTCAACATGTTATTCTGCATGAATTTCACACGGAATGAGAAATTATTGTAAATTAATGTAGCTGGAATTTATAAACACATTGCTTAATGTAATTGCCCTTTCGCTGTCTTAGCTGATCAAACTGAAATTGATACTGACCCTCCCCACACTGGGCATAGAGCGAAACATTTTTCAATTTCATTTCACATCCAGTGAACGGCAAGTGATGGTAGGAACACAGCTCACAGTGGACACTGTCTGTACCAGGTTCTACCTGGTCACCATGTACTGTCCCTCTTCTTGAAGAGCCTCTATATGCCCTCTCACCTTGCTTTACCCCGACAGCTCATTTCCACTCATTGCCTCAGTTGGAGGCACACCATGTTGAACCTTCCCTCTAACTGTCCTTTCTACTATCTCCCCCCGAGCAAACATTATACCTTATTGATGCCCATTTTGGTCCACTGAGCTTCCCATCGTGGTGATCACTGCCAATAAGCCTGTCCTGTAGTATAGCATACCCTCTGGTACTGTTCCGCCTGCCCCTTTGTAAACACTTTGAGCATCCTGTTACTACCCTTTTTCTCACCTCCACATGTCTCTATGTTCCCCTACTCTTGACACCCCTATCCTTTTAAATTCAGTAATACTTGGAAATGAATGTACTGGTTATACTGGGGCATTCTTCTGAGGTATACAAGACAAGTCAGACCAGTATGTGTCATTCACAAATTTTATTATATTTTTCTCCTGAGCTGTGCAGAAACCACACATAACACAGAATTCATAAACCTTTTCTAATTCTTATAAAATGTTGCTTCTCAGGAAAGTAAATTAGAAAGACGAACAGATCGAAAAAATTCCAAATGTAATGATTTCCTTCAATGAACAAAAGCAGCAGTAATTGTATGGCTTTTAAAATGAAACAATTTGTCTAATTTCTCTGAAACAAGAGATGCAGTGAATCTTTATGGGAGAAAAGCAGGCAAATGGGATCAACTGGTTAGATTTTTCAAGATTGGCCAAATGGCCTCCTTCTGCATTGTCTGATTCTTTGGTTCACATCATTGTGGGAGGGCTTGCAGTTGCTTATGAAACATTGGCATCTCTGAAGTGGAAACAATATCTCATACTGTATGACTGGGCAGAGAATTGCATTATTGTGGTTTGTACCTTCACCTGGACTTCCTTCACGGCATTGTTAAACGACAATACTCCCCCACATAACCTTCTGTACTGTATCTTTACAGGCCCACTGGAAACCTCATACCCAATGTAACACAGAAATGACTTTCAAATCGTTGCCGTCCACCCGTAAGACAATGTGCATCCGCCTCCACTGACCCATTTTTATGTCTAACACCCCCACTTTGTCAAAGCTAATCAGAACAAATATTCACAGGTGTAAAATTGTTCCCTCTGACAGGTTTCCATAATCTTGGTTTAGTTCCTTCTTGAATTTTTGTCTTCATTTTCTGCCCTTTTTTTCTGAATACTACCAAAAAGACTGCCTCTAATTTTTAGTATCTGCCCCCTCGTCCCAAAAAGCTCAGTTAGCGCTTTCCCTCTACCTATACCATCAGCGTCCATTTTACAGCTCAAATTCCATGACCAAACTTTGAAAATTAAACTCAATTTATTGAATAAATCTGGAATAAAAAACTAGTCACATAAGTAAGGACCATTAAACGACAAAGTTTTTGCAAAAGTCGAACATCTTCACTCAAGCCCTTTAGGGAAGGAAATCCAACATCCCTACTCAGTCTGGCTTTTATGTGACTCTAAACCAATAACAATGTGACTGTTCTCATAACCACTAAATAAATCTCCAAGGCTCCTTCCACAGCACCTCTCAAACCTACCACCTCATTCACCTAGAACAGGAGCACAAGTTCCCCTTCAAATCACAAAGCCCCCTGCCTTGGAATACTATCACTGTTCCTTCATTGTCGCTCAGTCAAAAACCTGGAACTGCCTCCCTACCAGCACCATGGGTTCACTGTGTACCTTGTCCAAAGAACTGCCGCAGTTTAAGAAGGCAGCTGCCACCACCTTTACCAGTACATTAAGGATGGGGAACAAAGCGAGCCAAGGTAGCAATGTTCACATCCCATGAACGTATGAGAAAAATAACTCTCAGTTATATTCAAGAAGTCGTATTTACCTCACTTTCTCAGAAGCTGAGGGATGACAATTAAAAAGTAGTTGCTAGTGACACCCAAATTTCATTAATAAATAAAAAGAACACAAATGTGTTGATAAGAACTTACTCAAAACATTGATTTTTTTTGCAAGTTTTAGCATCCGTTAATTGTTCTATGAATGTCAACAGCACCAAGAGTGGGGTTAGTGTGATCTAGCTGACAGGTTACCCACCACCATATTGCAGGAGACAACTATGGTAGGTGCTAAGGTGGCAGGTTAGCCACCAGCTCAATTTTTCATGCTTCTAAACAAGCTCCACCCTGACAAAAATGCCTGCAATTCTGTTTGAGGGAGAAAGGGGGACATCTAACAATTCTCGTCACAGTGTTCAGTTTTGGGCAAAAAGCCTCTAAAAGCAATATTGACTTGGAGGAGTTAGAGGACAAATTCATTCGAAATGCACTGAGGTTTAAAGTGTTGAAAATCCCTGAACTAGCCCTCATTAAGGATGCTTAAGCAACATAATGACAGACTTGTGGATGTGAAAGACTCACAAGGATACAGGGACAAGAAAGGAACAAAGAGATGAGTTAGAAGACCAGCTATGATCCAAGAGAATGGAAAAGCTTGCTCAAGGGACTGAATGCATTACTCTTGCTCCTCTTTCCTCGATCCGTATGCCTGCCTTATCAAGCCCTGAGCAACGCACTACCTCCATTTGGTTACAGGTGACATGAATGAATTCAAGCTGAAATAGGAGAGTGTGTGGCTTTGACTATCTCATACATGTGGGCTTCTTAAACCAAAGCCTATATCATGCTTCCCTCCTGGAGGCCAAGGTCAGAGTACAACTGTGTTGTTGCACACAATTGGTTGAAAAGCGACAAATTACTGAACTGATTAACGCATGCAGGGGATAATACTATCAGCAGAGCTGAACAGCACTCTTTATTTATGGAAATAAAGACCCATGTAACTTAGATAACTCAATGACATATGTACAAAATTGGAAATAGTGGTCTTGCAGCTAGCAATATTTTAAGAAGCAAGCTATGAAATGCAAGCATTGTTAACTCTCTCAGCTCAGAAGCTGTTAGCTGACAGATTGTCACAGGGCCGTCTGCCTCAGCTAACTATTGCCTTAGCTACACAATATCCATGCTCAATACTCTGGCCCCATCATTAGCATCACCTTCTTCCGCATCACAGGAGATGTCTCTGTCCTCCATCTTGCAATATAAGGGCCTGAAAGTGTTCTCCAAGGAGACAGTACATGAACTTCAAAAGAAACAGCTCCATTTACTGTGATGTTGTATGTAGTTCACTAGTATGCAGCAAATTAGAGATAACAAAGTGTAGAGCTGGATGAACACAGCAGGCCAAGCAGAAGAAGGGTCTAGACCTGAAATGTCAGCTTTCCTGCTCCTCTGATGCTGCTTGGCCTGCTGCGTTCATCCAGCTCTACACCTTGTTAGCTCACATTCTCCAGCATCTGCAGTTCCTACTATCTCTGCAGCAAATTAGTTTCTGTTAACACACAGAAGACTCTGTAATCTCTACTAGTCAGACATTAGGGGTGGATAGCCTGCATCCCAAGCCATATTGCACATCTCTCCCTCTTCAATGGCCATCTCTCCTTTGATGGGGTGAGGTTTTGGATGGTGTAGCAAACCACAATGACATGGGACGCTCTGTGTGGGGAATATTACAATGCTCTGCCTGAGCAGGGCAAACATCTGAACCTCATTTTCAGCATACCTACTGGGGTGTTGTCTCCCTTCTCTCCTCCAGCCAGTCCTGTTATCATTGCACTGCATCAAAGACTTGTGACCTCTGTGAGTAGTCCAGACTCTGTAGGAATCGTGGAAGATCTCTGAAAGACGCCCATAAAGCTGAAGAATTTCTCTGATCTGTGGAGATCATGTGATTGCAGCAAATCCCACTACCCAGGCTTTCAGGATCCAAATTGAATTCATGGATTGTCAGAAGAGGGCATCTAGAACCACTTGGTGTATCACAGACTGAGCTATCCACAAAGGTCCCAATTACAGCCAGCCCTGGAGTGAGCCTTTGGCTGCAGTAACCTTCAATGTCACCAGTATACAATTGCCTCCCAGTCCCTGTGGTTGCAGGTCTTACTCAACAGCTGCCGTATGTCGGACATCACTTTCCAAGCAATCCAAATGTACTTCCTCTTGCTCATTTGATAATAGCTGCTGTGTGTTCTGTTTCAGGACATTGCCCCTTGCACCGTGGCCCCTGTATTGACACTGCTGATGCTGTCCTCTGAATCAGTGCTTCCACAGCTACACCAAGGTCAGGAGAAGGGCCAAATTGTCCTGTGTCACAGTAGTATAAAGTGGAGGTGACCTGCAAATCAAGTGCTTCAATCCATCACGTCAGAATATTCATCTAGATTTTCCTTCCAAACTTGATTCTTTAAGCCCCTGCTAATCCCTGCAGATGGGATCTCACCTCCACTGGCCTCCTTGGCACCTGCTATGAACACAGTGCATATCCTGTGGGGGCATGGAGAAGATTGTCTTGTGACAAGACATTCATGTGTGTGAAAACATTGGGCTTTGACTAGGGTAATTGAAGCACATCCATCTGTTTTTCCTCACATAATAGTGAGCTTCCCATTAGCCATCTTACATCACAATCATGCTCACCTCGCCATGCTACTAGAACCTTCATAAGCAAGTGATCTACACACTTGCTGCCGGAAAACCATAGATTCCATTCCTGGATCACCCCAATCTGAGCATCTTAAAGCTCACAGCTCTCTCTGTTTGTCAATGACTTCATCCATACCACAGACCTCACAAGATTCCAGTCAGACCACAACAAAAATTAGTTCCACACCTCAAAAGGATCTCATTTGAATGTGCCCCTTGAGATTCTGAGTAATGCTAATTTCTTGGGTGTTGGAGGAGAGAGCAGCTGAACATGGCTTTCTATACACTCGGCCCATAATTAATAGGATGTCAAAAATTTAAGCTCTCAAATTGGGCTTCATCTCCTTGGAGCAGGGAAGATTAAGAGGTAACCTTATTCAAAATAATAAACAAATTTTGACAGGGTAAAGAAGGATATTCTGTTTCCACTAGTTGGTATGTCAGTAACAAGGGGCCACAGTTTCAAAATTGCCAGCAAAAGAACTAGGAGTGAGATGAGGAGGAGCATCTTTACTCAGAAAGTTGTTAGGTATTTGAATTAACTGCCTGGGAGAGTGGTGAAAGCAGATTCCCTATGAGGTTTCAAAAAAGAGCTGGATATGTGTTTGAAAGTGAAGAAGATATGGCCAAAGAATGGGACTAGCTTGGTTCTCTGTTGGGAGCCAGTACAAAGGGAGTGGGTTGAATGGCCTCCTTCTGTTGTTTAAAATCTATGATTCTACAATTATCCCTGTTCACCCAAACATAGCCTCCTCTGGTTTGGGTGCTGCCTTTTTACTTGTGCCTATGAGTGAGATTTACACAAACAGTTTCCTCCAACACGTCCCCTTGTCATCCACCAAGCCCCCTCCATAATCATACACTGCCTTGTCATTCCTATCTATTCTGACAACCTTGAATCTACCCCATTACTGTTGATCCCATACTTGTATATGTGGATAGTTCTACTCTACCTCCAGTCTCAGCTATTAAATGTTGATATGCTCATGCCCCTCCTAACTCTATTCATCAGCATCCAGACATTTAATAGGCCCCCTAACCATTAAACTATCTTTTATCTACATTTGACCTTTAAACTATCACTTGATCATATCTAACTGCATCCTTCACTGTGACTACATTCTCTCCCTGCCATTATCCTCATATACACTCTCAGGACTTAGTTGATGACAGCATTATCCACGTCCTTGTGTACCCGTCTCCCTGTCATCCATGCAGTCATCCATCTCCTCTACTATACCACAAACGAAAAGACAGGTGCTTCCATGTATACCCTCCCATCCTTAGCTGAACATTCCTTGTCTCACTGGACAAAGTCCTATTGCTTCCTGGACAGTCTCCCACCTTTTCTCGGACTGTGTGGTCCCCCACCTTGGAAAACCTATCCCCTCCCCCTGAAGTCTTCCCCATGGCAATTCTTCCCTCTTTTCCGCACCTTGGCTCAGGTTGGAGTACCAACATCCAAACTCAATCAAAGCCATTAGCTATAAAAATGAGAAAGATAAAGCAGCAACTACCTACTCTGAAGTCTACCACATGAGATCTCTTATTTACGGTCAGGTATCTGAAAGCATGTTTTATTCAATTGAAGAGAAATTAATTGAGGAGGAACAATCAATTTTGGTGAGCTGGTCTTTCAGTGGGCATTTCTGAGACAAGAATTCATGCAAAGAGACTTCACAAATCTTCTTGTCAGAAAGTTCAACCCATCTTTAATTTTGGGAGGACTTTAATGCCAATGTTCATCCAACCATGTGGATTCTGAACTTTTGGTCTCCCCATAGTTCCCCCCACCACCCTTCTTCCTGTTTCAATCCCATGTCCTAATTCACAATAAGTCCCTGGCTGCAATACCTCTGTGCTCAAAGATCTACCTTGATCCTGTTTAAGCAACACCTCAATTTTAAAATTCTTATCCTTGATTTCCAATTCCTCCATCTTTCCCAACCCTATAAAGGCATTTGAGATATCTGTGTTCCTTCAGTTCTGGCTTCTTGCTTATTCTGAATTTTAATTGCTTCATCTATAGCGGCTCTGCCTTCAGTTGCCAATATCCCAGGCTCTGAAATTCCCTTATTAAACATCCCTGTCACTGTCGCCCGACTTTCCTCCTTTAAGATAACATGAAACCTACCTCTTTGAGCAAGCTACTAGTCGTCTGCTCCAATATCTCCTTGTGTGGGCTGGTGTCAAATTTTGTTTAAAACTACTCTTATGAAGCACCTTGGTTTAATACATTTTAAGCCCTACGTAAATACACGTTGTTTTTGTTGCTAACCAGCTATTGGAAAATCCCTTGTTTATGCTTTCATTTACATTGGTACAGATAGCAGCGGTAAACAATCAAGTTACATGTACCTCCACTTATAATAACATTATCTGCTCATCTTGATCTCGGTAAGTCTTCAGCTTGTTTCAATTCCCTTTTATTTTTGTTTGCTTTTTAGCGCTTTCATTGCCAAGATAAAGTATAAGGGTCATGTAATGCCAGATGCTGTCAGCAACATAATGATAGAGATATTCTCATCTCTGCATCCTCTCGCCAATGAACCACAGTGAAGTTTCCCAGAAATAGATTGTCAAAGTTAGCCACTTCTCTAACCCCCAACAAAAGGAAAGTCAGGGCTTGCAAACAAAATAACTAACCATATGCAAGGCTTCCTAAAAGCATATGCTAAGTAGGGATCTGGCTAATTCTATTTTTAACCTACATCTTTCACATTTCTATCAAGCATTATCACTATATCTGAGCAGTAACAGTCACAGCTACTGCTCATTGAAAGTCTATGTCCAGGGAAATCCATGTGTTTCAGGAGGCAGAGGAAAAAGATCGGGTGAGCTGAACTAATTCACCTCCGGCAAAATCCACAACAACTTGTGTTCCCTGAAGGAATTCCCAGAAAATATTTCCATTCAACATTCCTGCAGACTTTTACAAATTGCACTGAATCATAAGCAACTATTCACAAGAAACTTGCCCAAGACTCAAAAAGAGTTAGATTTGTTTAAATTGGCGAACTTCCTAAATGGAAAGCAATGAGCACATTCTCATCCATGCATTAACATTAAACAACAGTCATTGTATCGTGCCAATTGTAATTTTTTATGATTTTACCAGTAAGGTAACCTTTGTGCATTCACAGTTCTATTGCATTGCAAAATGGGTAGTGCAATCTTCAGGGCTACATGTTTTGTTAACTTCTACAGAAATTACTTTTCTGCCATTGGGTTTAATAATTTTCTCAGACCCTCTCTTGATCTCTTGAAGATATCCATTCCTTGCAAGAATCAGTTTGAAATAAGTTGGGGGCCATCCATGGTAGAAATACATTTATATCAATAAATTAATTAATTAATATAGAATATATCAAAATAATAGATCTGCATAGTCCATTTTTGACTTCATAATTTTCCAAAATGTTTTAAAGACAATTAAATAATTATGAAGTTGAAATGTAGGAAATATGGTTCTACACTGTGCGATGATCCAGATAATCTGTCTCCAATGAATTTGGCTAGTTGAGGGATAACTGTTGGTAGGGGAGAACGCCACTATTCTTCCTCCAAATACTGCCATGGGACCAGGAAGGAGAGCACTGGTCAACAACATCTTCCTAAACTAGCTGGGGGAAAGCAAATTGTAATGTCACTCAGCTGAGATCAGCCAATTCAGGAATGTGTCACCACTTTTGATATTCGCATGAATCCCATAATTGGCAAAAGGTTTACTAATAGTTACAATTCATATATAAAATGCAAGTGCAGTCTTCTGCAACTTCTGTGGAATTTGCAAGTATGACTAATCACAAATATCATTGATAAATTGGAGTATAAGGCTGAGGAATGATCTAAATGGGGTTGAGCATGTTGAAAGGATCGATAGGGACACAATTGTTGTGTAAGCGTTTTAGGATTCTGGAGCAATCTTGCAATGATAGCATAGGGCTGCTCCTCAATGGGCATAAACAGTAGTGTTAAGAAAGGAAAGAGAGAAATTCTTGTAGATGCGGCAAAGCCTGGAGCTTAACTTTGTGAATGTTAGAAACACAAGCAAAGGAGCATGTGGAGTGGACCAATAAGCATTAACAGGTGGAGTTTATGGAATATCCTGACAATGACATAATTGCAATCTTAGAGTCTGGTATATCTTTAAATACCTTGTATTGTAGCATATCGTCTTAAAGTGTAATAAACAGGGCTCTGAAGAAGCCCGAGCCTGAAGACAGTTACTTGCATTTCCCTCAATCAGGCTGTCTTGAACCTAAACTCAGTGGTATGGGCATAAAATCACACAACAAAACAATTATTTACAAACTATTTCCTCTGATGGGAGAATAGCCATAAGCCCTTAGAGATGGTATGGAAGAGATTTAATAGGTTGCTGTCTTTATAACAGAAGGATTAAGAGGAGCTTTGCTAGAGTATTCAGAGCTTTGAACATTTCTAAAATGTAGATAAGAGGTATCTCTCTTTATTGGCAGGAGGGTTAATGACTGGGGAGCATGGATAGAAAATAATTGGCAATGAGGCAACTCGAAGAAACTTTTTTTGCATCAACCCTGCGAGTTGTTGTGATCTGGAAAGTTTAAAGGTTGTTGGAAGCAAATTCAAAATAAAGGAAAAGAAATATGTAGGGCTATAAGAGAAGAGCAACAGAACTGAACAAATTGGATATAGCTCTACCAAAGGACCAGTTCAGACATGAGGCTGAAGGCTCTCCTTCAAGCTGTGCCATTGTTATTCTGATTCTCACAGTCTTAGAGTTTCCATTCAGGACCAGAATCAGAAAGAACCTTTTCACAGAAAGGACATTTCACAGAAATCTCAATGTCCATCTCCTAAAAGTCCTTTTATATCAAGGGTCTGTTAGACCCAACAAGACTGAAATTACTATAACTTTATGTGGCACCAAAGAATCTGGAGAGAGGTGTGAAAGTGGAGTTGAGGCGAAGAGCAGTCATGAATAATAGATATATACCTGAGGAATTTGGCATTTTGCACCTACTGGGGTCAAGCCAATTGGCCACATATTTATTAAGCACTTTAACTGGTTTGAACCAATTCCATGCAAAACAGGTGGGGAAACCAAATTATCAACAGGAAGCTGTTCTGCCAGATTTCCAACGTTGTTATTCCAAAGGACGGGAATGCAACTGACTTCCATATTTCTCTCACATACTTACACTGGCAGGATATCATTCTGGTGGAAGTGGAGCCTCTGAAAGACATATCCTATGCAAGAATTATGCAGGGTAATTAATCACCTTTAGCAAGGTGGCATATAGGAATTTGATTGGTTTTAAACAATTTTTCACTTCTTCACTGGCCTCTTAGTGAAGCAGCAGAGAAATGTTCTGAAATTACTCCTCCCCTTCCTTCCCTGCCCTTTTCTTCCCAAAACAGAGGTCGAAGGAGTAAAAGAAGTGGTGTGACCACCTTCAGTCTCTATGCAAAGACCATGTCTTCGAGACATGGGATGGGAGACAAGGTAAGGTAGATTGACAGGTTGCAATCCTGATACACCACAGTCAATGAATTTCAATCTTTGGTTTACATATCCTGTCTGACCATACATATGAACATATATTTGAATTAGGAGCAGAGGTAGCTGTTTGAACCTGGTCCATCATTCAATAAGATTATGGCTGATTTGATTACTCCACATTCATGGCTACCCCTGATAATCTTTCATCCATTGTTGATGAACACCCTATCTACATCTGCCTTAAAAAAAATTCAATGACTCTTCTCCACTGTCTTTTGAGGGAGTGTTATAAAGACTAAAAATCTTCTTGAGAATATTTATCCTCATCTCTGTCTTTAAGGGCTGGCCTCTTATTTTTACACATTGATCAGCATTTTAATTGTCAATCTATTGTTCTTACAATAGTGAAATCTCTGTATCACATTTGGAAAGCCTCACTGCAGAACATTTCTCTAAATAGTTTTTAATAAGCTTTTCTACAAAATCTAATGTTCAGGTGTTCTGAAGGAGTTTGTCATTGAATTGGTAGGAATTCAGAATCAAACTCTGTTATTTCTCATTGACTGGTTTCCGAAACTTACCCAGCAAAGGAGCTGGTGGAGGCTCAGGCCCAGAGAGTATGAATATCTCCAAACTGGTCTCACATACCTCAATTGCTTGGTTCAAGGGGAACGCTGGTAGAAGTCTGAGGATGAAATGAATTGATGACGGATGGCACAGGGAGCCACAAATAATGATTGTGTAGCACTGCATTCTTCAAAGATAACAAAGTTATGTTATCCAAATGGTGCTTAACACGCTTGAAAAAAAGTTTGTAACATTATGCACCATCCAAATTAGCCTTCCACCTCTGTGATTTGAAGCCTCACAATCTGTTAGGATGAAAATTTCCTGTCTCTGCTATGTTTTAGGTGTCCTGTGGGAAATGAATTCATATCAATACCTAAAGGGCATTCACCCACAGCTCTGCATTCAGTTGGCAATTTCACTTACGCAGGGCCAAAAATTGAGTAGAGTGGAACTGAAAATATATCTCACTAATCAATGTGAAGTACTGTAGCATATGCTGCTGAAATTGGGAAGAGACCACACGCCAGAATATTGCAGCAAAATTTGTAATTTGTACCTAATTGTGCTGAATTTTGATACTGGGTGGAATATAGAACATCTTTAAACATCAAGCACAAGCATAATTAATTTGCTGTTATGAAAATGTATGAATCCCTCAGCTAGGATGTAAAATTATATTGTTTCCTTAATACATCCTTGTCCTGCTGTGGTTCTAGGTGTGCTACAGGATGCTTTTTGAAGTGTTGCTCTACAATATATTGCATCATCAAAAATGAACTAAAATGCTAGTTAGAAGAGCAGGAAAGTCAATGTTTTGGATCGGGACCCTTCATCAGGGTCCTGCTCCTACAGTGCTGCCTGACCTGCTGTGTTTCTCCAGCTTCACACTGTATCGACTCTGACTTCCAGCATCTGCATTTCTTGCTGTCTCCTAAAAATCGAGTTTCCCCACATGTGGTCCATCTTTGGAAAATCTTGCATTTTTATACAATACCTGCTTCAGAATTTACCATTTTCTTGAAAGTGCTTGTTAAGCAAGTGAATATTGCTGCCAATTTGGACATAGCAAGCTCCCACAGTCACCTCCTGTCAAGGATTGAATATTACTTCCTCCTTTCCTCATGTCTCAAACATGTAAGAACTGAGGCTGAGTGTTCTGTTTCTCCTTTGCATTGTTTCCAGGGTTTGAACATATCCCCTGTGCCACAGTCATTAAAACAGACCACAATTACTAAGCTTGAATCTGACAAGAATACTACACAATTTCACCATGATCTCATCTGTCTTGTATTCTATTGCTTGGGGAGTATTCTACACTGAAGACAATGGCAATTATTATGACTGACAATGGAGATATGCACCAATTCCCTTCTAGCCCCACTCCTCCACTGGTGACAACAAATTTTAAATTTAACCATTGTATTGTTATCAGACTGCTTCTGGTTTAGTGTTAGAAAAAATGCAAACATGTTTCCTTAGTCAAAAAAAACAAGATTATTGCAAATAAAGATGCTCTAAGAGACAAATATTATTGATCAAAAAGATTTAGATTATGCAAAGGCAGACATAACTTACATTTTTAACATTTCAAACTTAACATGAGACAAATACTATGTGGATAACTATGGTTGCTGCCCAACAGAACACGGAAAAGAGCAATTGTGATTGAACCAGATTCCACAGATTTTGTAGCAAATACCCCAAACCTTGATGATGTGGCAGCTCAGAAAATCTCATTAAAACTTCACGAGCTTTATCATTCTTCACTTACAGCGATCTGGCTTTGAACCACCCTTGGACTTGACTCCATTGTAGGCTAAATCAATAATCGCTCAAGTTCAGGTTGTTCAGCTTCCATTCCTGGGACAAGACTCTTCTCGGTCCTGAAAACTGCATTCCAGCACTGACTAACAGATCGTACCACAGCTTATTCATAATGAGCTTCACCAAGCAAGTGAAGCCCCCTAGATTTTTTTCCATAACTCAAATCCTACTTGGCGATAGAAAATAAGAACTCCTTGTGAGGTCTCACTCACCCTTGCCCATAGGGCCCTTAGTGGCATCTGGCTTCTTCTGAGCCTCCATAGCACACATGACTTGCTGTTTGGCTATCCTTGAACTTTTTGAAGTGTCCCTTCGAAAACCTGCAAGTGCCTCACTCTCTTGTGAGTCAAAACTGAAAATTCCTAACTTTTGAGATAACAAGCATGGGGCTGGATGAACACAGCAGGTCAAGCAGCAACCACCTATCCTCTCCTCTATCCATCCTCTATCCGCCTCCCCCTCTCTCCCTATTTATTTCAGAACCCTCTTCCCCTCCCCCATTTCTGATGAAGGGTTTAGGCCCGAAACGTCAAGTTTTCCTGCTCCTATGATGCTGCTTGACCTGCTGTGTTCATCCAGCCCCATGCTTGTTATCTCGGATTCTCCAGCATCTGCAGTACCTTTTATCTCTGATACAATTCCTAACTTTTGTTAAGTCAGCTAAATGTGGCAATCTGTTGGAATTGAATGTTACAATTTCACCAATTTTCCAGCTCTCACAGAATAAAAACCCATACAAAAATTCATCACACCTTTCCACTTTAAAGAAATTTCCTGAAAACAGAGGTTTCTATTCAATGGCTTTGAAAAGACAAGTCTTGTCATAAACATATAACAAACAAATTATTATAAATAATACAGATAATACTTTCATTTACATACTTGCATATATTGCATTTTCAAAACTACAAATGTAAATCCAAAAAACAAGTAGAATTATCAGGTTTAAGCTTTATAACATTAACATAACTGAACATCAGCACTTTTTCTTATACTCTTCTTTTAACTCTGCAATGCTCTAATTAAGTCCATGAACCAATCGTTAGTCTTTTCATCAGTGGTAAGCAAAATTCATTTTCCAAACTCAAACATGAGTAAATTCTCATTTTTATTCAATAATATCAAAATGGCTTCTTGGTGTGTTAACAATTCATCACTGCTCCAATCAAAAACCCTCTAGTTGTTTCAAAAGTGTTGTTTAGAAGTTTTTATGTTCACACAAAAGTGTTTTACAATCCTGTTGGCTTTGATCTCTGCACATTTTGAGATCTTTCACTTTCTCCTGATTCCATTCTGCGTATGCTTTATTTAATTCTCTAGAACGGATGTCAAAGATTTTCCCGTTCTGGATTTTATTAATTTTTCTTTCCAATACCCTTACTGTTCCATGCAATTCATCAATCACATGCTTCCAAATCTCTTGGGGTTTCCCTTTCGTCTTCTCCTTTTAAGATAAAAATGAGCTTTCAATGGACCCCTTAAGTATACGGTAGATGGTATTTATTTCTGATTGACAAGAAATTTCAAGTTATCTTCCTAATCACTTCCTCCATAACAGATATTGTCATTTCATTGCTTTGATTCACAGCAAATGTATAAGCCTGGACCAAAGGAGTTGTGCACCTTTTTGGTGCCTTTAAAGTCTGGATCTGCTTCTCTATACTGCACATCTCACCTTTCTTCATCTCCAAAGTTGCATTAGAGTTTAAAACATCTGCTATGAAGCTTCAGTAGTTTTCAGTCTTGGTTTGTAATTTTGCACTCAATCAACTGTTGTAATGCATCAACAATTCCTTCTCCCACTCAAGGCATTTATTTTTCCATGAGAGACTTCTGATACTGCAGCTTATCAAGTTTAAATTGAAGATCTAACTTTGTTGAGTTTGTTCCAGCATATTTATCATTGAGACATTTTATGTCCTCATTCAAGTGTTTTACTTTTTGTGCCTGATGCTCATTTATTCAGAACATCATGTGTTTTTCATTAGCAGACTCATTTTGCACTGTAGGCATGTTGATTGATCTGTTTCTCCTCTAGTTATTCATCATAAGTAATAACTTATTTTGTAAAACCAGACACAACTGGAGAAACTCAACTGTACTGCCAGCATCTGTGGAGACAGAAACAGAGTTAACATTTTGAGTCCAATATTACTTTATTTTTCTTCTGAATATTCATTTAATATCTCAACCATGCCCCCTGCTTCCATGTACAAATTCCCTTTCTGGTACCTAATTGGCCCTGCTCCTCCTCTCCCATAAATTTTACTATTTATGTGCCTGTTGAAGACTTCAGGATTCTCTTTTATGTTAGCTGCCAGTATCATTTCAAGATCTCTCTTTGTATCTAATATTTCTCACCTTGCTTTTGAATTTCTATAGACAGCCTGATTCTTGCTTGTACTGTCTACCTGACACCTGTCACAAGCACATGCTTTCAGCTATATCCTAATTTCTTTCTCCGTTTCATTCAGGAATCTCTGAGTTTGTTCCCTTTCAAAGGAATATATCTTGTCTGTGCCTGAATCATTTCTACTTTGAAGATGGCCCATTGTTCAGCAACAGCTTGCCCTGTTGTTGGAGAGAGATTTCAAAGAGGACCCTTGAGTCCAAAGTTTGATAATACTATTTGATCTTTATTCGGAGTTCCTTACCATCGCAGCTTGGGAGAGGCAGTCTCCAAGACACTCTGACTTTCCCAACCAGGTACACTTTATTGATATATTCATGTAAAATGATTACATGCAAAATTGACATCAGCACTTGCCACCTCCCTTCTGACATATACATCAAATCCTATGACTGCACGGTCAATGATGGATAATTGTATGGACAACCTATGTCATCCCATGATCTCTTGATGCTTACCAAACATCCTTAGCATCTGTCCTTCGGCTTTCACCATCCAGCTTACTCAACCACATTCCAATAGAGATACTTGCACACCCTCCTAGCAGGATGATTTCTTTTTTCCCCAAGGGTACTCCTTATCAAGACTGTCTCTGTGCCTAGAGCTGAGTGTCTCCAGGAATCTAATTAAATTCTCCGATATCTAATACACTAAAACCGAAGCTATTACTGTTGTTGTATGAATATATATATATGTATATACACATATATATAATTATAATTACCTACGGCATCTTAACTAAGGGGGAGAGTAACGTTTCTAGTCACTTTCTATTCTGTAGTAAACTGAGGACGTTAAATTAGCTTGTCAAAAGGCTTCCATCCAAGTTTTCCTCATCAGAAATCTCTCAATGTCTGCGTCCCTTCACTTCTTCTCATTAAGACCCTATTGTGATTCCCACAAAACATTTTACTATCTTATCTGGTTGCTATGTGTACAAAGGCCATGATTCTTACGGTGAAAACTAGTGCCTGAGCTATCAATTCTCTTCAGCCATCTTATGTCAGCTAAAAACCACATGCAGCCATTTTACGTTATCTTCAGCCATGGGCAGATCCAGCCAGCACCTGTCAAAAAGTGTCTCCAGTCTGTCCAGCCCAGGTTTGGTCTTCCCTGTTAAGGTTGGCTCACCTTAGTTTATTATTCAGACTCTGGATTGTTCATTATTTTTTCTTTGTATTGTTACCCTCAAACTTATGATGTAACGATCATTGTTCCCTAAATTATCCCCCATTTACACATGATCTACGTGACCCAAATCATTCTCAAGAACCAAGCCTACGGTGTCTCCTTTCTCAACAGTCTGGACATCTACAGTTTTTGAACATTCTGTTAAACACAACCTACAAATAATTGCACCCCCTCTGCCCTTAATGCTACCATTATTCCAGTCTACATTCAGATAAATAATCTCCTCCATTATTGGTGTTCTATAGTGTTTTCACCTGTATGTGATTTCATTAGAGATTTGTTCCTCTTCATTCTTCCCATCCGTTGCTGGTCTATAGACTACAAATCAAGCATAATAAAGCCTTGAATGATAGCAATATGTACAGTTTACATTAGCTTGCTAGACATAATTGTAAAGGACTATTAAGGGTTGTGCAGAACATGGCTGCTCCTCTTAGGAAGTCAAGTAGATCTCCACTGGTGACACCATCCGATTGAATAAACCTTCATGAGTTTAGGCCAAAGTCTGGTTGATGGAGTATAGTATTGGAACTTGTGTACTTTAGCAGGAAGAATAAAAACCATCAGTTTATTAACTAAACAATGAGCAACTGCACAATTCTGAGATGGAGAGGGACCTAGTCACAAAATGCAGTGTGCAGGTACAGTAAGTTTTTAAGAAGGCTATCCTTTTATTATGAGAGGAATTGAGTGAAAAAGTAAAGATGATATGCTTCAGTTATATAGGGCAATGGTAAGAACACATCTTAAATACTGTGTGCACTTTTAATTTCCTTATTTAAAGAAGACTGTAAATGCATGTAAACATAAATGTAAATGTCTATCTAGAGGAGGTTTAATAGATCCATACCTGGAGTAAGAAAGTCGTCTTTTTTCACCACAGTTAGCCATTGCATATATTACATTTATCTCTACCACATTTCTCTCAAGTCTCTAAATTCACAATTGCATGTGATTTGAATGTTTCACAACTATCTCAGAATGCACTCTCCTCAAACTTGGAAGAATGGTAAGTCTTCTGCTTATTTGCCTCATTTCTGATCGGTTCAGTTATTTCTAGAGAATCTTTTGTGTCTTGGATATTCTTTGTGAAGGATGAGATTCCTGGTGGTCATTGGTTCGTAACATTATCTGGAGGACCCTTAATCTTCTGACTTCCCTTCTCAGAGAATTCTTCCCTGGTAACACAGGAAGTTTTCTCATAACATTGGTTGAGGGACCTTTATTCTCCTGAATGTCAAACATGGAGGGCAGCTACTCTGTGGAAACAATTGCTTTCTTCCTTGGGGTATTCTGGACTTCTGGGCCAGGCAATATTTTTCTGATTGGAACAGATACTCTCTTTTTTGCACCTCCTTAATGCTTAGAGAAAACAATTTCTCTTTTTGACCACGTCATGAATCTATGGGCATTGGTCTGGATTCCATGGTGGTGTTGTTGAAGCAAATCTGATCTCTCAATCTGTTTCTACATTTGGGTTGATGTGTACAATCCTTTTACTTTCACCTGTTGATTCAGTTGGACATATTCATTTGCCTTCTGACGTTGCTTGACTGCTGAACCAACCTTTTTCAAACCCTTGGTTGTATTACTGGAATATTGCTACTCCATTCGCACTCTCAAAGTCATTGGTAGGGCAATTCTGCTAAATTAGTTTATTCACCAGAATGTTCTGCTGTCTGAATACTATTAAAAATGCCTCAGCAGGTGGCCTGTACTGGTCAGTATTTGCCTCTTCTCACAAGCTTGGCTACATTTTATCTACTAATAAGTTTCAGTGATGACAAAAGTGTTTTCCAGACAGGGGAATCCTACATAATCACATATTTCACGATGAGTTATGTAATCTTCAATCTCTTTTGAGATTTCTGGTCACTGTACCATTGACTAAGTCCTGGCTATACAAGTGCCAATGCCTAAGTATCCCCAGTGTATTGCCTTTCCAATAATTTGTCCCAAAGGAAAGGTGGAATAACTAGTCTTCTGTCAGACATGACTAAGGTGTCTATGACTGTGAAATGCTGTTGGTATTAAAGTTATGTGTTCTCCATCAACTTGCCAGGCTTTTAGTCTGTCAATCCTTAAATACAAAATCTCTTGACCTGTTGGCTACTATTTCTTTTTGGCTGTGTGAAGCGTTTTATTTAATGCGGATTCCCTCAACGGATTCATTGTTTTGTGTGTTTCTCCTTGAGCTTAACAAGTCCAATGCGATCTCCCAACAAGGGTTAGGTTGGTCGACAACTATTTGTTTCTGGGCAGCTTTTTTAATGTCTGTTTCCAGACCACCTTTTTCTCTGAGAGGTGGTCAAACTTCCTCAAGCATGAAGAGTGTTTTTGCAAACTGTGTGACTATTTTCAACTCTCATCAGTGCATTGACAGTGGTTCCTCTAATCATCCCTCCTGTAATGCTTTATTCTTAAGACGTGGTTTTTGGACAATTGGAATGTGACACTTGTACTTGTATCAAGATTAAAAGTAACCATATATCCATTGATACAAACAGGTTCTGTGAAACTTCGGCCTTGGGATCATATATTCCTGTTATGATTGTCTCGGTTATCAGTTGTAAAGGAAATTGCTTGACCAGATTGAGCTTTTCACGTGGGGTCTCCAATTGTTTGCAGCTCTGTAATTGCCCTACTGCTGGACATCCTTTGGAAGTGACCAGTAGCCTTAGAGATGTAGCATTCTTCTGTCACTACTGGACATTGTCTGTGCTTGTGAAGGACAGATGATCCACAATGCCAACATGGATTCATTTCTTTTATTTCTTCTTAATATGGTTACAAATTCTTATTCATGCAATGCTGTTTGAACTATGTATCATTCAATGCTAGTTGTAACCTACCATCTTGCTTTCAGTTAGCACCATTTAGATTCTGTTGCTGTAAAGTTCTTAGGCTCTGTATTGCAACAGTTTTGCTGTAATTCTTTTGTCAGCCAGTCCTTTTAAACACTGCATTGGAATAATACTGTATCAAACTTTTCCAAAAAGGGCTGTTAATTCTGTTAAATGCTGAACTGTAGTGATTTACTGCTTTCAAAGTTTTAAATTCTGTTTAAATGAAATACTGACTCTTTGTACTGCTTACTGAATTTTCACGCATTTTTCAAAATCAAAATAGTGGCTTGCCAGCTTTTTCAGGGGTTTTCCTGCCTTCTGCAGCTAAGGTGCAATCTTCCTTCTTCTTCATGGGTAAAATTGATATTTTCTTGCCTTTAGTCATTCAAAACACAATGTACTTTCTTCTGTGCAATTTATTAAATAAAGTTGTCCAGTTGTGTAATTTTTAAATCTTTCTCTATGTTTGCAGTTGCCTCTCTTAACTTAATTCTAAGAATCTCCCAAGACTTCAGCTATGGTATATATTACTTTTTTGACTCTTTCACTGTGATTTGAATGTTCATCTTTGAGAGGTGAGGACTCTATTTTTTACTCTCTTGCCTTCCTTTCTGATCATTATGCCATTTTCATAAAGATTATCACCCTTTCACTTAGAATTAAGTAACTTCGCTTCTGGAGTATTCAATGGCTGCTTAAGGACCCTCTTCCATTAAGAGATCTTAATGTGGTTGTGGTTGTGGTTTTTCTCGTTCCCTGACCCACATTTCCCATTGTCCTCTTACTAGCTTCTTAGTGAAGGTTTGTCTTTGGAGTGCTGACCGTGCCCTGTTTCTGGTCACCAAAACTAGTGGATATAGTTTACTCATTTCTGTATTTCACCTGCTGATTGACTGTTTGTGTCTTCTTAGAGTGTTAATGCTCTTAAAGTGGTAAGTTTTAAAATGCGTTCAAAAAAGGTTTCTTCTTTCTTCAAGGTCAACTGGATTCTGTGCGCCCACCACTGATCATTATGTTGTCTTCTGGTTTGGATAGTTTGCTGCACAATCCTCATTCCTCAATGCTGAGACTGGGACATGTCTAATTATCAGTGGCAGAGGACAGACCACTGGTGAATCTAAACTGTTGAGACATTTGTCTCATATAACGAGACAGTTCATTAGATATAGCATTACAATGTAGAAACATACTGTTGAACCAAAACAACCTTTCAATCTCTGTATTTGCTATACAGTCAAATTAAAACCTTTAAAGGCCCTCAAAATAGATCCCAATGGTTCCAAACCAGACTTTTTGAATAACTAATCCCAGACTCTGCAAATAATAAATTCTCAAGCCCAGTTTGTATCTCAAACAAAAGACTTTGCAATTTACTGATAGTACAATAACTTTAGTAGAGCAAAATTAAACAACAAAATAATCGAATTAATCAATGCTATAAACTCAAAAGCCTTTGTGTTCAGCCCCACTCTCACAAAAGACAGACAGGCAAACAAACACAGTGAACTGATAAATAAAAGAAAATAACAAAACTGGCCAGATTACTTAAAGAGTTTTCATGATACGTTGTTGCACAAGCATAGATAATGTTTTCTGTAGGTGTCAATCAGGGTCACCCTTTAGAAGAAGTAGTAATATTGAAAACAATATTACTGAGAAAGTCAGCAGGTCAGCATCTGTGGAAAAAAAGCAGAATCAACATTTTGGATCCAGTGACCCTGAAGAGTCCAAATGTTAACTTTGTTTTCTCTCCACAGATGATGCCAGATGTGCTGAGTTTCTCCAGCTTTTTCAGTTTTTATTTTAGATTTCCAGCAACCGTAGCTCTTTTTTTTTCATTTAGTAATACTTACAATGTAGTCAAGAACTGTAATGGGAGGTTAGGCATGGAGCTTTCAAATCGACATGCTGTAGTACCACCTGCCAGATTAATTCTTACAGAAAGTACAGCGCAAACCTGATTCAAACTCTGACCACCCCCTGATAGACTGATCATGTTCTCCACAGTTACAATTCAACATCTGACATTGAGTTGAAAGGAAGGTCTTTTCCAGACTTGCTGGAAGCAATTCCAGATACTGATCTCATCAATAGACAAATTGAGCTATCGGTTTAAGTATGACGCGGTGCCCTAGCGATGAAGTGCTTGCCGAACCTTGATCAGCAACCAACATGCAATTAACTTTCAGGCATGGTGCCACAACTAAATAAAAGCATGTTTGATCTGTTTTCCTTCCAATATAAGCTGTTAACCACAGCCCAAAAGTCATCTTTAACTCATAGTCCCCTGTTCACAGCTCAAAATCAAAATTGATAGAAGAAGGAAATAAAAATAATGAAAAAAAAATGAGGGCTGTAACTTTAACTACAGGTATGGTTTACAATATAATTTACGTAAACTTGACAGGCATAATCACTGAAGACAATCACATATGCTTCCTCTGGGGACTCACATCAATCTCAGTTACCTCATGTGTAACATCATTACAGTGTATCTTTCTGAGGTCTTCGTTCTGGTGGAATGTTTTCTTTGCTTGATTCCACAATTTTATCTTTCTCCCTAATTCCAAATACAGTGATTAGGTAGCAGTTCCTGAACAATCCTAAGTGTGCTTATATTTATTCTAATGAATCAATTTATGATAATCAATTGATCTTGTGACAAGACTTACTTACGCGTTGTCATTGACAAAACAACATGAACAATAGGCACTCCAAGCTCTTGGGTAATTTTAAAAGCTCAAAGTTTCAACATAGTGCGTTTGTTTGTACAGAACAGATCCCTGTGAATGAACATTTGTCACTTCGAGCAATTCCCTCCTTGACAGCATTGTTGGTCTACCTACAACACATGGACTGCAGCATTTCAAGAATGTAGCTCAACATCACCTGCTCAAGGAATACTAGGAACCGGGAATAAATACTCGCCAGCTAGCGATGCCCACGTCCCACAGTTAGTAAACAAAATGAGTCATATTGTGACCCTGACTATCTTAATTTGGTTGTTAGTGTAACTGTTCTCACATGCAATATGTTCACCAAGTGCTGGTCAATTGTAGAATCACGTTTGATGGTGAATGATTAGTCTTGGTTTTTGTAGTTTGATTTGTGCTCTGCCTATTGCAAACAACTGACTCACTAGCCAACGCTTTCTCTGTAGCAATGCCTCAGCCAATAAGAGCTAACTTGCCAACTAAACAGAACCCTTTCCCCCGACAATAAATTGCTGTGCTCACTTGAAGTGTGAAATTCATGTATTTGTCCTGATGAGAACCTGGTGAAAAGCTTCAGCAACATAAATCTTTCTATTCAGCAATACTCTGGTTGTGTATTATTACATGACATGTAATCAAGTAATTAGAGTGTTTAGTCCTCAAAGTTGCGTCAAAAGTTATCTAAGAGACTCCCAGGTAGCTTGCCCTGCCTACATTGGTTTATCGCAATGTTTACCTTTAGCATTTGGCATCAATGAGCAGGTCCAAACAACATGTGCATATTTCCTTCAGCGTTCAATGGCGAGTACAACTTAATCTTTATTTGAAAAGGACAGAGTGGGTTATAACTCATTTTGCTGAAATTATAGGGCCCTAAGTGTTATACACGTCTCAAAACAGTTTGTGCCCTCCTCTCTGCAGTGGGAACTCGCTATCCGTACCTGGGGCACAAGTGCTGTTTCATTTGAATAGAAAACTGTGCAAAGTGCATCTCTTTCATTTGAATGTAAATGCGATTTAAATGGAGCTTTGTAAAATAATTCTTTAAAGGTCTTCCGAATGGAAATTGTTACCAGCCAAATAACGTTGGCGCTGCTGAAGCATCATTGACTGTGGCATCTACCTCACGGCTATTAATTTTGTGTCTGTCACAATTCATGGTCATCATTTCCTCACAGTTTAATGGCTTCAGAGAATGCTTTCATCTGATTGTGTTCCTATGTCTCAAGCATTTTCCCATTGTCAGGCCCAAACAAGAATGTCCGCACTGTTGGTGTAGAGCTGTCGCTGACCCCAGGCCCCCCTTCACAAGAGGAGTCCCCAAGACCCCATTATAATCTGTTACCTCTCCCACTGTCTCAAATCAGTCCCTTGCCGAGACAGAAACAGAAAAGTCTTTTGGAAGCTTTATTCGCGTCGACTACATTAGCAAGACAAAGCATGAATGGAGTGTAAGCACTCACTCTGATACTGAAGGGACAAGTTCTTTGGGAGCTGGCAACTCAAACTGTGCGAGGAATTCCGCAGATGAGAGAGAAAAAAAGGAGGAATAATCAAGCGGGTACCAAAGGTCGCTTTGCTGACAACAACCTCGAGGGTTTGGAGTGCAGCTACATCGTAACCAAGTCCATTTGACGGCTTTCAATTCAATATGACACAACTTGTTAACACACTTTCTAGCTTAGTGCATTGTCAATTCCCATCCCCATAATTGGTCTCACTGAAACACAAATTTTGGTGACTTTGAGACCAGGCAGCCTGCAAACTGGACCCTGAGAAAATCAGGGGGTTCTTCATTCTGGGTGTCCTTTTCAAAATCTCAGCAGAAAATTGCCTACCCTGAATTGTAGCAGTCAGATATGTTGTAAACGGTAAAGCCTAGAGGCAGGGACACACCACTGAGCCCCAACAGCAGATTCATTTGAGGATAGAGTATCAGGCTCAGCTGTCTTCTCCTTTCTGAAGGAACAGCTTCCCATATGTGATAATAGGACCTGCAGATGCTGGAGAATCCGAGATAACAAGGTGTAGACCTGGATGAACACAGCAGGCCAAGCAGCATCATAGGAGCAGGAAATCTTGACGTTTCGGGCCTAGACCTTTCATCAGAAATGGGGGAGGGGAA
>JAHRHZ010000051.1:11702823-11829758 GCA_024137785.1 Ginglymostoma cirratum
TATGATGCTGCTTGGCCTGCTGTGTTCATCCAGCTCCACACCTTGTTATCTCGGATTCTCCAGCATCTGCAGTTCCTATTATCTCTCTCATGGCTAATAATGTTCTCTGCTTTTTATTCTTTATCTCCTAATTCACTCACTCCATCATTCCCATATGTATAAGTATCTGGACTCACCACATAAACACAGTGGCTTCAAGAGCAGGTCAGAGGCTAGGAATATTGCAGCAAGTAACTCACCTCCTGACTCCCCAGAGCTTGTCCACCATCTACAAGCTACAAGTCAGGTGTGTGATGGAATGCTCCCTACTTTTCTCAATGAGTGCAGCTCCAACATCAAGGATAAACCAGCCCACTTGATTTGTATTACATTCACAGGCAGCTACCCCCTCCAGCACCAACACTCAATGGCAGCAGTGTGTACTATCTACAAGATGTATTGCAAGAATCCAACAAAGCTCTTTAGATACCTTCCAAATCTTTGACCACTTCCATCTAAAAGTATAAGGGCAGCAGTTACATGGAAACACACCACCTGCAAGTACGCCTCTAAGCCACTCACCATTCTGACTTGGAAAAAAATTGTCGTTCGTTCAGTGTCACTGGATCAAAATCTTGGCAGTCCCTCCCTAATGACATTATGGGTCAACCTACAGCACATGGACTGCAGTGGCTCAAGAAAGCAACTTGCCACCAATTCCTTGACAGTGACTAGGGATGGGTAATAAATAGTGGCCCAGCCAGCAATGCCCACGTCCCTTGAGTAAATAAAAACAAAAGGTCTACACAACACCTATATATAATAATCTTCTATGTAAGGAGCATTTTCAAAGTGTGTTTTACCCCCATTATTCCTAACTATTTTCCTCTTCCGCTCCTTTAATAGTCCAGAAGGAAGAAAAATTTGAATCCAATAACGGGCTTCATTCGAATCCAATGTCCAGTTTCATTCAAGTATTTAATAGTATGCTACCTCAAGACCTCTAACAATGATAAGTGCTTGTGTAGCTATTTACATGCCTCGATAGTTTATAGAGAACAAACTGCAGAAGCGGGTATTTGATGGAGCACACTTTTATGAGTGGAGTTATTTGTTAAAGTGGATTAGTTCCTTAATACTTCTACTCTGTGTTTTCTCAGTAACTTAGATCCTAGAGAATTGGGCTTCAGAGAAACAGTCTACAAAATTAGTTTGCAGATTCTTGTGCTATTACTGGGGGCTTGAGTGGGCTAATCAGCCACTGAAAGACTGGAGGGTGGCTAACATTGATCCAATATTTAAGAAAGGTAGCAAAGACAAGCCAGGGAATTACAGGCCTATGAGCCTGATATCAGTGGTAGGAAAGTTGTTGGAGAGGATACTGAGGGATAGGATCAACCAACATTTGGATAGTCAAGGTCTGATTAGGGATTATTAGCATACATTTGTGTGTGGGAAGTCATGTCTGACAAATCTTTTAGAGTTTTTCGAAGAGGTAACCAAAAGGATAGATAAGGGTAGGGCCGTGGATGTTGTCTATATGGACTTTAGTAAGGCCTTTGACAAGGTCCTGCATAGCAGGCTAGTCATGAAAGTTAGGTAGCACGGGATCCAAGGAGAGCTAGCTTGATGGTAGGAAGCAGAGGATGATGGTTCAAGGTTGTTTCTTGGACTGGAGGCCTGTGACTACTGGTGTCCCACAGGGCTCGGTGCTAGGACCTTTGTTATTTGTTGTTTACATAAATGATCTGGATGTGAATGTACAAGGCATGATTAGCAAGTTTGCAATACAAAATTAGGAGATATCATTGATAGCGAGAAAAGTTATTAAAAATTACAGAGTGATCTTGATCGGATGGGGAAGTGGGCTGAAGATTGGTAAATACAATTCAATACAGAAAAGTGTGAGGTGTTGCATTTTGTAAAGTCAAACCGAGGTAGGACTGATACAGTAAATGGTAAGGTCCTGAGGAGCGTTGTGAAACAGAGGGACCCAGCAGTACAAGTACATACTTCATTGAAAGCAGTGTCACGGGTGGACAGGGTGGTGTAGGAGGCATTTAACATGTTGGCCTTCTTTGGGCGAGGCATTAAGTATAGGAATTGGGATGTCATATTGCAGTTAAGTCATTGGCAAGGCCACACTTGAAGTATTGTGTACAGTTTAGGCCACCCTGTTATAGGAAAGACGTAGTTAAACTGGAAAGTGTGCAAAGAAGATTTACGAAGATGTTGTCAGGCCTAGTAGGCCTGGTTTATTGGAAGAGATTGGCCAGGATAGAACTTTATCCTTTGAAAAGTAGGAGAATGAGGGTGACCTTATTGAGGAGTATAAAATCGTGAGGGGCACAGACAGGATGAATGCATATTGTCTTTTTCCCAGGGATGGGGAATTGAAAACTAGAGGGCATAGGTTTAAGGTGAGAGGGGGGAGATTTAAGAAGGACCTGAAGGGCAACTGCTTCATGCAGACAGTGGTGCTTATATGAAATGGGCTGCCAGGGAAAGTGGTTGAGGCTGCCACAATAGCAATATTTTAAAAAACGTTTGGATAGGTACATGGATGGGAAAGGTTTAGAGGGATACGGACCAAATGCAGGCAACTGGAACTAGCTGAGTGGGCTCCATGGTCAACATGGACCAATTTAGGCTGAAGGGCCTGTTTCCATGCTGTATTATTCTATGACTCAATGCTGAAGCTAATAGTTTTGGTCCAAACATAAACATCCAGCTCCAATTTTGCAATAATAGTGGTACAATGGATTTGCCTGAAAAGAACCAGTCATGGTAACTGTTGGAATGCTGGGTATTAACTTTCAGGGGTGTGTATTTCTGGGGGAAAACACATGGATATTTCTTTACTGCATCCCATTCTGTGGCACTAAGGGGTAGGGTCCTGCATGGCAACATGCAAATTATCGGTGATAGCTTGTACCTTGGGGAATGTAGACAGGAAATGTGTTGGTGTGTCTGATGTTATAGCAGGTTTTCCACCAGAGAAATAGATGAGTTGGCTGGCCCAAGAGAATAAGGCTTATCTAGCAACAACAAGTTGAGAGTTTTGACAGCCACCTCTTGAAGTTATGTCAGAGACTCAATCTCCCACATGTTAAAGTTAGCTGCTATCTTGATGACAAATGAAGAGGCAGCTCTTGTGTCCTGTCATCAATATCCAGGTCCTTACCTTTTGATGCATTCTGTCCCTTCCAGCATGATTTCCTTCGTGCAGCAAAACATTCAGTAGATGGTGACAGTGAGAGAGGGCACTGAGCAGGTTGCTTACAAAAGTTGAATGGAGCCTCTCTGGGAGAAATGGTATCTTTTGGAGAAAGATGCCTCATGGGGAGAAAAATCAGACAGATAAAAGATTTCCTCAATCAAACTTAAACCGTGGACTTAATTCCATGGAAATACCATGTCCTCCTTGTTAAACCTTCATTTCATGCATGTTAGTAATAGCCTGATGACAGTTGATTAAAGAATCCTTGTTGCATGATCTTTGGGCAGTCTGTTTGTTCAAATCTCATGTTACACAGGGAAGTCACAGTCTCCATATAGGTTATTTCAGCAGGTATAGATCTAGTCCACAAACATAGTTAATAGTGTTAAGTTAGGCCCAAAAGAAAGATCCAAGGCACATAAAACATTTTTACAGCATATACCTTTTGATGTTTCCTCCACAGTCTGCCCAGAAGGATAGCCATAGCTCTTGGATGGCTAACTTGGGAAGCACATACACAAAAAATGACAAATGGTATCCTGATTTAATATGTTCTCAATTATTTCTGGAAAGAAGAAAAACTACAGAAGTGTCTAATAGCTAAACAGTAAAAAATTAGGTGGAAAACGTGTTCAAAATCAGTTGGAAAGAAGTGATGCACCTGGAGAGATATACTGGAACTTAGAGGAAGCTCTTTCACTGCTATGCTTGCTTGATATGGGTAGTTGATACTGAGAGAGCTGTGAAGGTGCAATAGCCAGAAATTTCCCCCAAACCACTCTCCTTTCTTTATCATCATTTTGTTGAGGTACTTAGTGTGAGTCAACTGAATAGTTGAGAAGGCCTGCGGAAACTCTTCACCACAATGAGCCTGTCTTTAATACCTCTACAATATAAAAGGTGTGCAGGCTTTCAATGACACAGATATTTCAGGACCACATCATGATCCATCCTCCATAACAAGCTCTGGGTGAGATACAAGCTTCTGAAACCAATATTGAAACAGGCAGCACTCATGTGCAGCATGTACTGAGACTGTTAAATAGCGTATTGTTAGTACCTATCATGTAAATGTTGTCTAAACCCAGAATCTGGAATTGATTGAACTATAGACAGAACCTTAACTCCATTACACAAGTTTAATACCAGTAAATATATCCTTCATCATATCAAATAAAGTGTATGTGGTACTTAGGCTCGAAGGCTGTTTAATTTTCCAGAAGTAATTATTAAAAGGTGTCCTCTATGAGGAAAAATTCATATGGAGAAAATAAATGACCATTTAAATTTGTTGTTGGACTTTTATTTTTATACATTACAGTGCCAAATTGAGGTGCTTACCCAAAATTTTCACCATAAGTGCCAACTGACTTTAACTTTGACATCATTGCTAACATTACCAGCTTGGCCTTTCAGTCGAAACAATCTGCCACTGTTCATGTTTTGTTTCATTGTCCATTGCCTCCTGAGGAAAATTGCATCGTAGGAACATTCAATTTTTCTTTTTTTTTTAATTAATTCATAGCATGTGGGCATTGTTAGGTAATATTTATTACTTATCCAGAGTTGCCCTTGAGAAGGTGGCAATTAGCTACCCTCTTGAACTGCTATAGTCTGTGCGCTGTACTTACCCCACAGTGACATTAGGGAGGGAGTTCCGGGCTTTGTCCCAGCCACAGTGAAAGAATGGTGCTGCACATGCAAGTCAGGATAGTGTGAGAATGGATCAGAAACAAAATCAGAAATTTCGGGAAATGCTCAGCAGATCTAGCAGCATCTACGGAAAGAAGTCAGAGTTAACTCTTCGGTTTGAGTGACCCTTCCCCAGAGCAGAATGGATCATTCCGTTCTGTGAGAATGGATCAGTTCTATAAAGGCTTAGGGTCCCATTCTCTGAAGCTATTAAGGTGAAAATGGCCTCTTCTGAGTTCAGAAAAAGAGGGAAGAAGAAAGAGCAGCTATGTGACCAGAGGAGACAAACATTGAATTGCATTTGAAAAGGCCCCATATTCGCCGATGTGCAAAGCACCGTTCTCAATGCCCTTGGATATGGGAGCATATTATCCCCCGAGGTGCTCCAACATTCAGTTTAATGGATTTACTTAGGACAGATGGGATTGGATCATTGCAAAATCCTGGGAATGATTTTTTTTTAAAAAATGAAGTAATCTTCTCATTCACATAAAAAAAATTACAAGAGAACAACCTGAAAGTGTTTTGAGGAGAGCAACAGGAAGCTTCTCATGTAGCAGGTTGAAAGCAAGGATTGCAAGCATATTATTTGTGTAATGCTTTATATGGGTGGAGGAACCAGACATTGCTTTTATTAATTTAAAGAGCTGTAAGTCAATTGGTTCCTCTGTCATTTATTGGATTGTGTGTATTTTGGTAGCAGAACAAATTTGTCAGCTGCTAATGTTGTGGTTTATGTGTTGCGATTTGAAACTGACGTGGAAAGTACTCTTGCATTTGAAGTGTAAAATTGCCACATTTTATATGTGAAGAAGATATGAGAAGTATGGTTTCTTACAAACCAGCTAAATATAGTTTCCCTTTGCCTGGCCACCACTGTTTTAATTGTAAGTTCACTTTTGAAAGCGGGATGTTGCATTGGGCCATAATTTATAGCAAAGTAATAGTGAGGTTAATGGCACTCACATTTCACACTTCAAGCAGCAAATTCAGACAAGTGTGTAGATAAATGTGAAAATCCAGAAACTGCTGTCTGGGATACGCCACTCTGCTACCTGGCTCCCTGGTTCTCCATACAAAAGTAATGAACAGCCTGACATCACTGATAATGAACAAACTCACTACAGAAAGTTGAGCTCATCGACTTCAGCCTAAGAACCCTATTTAAAGCTGTCATAATTCTGAATTCCTGTCAAAAGATTTTTTTAATCCAAACAAGCTTTTACAAGTATAGAGGGTTGTTTTTCAGACTGCAGGCCTGTTACCAGCAGTGTGCCGCAGGGATCGATCCTGGGTCCACTGTTATTCATCATTTATCTCAATGATTTGAATGAGATATGATTTTTTAACAAAGATCTATAGCTTGGGTTGTGGTTGGAGTTGTTGGATGGTTTGCTAAGCTGAGTGGATTTCTCCCTTCTAGGTGACCTCTTCAGTGCTGTCTGGCCTCCACTGAAGCACTGTTGTTCTGTCCTGCTCTGAATTTATATGGTTTGGTCTGTTATATTGGGTAGTTTTGCTTCGGGTTTTGTACCGTAGTGGTACGTAGATGGGGTCTATTGCCACATGCTTGTTTATCGCACCAGTGGTTGCATGAGATTTGGATGAGAATTTAGGAGGAATGGTTAGTAAGGATGGCACCAAGATTGGTGGACAGTGAAGCAGGTTATCTGGGAATGCAGCGAGATCTTGATCAACTGGGCCTTTGGGCTGAGGAATGGCAGATGGATTTTAATTTAAATAAATGCAAAGTGTTGCGCTTTGGTGGGTCAAACCAGGGCAGGACTTACACAGTCAATGGCAGGGCCCTGGGGTGTGTTGTGGAACCAAGAGTACAGGTTCATAGCTCCTTGAAAGTGGAATCTCAGGTAGATAGGGTGGTGAAGAAGGCTTTCAGCATGCTTGTTTTCATTGGTCATTGAGTATTTGAGTCAGGACGTCTTGTTGCAGCTGTACAAGAGGTTTGTGAGGCCACATTTGGAGTATTCCATGCAGTTCTGGTTGCCCTTCTATAGGAAAAATATTATTAAACTAGAAGGAGTGCAGAAAAGATTTATTAGGATACTACCTGGACTGGAAGGTTTGAGTTATAAGGAGTGGTTAGATAGACTGGGACTTTTTCCCATGGAGCATAGGAGACTGAGGGGTGACTTTACAGAAGTCTATAAAATCATAAGAGGCATAGAAAACGTGATAACCAACAGCTTTTCCCCATCGTTTGGGGGGGGTGGGTCTAAAACTTTGGCTTAGGTTTAAGGTGAGAGGGGAGAGATACAAAAAGGTTCAGAGGGGCACTTTTCTCGCACAGACCCTGTGAGTGTCTGGAACAGGCTGCCAGATGTAGTGGTGGAAGTGAGTACAATTTTGTTATTTAAGAAACATTTATACAGGTACATGGATGGGATAGGTATAGAGGGATAGGGACCAAATGCAGGCAAATGGTACTCAATTAATTGTGAAAACTGGACAGCATGGGCAAGTCGGGCCGAAGGGCCTGTTTCCATGCTCAAGACTTCTCTGACTCTACGTCTATAACTCTACAGACCCTCATTTCATCAGACTCCTTATAAAATAAAATTTCATTATCTTTTTGCTTCTTCTGTCTGTCTTATTTTAGCTGTCCCTACGACCAATCATCCTGCCTTTCCTTTTATATTTCTCTACCTTATTTCACCTTGGATTCACTGCTGTACCTCACAATTCCTGGTTCACACTTTCTGCTGGTCATTTTTACATCTTCGCTCTAATTGGCTTTAAGGTCCCATGAATGCCTTGAGAAGGGTGTCATGTCATTTTAATCCTCCACTGTAGAAATGTTAAGTGAGTGGTCAAAGGTTTGGCAAATGGGATCTGAAGTCGAAAAATGTGAATTTTTTTCATTTTGGCAGGAAAAATGAAAAAGAAACATATTATCTGTATGGTGACAGATTGTAAACTGCTGAAATGCAGTCAGTGTCCCAGTGCATAAATTACAAAAGGCTAGTATGTAAGCTTATCGAGTGACTAAGAAAGCTAATAAAATTTTATAATTTGTTGCAAGGGGAATTGAATACAAAAATAGGAAGGTAATACTTCAATTATACAGGGCACTGTTGAGACTACATCTGCAGTATTGTGTATACTCTTCATTGCCTTATTTACAGAAGAGTGTAAATATGTTTGAAGTCGTTCAGAGAAGGTTTACTGATTAATACCTGTTATGGGCAGGTTGTCTTATGAGGAAGAGTAAGAAGCAATTTAACTGAAACATGTAAGATTCTGAAGAGACTTGATGTAGGTATAGGTGGATGTGGAGATGGAAAAATAATTTTTGTAGATTGAGTAACATTAAATTGCATAACCTTCAAAAACACCTTACTGTGATCTTCCATCTCAATTATTAATGGCTTCTCCATTCAAATGTCTTTGCCTGAAGTTTGGAAAAGGACCCGAGCTACATTAGCATTTTTTTGGGGTCAAAGTCTTTTGTGAGATAACCTAGAACTAAGTGTCACTGTTTACAAATAAGGAGTCACTTCTTCACAACAGAGATGTTTTTCTTCTTGTAGAATGTCGTCAACCTTTGGAACTCTCTTCCTGAAAATGTGGTGGAAGCGGAATCTTTGAATGAGTTCGACAGTGTCTTTTCTTTCTCTAAACTGGGGCAGACATTAAAACTAGTACCATGGAGATATTAGGACTGTGATACATTATAGGTCATTATAGATCATCTAGTTAAAATACTAATGCTAATATAGTGATGGTAATGTGGTCGACCAGGTGCACCTCACAGAATATGAGTTCTCCGATTGGTGTGGTTAATCTGGTTCAATCAGGGAGCCCTGGCTGACAGATAAAAGAAGAGTTTCAGACATTCTGACACTTTGAGACCTGACTCTGAAGAGGCAGTACTAGAGTCAAGGACTTTTCATGTGTAAATAAAGGGTGCCTTGGTGACAGGATATTGGCCTCTGTGAGGTTATTTCAGTGGTGACGAGATTGGGATTAGTGATGTAACTATGCAAAAGTGGCTACTAGCTAAAGCCCAACTCAAATTCTGAAACGTATGTTGCAATTTATACCCATAAGGGCTTGTACTAATATATGAGACTATCATTTCCAGTCTCTTCAGCCTGTTCAATTTTTCTGCAGGCTTTGGAGAACATTTTGCGAGGTCTACCTCAGATCACCATTTATCGAGATGATATTCTAATAACAAGGAAAACAAATAAGGAACACTTAGAGAACTTGGACATAGTCCTATGGCATCATTCCAAGGCGGGCGTATCCCTAAGAAGGGATAAATGTGTGTTCCAGGCCCGCCAAGTGACCTATTGAGCCACAGAGCTGACAAGACCGCGTTACAACATTGGAAGACATAGTGAGGGTGATTAAAGGTACCCCTACTCCCACATCTATAGTGGAGCTTAGGTCATTATTTGGGCTGGTAAATTATTATGGAAATTTCATACCTAACCTGACCTCCATTCTGGCACTTTTGCGTCAACTCCTAAAAAAGATTGAGTCTTGCAAATGGTCACAGACAAGCCCTAGCTTTCAGGGCAGTAAAGAAACAAGTATCATCCTCTAAGTTGTTTGTGCATTATGATCTGAAGAAAAATCTAAGATCTGCTATTGGCATGTGATGCCTCCCTGTATGACATCAGCATGGTATTAGTTTATACATAGCCCAATGGAGAGGAATGCCAAATGATGAATGCATTCAGGACTTTGCTAATTCAGAGCGTAAATACACCCAGATAGAGAAACAGGGATTGGCAGCCATACTTGGAGTCAGGAAATTCCACCAATACCATTACAGATGAAAATTTGTAATAATAACAGACAACAAACCCCTACTTTGTTTGTTTAAAGAAGACAAGGCAGTGCCTCCCATAGCTTCAGGCCGCATTCAGCAGTGGACTGACCAAGATGTACTTATAATTTCAAGTGAGAACACCATCTGAGAGCCTGAGTAGCAAATGCGGATGCTTGACCTGCCTCCAGTTAGCGGATAGACCTCTAGTCGTGCCCCCAATGGAAGAATCAATGATTGTATTAAATTTTCTGGACACAGTCCCAGTCACAGCTAATAATATCAGACTTTGGACACAGAAAGACCCAGTCATTTCTAAACCGAAACAGTTGGTAGCGATAGGGGAAACTAAAGGGCCACTGCAACTGGAATTGAAACACTTTTGGACCTGGAGAGTCCAGTTCACAGTAAAAAATGGCATATTAATATGGGGAGCAAAAATGATTGTCCCAAGCAAAGGTCATCGCCAGATACTAGCAGAACTCCACCAGGTCATCCAGGAGTTTCCAAAATGAAGATGTTGGTGAAAAGTAATGTCTGTTGGCCAAGCTTGAATGTAGACATTGCTGCATTGGTGGGGCAGTGCCCAGTGTGCCAGCAAGGACAACAATTACCACCAGTAGCTGCCCCACATCCATAGGAATGGTTGGGAAAATCTTGAACTCAGTTGCATGTCAACAATGCAGGTCCTTTCACGGGCTCAATGTTCTTAATCATGTAGATGTCCACTCAAAGTGATTGGACTTGTGTAGAATCTATTCGTCAAGCACAGGAGCAATGATAGAAAAACTACGCGCACCATTTTCAATGCATGTCTTCCCAGAAGAGTTAGTCCATTTTTGCCCATCGTTTGCCAGCAAGGAATTTCAGTATTTCCTAAAGTCGAATGGAATTCAACATATAAGGACGGCTCCATACCACCTATCATCCAATGGCCTGGCAGAAAGAAGAGTCCAAATTTTAAAGATAGACTACAGCCTTGCTAGATACCAAATTGTGCTAGTTCCTGTGTGACTATAGGACCATCTCACATGCAACTGCAGGGATAGCTCCAGCAGAATTGCTATTGGGTAGAAGACCAAGCACCAGTTAAGTCTGATCTTTCCGGACTTGGGTGAGTGGGGAGTAGGGGGAGTGGAGTTGAAACGGCATTAGCGATGCCAATGTCAGACACAAGACTCCACTAAGTGAGAGAGACAGTTTAATACAGAGGACAAATTTTGTTATAGGAACCATGGGAATGGACCTGCATGAGTAAGAGACATGGTCGAAGTGAGGTCAGGACCAAGAATGTATTAAGTTTGGGTAGGTGCACGTGGACCATATGAAAGCGGTGCGTTCACAAATGGTGGTTGAGACAAACATGCCCTGTCCCCGGAACAGTTGGAAAGTCTGCTGGAACCCATGGATTCACCCTCTCCGTCAAGTGTTGATGAGTCTTCTGAATAAGAGATGGACTTGACAAAAGGAAAAAAGTGAAATTCTACTGAGGTACTCCTAGCGCAACAGGCAAGCTACTGCATGTTACACACCACCCATCTCTGACGCAGAGTCAGAGGAACCTGACCCAGTGCTAAAACGCTCCAGGAGTTTCTCCAAGAAAAAGGATCGACAGATGTACTCGGACTCAGAGGGGGAAGGATGTAGTGATTGTAACAAGGTCAGCCAGGTGGACCTCATAGAATAGGAATAAATAAGCTGGTGATGAGTTGAACCATTGAGTCGTCATTAATTTAAGTTGCTGTGATGCTTTCTGCTCGCTGATTTTTATGTTGCACGCACAAACAAAAACAGAAGTTGCTGGAAAAGCTCAGCAGGTCTGGCAACATCTGCAAAGAGAAATCAGAGTTACCATTTCAGGTCCAGTGACCTGATAGTCCATTCAGGGACCCCTGGCTGACAGATATAAAATGGAGTGTCAGAGATTCTGAGCACTGACTCTGAAGAGGCAATATTAGAGTCAAAGACTTTTCATGTGCAAATAAAGGGTGACTTGGTGACAGCATACTGGCCTCCGTGGGGTTATTTCAGCTACTTCAAATTATCATTGAGTGATGTTTCAAACCTTGAAGCCCTGAATGAAGAATATACAACTCCCCATTTCAAAAAAATTCCCCTCATAGTTTCTAGTAATGAGTAAATGTCATTCCTGTTCCAAGCGACTATCACACACATGCAGGGAATAAGACAAGAGAGTTGAATAACTCAAAGACTGAAATGCGACAAAAAAATTTTGTCCCATGGGGAACCAGGACTGAAACAAAGGAATCTGTATTGTCACTTAAAATGCACTGGGAACACTGTTCTGGTGATTCATATAACTGTGTAGTTCATGTGGACAGGAAATTAAGGATGCACAAGACAACAGAGAAATCTAGAACTTCAGATCATGATAACCAAGTTTGATTGCAAGGGACAGAGCACGCAACATAAAGACCAAAAGAACAGCGGATGCTGTAAATCAGAAACAAAAACAGAAGTTGCTGGAAAAGCTCAGCAGGCCAGGTAGCATCTGTGAAGAGAAATCAGAGTTAATGCTTTGGGTCCAGTTAGTCACCAGACCTGAAATATTAATTCTGATTTCTCTTTGTAGATGCTGCCAGACCTGCTGAGCTTTTCCAGCAACTTCTGTTTTTGTTTGTGCGCGCATCATTAATCTGAGCGAACAGAAAGCATCACAGTAACTTAAATTAATGATCACTCAATGGCTCAACTCAACACCAGCTTATTTACCTGCCTTCCTTGGAAATAAGTTATTGCACACCTCCAGTGTAGGTGGAACTTGAATCCAGGTCTCCTGGTTCAGAGGTGGGGACACTACTGCTTATTTAATCAATGGAGGTCATGAGTCAGATGCAAATAACCATGCCTGCCTGATTGCAATCTGGAGAATCACAACCATAGAATCAGTTTGTTAGAGGTAAGAAATTTCAAATGGAAGAATTTACTCATGGGATTAGTTTATAGCCTCCCTAACGGTAACTACATTATAGGACATAGTTAACTTCAGTAACACTGGGACCTGTAAGAAAGCATCTGTCATAATTGTGGGCAATTTTAATCTTCTTAAAGATTGACAAACTAAATTGGCAAATGTAACCTTAAGGATGAGTTCAAAAGTCCTTAGTAGACAAAATTGGAGTTCATTAGGTTCATAAACAAAATTAAATGATGAATGATATGTGATGTATATATGTTAATGTATTTTTTTGTTAGTATATGGATTTCAGACTAGTAGCATATGGTTTTTGGTCTATTTTTGTGAAGGGATTTAATGATTAACTAGGCCAGTCTTTCCAGAACCATGACTTTTAAACCATTACGTGTTTCTGGATTGTTGATGGAACTTTGTTTATATTGTGGGAATTTACGACTGAAGAGCGAAAACATTGAGAGACATTAGCTTGTTTTTGAGCTTAGATCGATCAAAGATTGATTTTAGCTTGGAAGACTGGGAGATCAGAAAGGTTTTGGTCAGTTTGAAGAAGACCAAACTGGGATCAGATACAAGTATAATTTCTCCTCGAAAGGAGGTTATTCAGAGAAATTAAGGAAATAAGTTACTCGGAGATAGCAAGAATGGCAGATGCTGGATGTCAGAGTCAATACAGTATGGAGCTGGAGGAACACAACAGGTCAGGCAGCATCAGAAGAGCAGGAAAGTCAATATTTCAGGTCGGGACCCTTCATCAGGACTGGGAAATAAGGAAATAGTCATAAAGAAATAATTTGCCTTAGTGAATGACCAGGAATGTTTGGTCAGGAAGACAGGAAGTCTGGGCTTACATTGTGTGAGTAGTCAAGGGAAATGGCTTCACAGCTCACAGGACCGGAACTGAGAAGAAGCAGTTAAGTCAAACCAACAGATTTGATAGAGAAGGACTTTCTCTGGATTTTGATTAATTGTAAAGTAATTGCGTTGGGAAGTAGATGGGGTTTTGTTTTACTCTTGGTTTTAACATATTTCAAACTGGCTATATTTAGATAGCTTGGTTTGGTTTACCTTATTCTTTGTTCTTTGGTAAACTCCTGGTGACTAATGATATTAGGTAATGTAAATATCACAGGAAAGAAGTATTCTTAGAGTAGATTAACTATAATCTATTTCAATGGCAGATTTGGCTCAACAAATTCAATCAACAATTCAAATTAAATTAAATTCAATTATTTCTGTTTCTATGTTAATTCTTAGAACAACATGTTTCTTAAGCAAGGAAACAGGCCATTTTAGATCTGGTGTATCGTAATGAGGGAGGAGTAATTCATGACCTCCTAGTAAAGAATTCTTGAGGTAAAAGTAATCATAAGATGATAGAATTTTACATTCAGTTCGAGATGAGGAATTTGCAACTCAAACCAGTCTTTTAAACTTAAATAAGGCGATTACAAAGCTATAAAGACAGAGTTGGCTATAGTAGACTGGGAAAATAGGTTCAAAGGTAAGATGGTGGAGAAATAATGGTTGACATTCAAGGAGCTATTTCGTAACTCTAAACAAAGATATGTTCCATTATGAAAGCAAGAATCAATGGGGAGTGTGCATCATCCTTGGCTAACTAAAGCCGTTAAAGATAGCATCAAACTGAAAGATAAGATGTGCAATTCTGCAGACATCAGTACTAGGCCAGAGAATTGGGGGAAGCAATTAGAAACCAGCAAAAAGGTAGCTTTTAAAATAATAGAGGGAGAAATTATAATTTGAGAATAAATAACAAGAATTAGGAAACAGATAAAAATAGTTTCTTCAAGTGTCTGAAAAGAAAATCAGTAGCTAAAGTAAATGTTGGTCCTTAGAAGGTAAACCAGAGGATTTAATATTGAGAAAGAAGGAAAAGACAGAAATTTTGAACACATTTCTTCTATCTGATTTCATGCTAGAAGATATAAAAATTATCCCTAGGATAATAGAAAATCAAGAAATAAAGGGAAGAGAGGAAATTAATAGAATCATTGTCATTATTGCTATCACTAGAGAAAATTATTGAGAAAACCATTGGGATTAAAGACAGATAGGGCCCCTGTACCTGACGGTCTCCATCTTACTGTCTCAAAGGAAGTAACTGCAGAGATAATTGAAGAATTGGTTTTAATCTTTCAAAGTTATCCACTTTGTGGAAAGATGACAGTTAATTCATTATGAGATAATAGGAACTGCTGATGCTGGAGTCTGAGATAACAAGGTGTAGAACTGAATGAACACAGCAGGCCAGGCAACATCAGAGGAGCAGGAAAGCCGACATTTCGGGTCTGGACCCTTCTTCAGAAAATTCATTATAATTCATTATGTGCATATCTGCTCTGCCCAAAGGCAGCCCTTTGCTCATTGTTGGCTTATGCTTCATTGTGGAGACCTATTTGGCATGTTTTTATCAGTGGTAATTGCCATTGTCTTGCTCTTTCAGGGGCAGGACTGTAAATGTTGTGCCTTTCTAATTTTGTGCATTTTTGTAAAACGGTGCACTGAAATGAGAAAGAACTGTTTTGTCACCGTGGGTTCTAGCAATGCAAGGACAAACTGGTTCTGAGGTGTTCTTTACAAATGAAGCTGATTGTTTTGTGGACTATAAACCAATTATCAATGACAAAAGTCCTCTGCCAGCCAACAACTTTGTGATTGGTTGTCAGTTAGCTGGATATCTTGGGCTGTGAATAAAACAGAGAGAAACTAATTCAGACCAGAAGTGAAACCAGCAGGCCTGCAGCAATCAAAAAACACCATGTCTCTCTCAGTTCTCTGCAGTAAGCCAATTTAAATCTAAAGAAAACTAACTTAATTTCCGCAGATGCTGAAATATGTGACCTTAAATTGGATAAGTCAAAGGCTTTTCATGTGAAACAGCCACCCTGTGCCTTTTGTAAACTAGTAGAAGTATTTGGAAGAAGGAAGGCTAGGGAGAAACCTTTAGATCAGCAGGAACCAACCTACCAGATCTTATGAACGAAGATAATAGATCTGTTTTCCCAGTTTTCCCTCCACCCTGTTTTCTCTGTTTGTGTTTGTCTGTCTATCTTTGTCTGTGTGTATGGTGGGGAAAGGTGAAATGAGCTTATGAGGGTTTAGAGTTTCAATTTGTTGAATTTACTCAGTTTAGTTTAAATGTTACCGTTAGCTAGAACCTAATGACCTACAATAAATCGTGATTCCTCATTAAGTACAAAAGCCTGATTCATGTTTTCCATCAACCTGGGTTTAAAAATAAATAGTTTGGGAATTTTATGTACTTAATTTAAAAATCTTTAAATTTTGTGATGATTTGGGAATAGCAGGGCTTGATTTCCAGCCCACTACCTCTTTGAGGTAAAACAGGGCAAAGAGACAGGTTCTAAGTCTATCAGCCAGAATATACATCAAACCCGTACTGTCAGTGTTATTCTGAGTCACATGTTAGCCATCCAATCAACCAAGCTAACTAACCCCCTTCAGTGGAGTAGAGATCAGAAAATGTAACACCTCTGATCAAGAAAGGCAGGAGACAAAAAGCAGAAAACCATAGATCAGTTAGCTTATCATCTGTTATTCAGAAAACACTGGAATCCAATATGAAGGAAGTGGAAGCAGGATATTTAGAAAATCATAAAACAATCAATCAGAGTCAACATGGTTCAATAAAAGAGAAGTCATGCTTCACACATTTATTGAAAAATGGATAAAGGGAAACCAATAAATCTGGTGTGCTTAGATTTCCATTAAGCCATTTGATAATGTGCCGCACAAAACTTGTTATACATAGTGTGGAGCTAACATTGGCATGGATACAGGATTGGCTAATTAGCAGGAAACAGAGAGTTAGAATGAATGGGTCTTTTTTGACTTTGTAACTGTAACAAGAGAAGTGTCACAGGATCAGAGCTGGGCCTCAACTATTTACAAATTATATAAATAACATGGCTGAAGCAATTGAGTGCACTGTAGTCAAATTTGCTGCTGATACAAAAACAAGTATGTCACGAACAGAATTTATGTATTTTCTAATTGGCTGAGATCAGAATGTTTTAGAGTGTGTGTGTGTGTGTATGTGTGTGTGTGTGTGTGTGTGTGTGTGTGTGTGTATATGTGTGTGTGTGCGTCTGTGTGTGTGTGTGTGTGTATATGTGTGTGTGTGCGTCTGTGTGTGTGTGTGTGTGTGTGTGTGTATGTGTGTGTGTGTGTCTGTGTGTGTGTGTGTGTGTATATACGCATCTTACCTACAGGGTGATTTGTCCCAACCTAGGTAATTAAAGCAGCACAATGTTCGGGATTTAAAATAAGTTTAGTTATCATCACATACTTATCTGGACATTTAAAAAAATGCAATATTTCGCCCACTCAACTTTCGCACACTACCACTCACACAAAAACTAGACATGGAGAAAGAAAAAAATGCTCATAATTTGAGATTATTTCAGCCCCTTTCATACCAGGTTCATACTTTCTTAGAGGACTTAATATTTCAGAAAGAGCAGAGGTCTGGTAAAAGCACAGTGCTGAGAGTAAGCTGTAAGACTTTCTAGTTGAATTACCAGGAGGTTGAGTCTCAAGGAAACCTGAACATGGAATTCATTATGGAGAAAGTTCTTCAGCCACTTTCAAAGTATAATTTAGTTATTTTCTTGGCTATGTAGTTGTCTTGCACCTGGTTTGATGGCTTTGAGATGGTATCTCTGTCTGAACAGCTTCTGCTATTAATAGTAGAACTGGATAACAAACATGGCTGTCTTATCCTCATGGCCTAATGCAAATCCCAAGTTTATCTCCAAATAAATTGTATGTTAGTGTGATGCGCAGCTGCTTTGTGGTTTTTCACATTTTAACAGTCTGAGACAGCAAAGGTATTTATATTTGGGATGAGGGCAATCACAATACAGAGAAAGGTCAATGAGGTCAATGATTTCAGTGTCTCTTTCAACCATGTTGTAGAAAGACATGACGGAAACTATGGTACAGTCCTTTCTATTGACAGTCCATCCTTAAACTAGGAATGTATGAATTTCATAACTGGCTGGAAATGATACTGCCAACAGCCACATGGGATGTTTCTTGCATCCACTTTTTAAATATAGCCTGAAAACAATGTAATATTTTCATGGTTGTGCTGCTCACAAAAAACGGGTCATGTGTTAAATGAGTGGGAAAAGAATGGCAAATGGACTACAATGTGGGAAAATGTGAGATTGTCCACATTGGCAGGAACAATAGAAAAGGAATATACTATTTAAATGGAACGTTGGCCTTTATTTCAAAGGGAATTGAGTATAAAATAGAGAGGTCTTGCTAAAACCATACAAGGCACCAGTCAGATGACAGCTAGAATGCTGTGAACAGTTTTAATCCCCTTATCTAAGGAAAGACATTGTTGACACTGGAGGCAGTCTAAAGAAGGTTCACTAGTCTGACTCCACAGACGGGCTGTCTCATGAGGAGAGAATGAGTAGGTTGGGACTGTACTCGTTAGAACTAAGAAGAATAAGAGGCGAGCTTGTTGAAACAGAAGAATCTTCCGGAACTAGGCAGGATAGTTGTAGAAAGATTGTTTTAATTTGAAGGACAGTTAAGACTAGATGGCATAATGTCAGAATAAGGGATCATCCATTTAAGACAGAAAGAGGAGAAATATTTTCTCCCACAAAGTTGTGAATCTGTGCAATTATTTACTGCAGAGGGCTATTGAGTCTGGGTCACTAAGTGTATTCAAGTCAATGATAGACAGATATTTCATCAGTAAGGCAATCAAAGGTTATAGGGAAAAGGCAGGACAGTGGAGTTGAGGATTATCAGATCATCCATGATCTTATTAAATGGTGCAGCAGACTCAGTATGGAGAGAGATGTTTCGCAAAAAATTAGCATGCAGGTACAGTAGGTCAAGAAGTCAGCTCACCCCGACTTCTCAAGGGCAATAAGTGTCGGTCTCACCAATGAGGCCCACATCGCATGAAATAATTTTGAAAAATTAGTAAAGCAAACATTATTTATTCATTTAAATGCGAAGGGGATCAGCATAAAAGTAATGAAATTACTTTTCTCTCAGAATGTTGTGAATCTGTGCATTTACTTACTGCAGAGGGCTATTGAGCTCGCATCACTACATGTAGTCAAGACAATGATAGACAGATATTTGATCAGTCAAGGAATCAAGAGTTATAGGGAAAAGGCAGTAAATTGGTTTTAAGGAAGGTGATGGTCTAGTGATGCCATCATAGGACTGTTAATCCAGAGATCCAGGTACCTTGTTCAATTCCCACCATGGCAGATAGTTGAACTTGAATTCAATAATAACCTGCAATTAAGAGCCTAATGTTGGCCACAAAACCATTACTGGGAAAAACCCATCTGGGTCACAAATGTCCTTTAGGAGGAAAATTGCCATCTTTACCTGGTCTGGCCTACATGTGACTCTAGACCCACAGCAATGTGGTTGACTTTTATCCCCCCCCCCAGGAGGCTTGACAACGTAGATACAGAGAGGATGTTTCCCTTTTAAAGGAAGCCTAGAACTAAGGGATTCAGTTTAAAAAATAGGGAACTTTTCATTTAACATGGAGATGAGGTAGATTGTTTTTCTCCCGGAGACTTAGTATTCTTTGAAGTTGTCTACCTCAGAGGACAACGGACCGTAAAGTCATTGAATGTATTTAATCTTGAGATAGACAGATGTTTCATTTACAAAGGACTCAAGAGTTATTGGAGGCAGATAGGAGAGGCAAACATGATCTTATAGAAAGGCAGCAGGGGCTTGAGCAGTCAAGGGAGACAGTCCTGCTCTTATTTCTCATATTCTTATGGCTGCTGCTGGCAATTATACTGAACAAGACCCTCCTTCCATTCTAATTAACAGCATGAAATATATAATTAATAAGTCTGCTATTTCTTCATTATAATTTTGTGTGCTTTTTTTTAATGGACATCTTTGTCATCTTTATTATTTAATGTACTTAAAAAGTGCTTTGCTGTTAATTTTGCAAGTTCTTTGTCATGTTCCTTCTTTGCACAGCATTATTACTTGCATTTCATCCTTTCGTTGTTCTCCCAGCCTACAAAACTCCCACATTTCATTGTGTTTGTGTAAAAGCTTTTCTTTTAGACTGATTCTGCCTTTTACCTCATTTGTTAACCATAGTTGTACAACTGCTCAAGTGGGACCTCTGTATTTTAGAAATATGCACTGCTCTTTAAGACATGAATTACATTTTTGAATAATTCTCTCTGTCTTGTCTGTAACTGTATTCAATTGCAGTTTTGCCTGACTTGTGGGCAATTTATTTGTCAGTCAGCTTCGAGTTTGCCTTTACCAAACCTTAGTTTGTGACTGTCCTATCTTCCTCTTAATCCTGATATCAAACGCAAATCGTATTATGGTCACTATTTCTGAAATGTTTCGTTGCCTTATAGACACAAGTATCTTGCCATCAGCAAATGGATTAACAGAAGGATTACTTTCTTTGATCACCCAGAGTGTAATTAGCCTGTCTTACAGGTCTTAAGCAGAGAAACAAATCTATGCTGGAGAACATCAAAAATCTTCAAGACCATGTGACAAAGATGAAGGGGAAAGCGACATTGCAACTCGTTTAATCCTGTCTTACCTGTATCAAATGAAAACAAAAATGTACCTTATCACAGCATTCAGCCGATTTCTGAAATTTGAAGTTCGTCGACTGCCACAACCTAATCCATTGTTAACTTAAGTTATTGATGAAAATAAACCGTGACATGGGCAGAGAGTGGGCAATTTTATGGCCTTGCAGACGTTATGAGGTCAGAAGCTCAGCTCAGGGCAATGATTGCAAACAATTTTGTTTGGTCTGAGGCAGGGCCAGGAAAGAGGTGATAGAATTTGGAGCAAGAGCAGAAAAGATTTTTTTAGACTTTCCAGTGCTCAATTAGTAGATGTTTCTGTTTATCCAAGCACCGAGCTAAATAACAAATCAGAGGGAGAGGAAAGGTCACAAAAGGAGATGGTGCAGTAGAGTTGGGTATCAACAGGGCACGTGTCTAAACTGATGTTCATTTTGAACAGTGTTGATGAGAAGAAGCACATTTTTGAGAATTGGAGAGGACCAAGAATAGATCTTAGGTGACTCAATAGGTAACAGTTCAGGAGCAAGAAGAGAAGCCAATAGTGGAGCTTACAATATGCACCTTGTGGTCCCACAGAGCTTGACTGAGCAGAGAGTATGGTCCACATGCTCCACTCCTGGAGAATTGAACATTTACCAGTTAGCCTCCACTCATTGGACCATTCTATTTTGCTTGTGCTTCTACTTCTTTTGTTCTCAATAAATCTCATACCCAGATATTAAAGTTAATCCCAGTCTTTTATTTCATGTCCACGAAGTTCCTGTTAAATCTAGTCTATACCCGTTCCAGCCTCCTCTTGACAGTGTGTTTGTCATAGACTAACAAGGCTGACTGTTTCTCATATATAAAAATAACCTTTTTCCAATAATGACAAGTTTATTATATTTTATCAATTATTTCACTAGAGATTTTTACAAGCAAATCTGCCTTCATTAGGATTACGGCTTGATTCCTTTCATGGTGATTCTATTTGACGAATAGGTAGAAGGTTCTACAGAAAGTAACTTGTCACTAATAGTGCTTTTTCTGAATGGACCTGGAGTGGGTCTCATTTTTTAAAAACACTTAAGTGCATGCCTTATCAGACTACTAACTTGAAACAAAACAGGAAGGCCCTTAGTTTCACCTTTCTGAGGTCGCAAGTTCATATCAGTAGACTTTAGTTTCAGAATTTCTTCTGGGGTTGGGAAAAGACTGATCATATTTGTATATATGTGGTCTTGAAAATGACCAAAGCTCTAAGTATTTACTAATCATGTGAGTGTGATTTTAATCTTTTGCCTGTGTGCAATTTTGAAATGATTGTACAAATTTAGAAGTAAGCTAAATTTTGCAACACAGGAGGTTTAGAGTAGTATTCAATACAGCATTTATGTCCAGATCTGAGTTCAGATGAGGCTGATTGAATGAAATTTTCATGATTTTGACAGCTACTGGTTTACGTTAAGGTCCAGGTTACACAGCGTAATACCTCACATACTTCAAGATTAATTGACTACTTTTGCTGAGACAGGCCAGAAGGAGGGCTGTTCTGGAAACTCTATGCTGTTGCACAGGGAGTTCAAGTCAGTATAGAAGAAATTTTAACATATGACCGATCTGCTTTAAGCTCTATGAGCATTTGACTGCTAGCAGAGTGGAAAGTTGAGAGATAAACTGTTTGTTAGCCCACATTTTAAAAAGTCCTCTTTTTCCCAAATTAATCAATTGTGTTCCTCCCAATCTCCTGTGAATGCATTTTCCCGCTTATTCTCTTCATCCAAGGAAAATATTTGCTTGATTTTGTATTTAGGTTTCTACTTTGTTGCAGAAATATCAAGAGATTTGATTAAATGCAAAGCTACAATCTAATGTAAATAAAAGAGACTTCTTTCCCCATTTTGCCATTAACTCTTAATTATATCCTGATGATAACATATCAGATGTTTTACCTCATCCCCAAAAAATAATCTTCACAGAGCTAAAAGGAAAATTGGAATACAAAAGGAACTCCATTTATTACCCTAGCTTTCACTGTTCTTTGAGATTGATTTCTGTGTTTTCAGTAACTCAAAGCTGCTTTCTTGGCAGAGTCTTTGAATACAAAGCCCCTGGATAGGGAAAGAGCGGATCTCACAAAGCAGGCAACAAGAGGAAGAGAGATTTCCCACAGCTGAATCAAAAGGTCAAAGGAGTCAGAAACTACAATTAGCATCTTCCAAGTGTACAGATTTCCTCTATACATTCAACAGCTCTGAATGCCAAATTAACAAGGCCACCAGTTTGCATCTTTTGCAGTCGAAAATAGAAAGACTTGCTGCCTTCAATTCCAAAGCATGCATGAAAATCCTGTAATCTCTACAATAAAAATGTAATATTTGCTTATTTCGTCACCATAAAGTTGTCATGCTAATTAGCAATGGAAGGACAAGTACAATGAAATAGTCTGATGGTTCTCTGATTTTTTTTTTCTGACCAAAAGCAGGTTGGCGTGGCTGTACATGTATCTGCTTCTAATTGTCCCTTGACTTTATGCACAGGTTTCAGAGTTTATGCTAGTGAGAACCCTAAAAGAAATCTAGTTAAGGGGCTATTTAAGTATGAAGTAATTGTGAAATCATGAAATTGAGGTTGGAGCAGCTATGCTGCTTAATTGCACCTTTACATAGGGGTTGCAAGGATTTGTATGAAGCACTGATTGAGGTTTTACCATCCTGTCGTGTTATGTCTCTATTGTTTCTTCCATCACAAGGATCTACTAGGTACCTCCAGTACCTTCATTACTGAAGGATTAAGGCCTGAGGCGTGCTGCATCAGCCATATTCCATGGTAAATGATGTCACGTAATCTGCTTCTTTAATTATGATAGGAAAGATCATTAAGTGTTGCAGGCTGTCACGTTTGTGCAGTGACTCCCTCCACCACCTGAGCACATGTTCATCCAACAAGGAAAGATTTGCAATTGTATGGCACTTAACATGACTACAGTGTAAAATTTCTCAATGTGCTTGATGACCAGAAAGTAATTGTGAAGCATAGTCACTTTTGAAATGTAAGAAAAACAGCACAGCAAGATCCCACAAATAACAATGAGGTAACGACTAGATTGCATTTTTTTTGTAATGTTGATTGATGGATACATGTCAAGCATGATGCTGGGAATAACTGTTCGCCTCTTCTCTGAAACAGTGCCACTGGATTTTCTCTGTTCACCTGGGTGGGCACGTAGGACTTCAGTTTAACATATTCCCTAAAAATTGGCATCATACCAGTGTAATGTTCCCTCAGCACTGCCATGGATTCTCAACTTTAAATTTTTTTCAAGTAGGCCTTGAATCCACAAAATTCCGAATCAGCAGAAACAGTACAGAGCCAGAGATGACACTAAGTGATATTTTGAGCAACTTTTGTTTCCCATCTGCCTGCTCCTATTTCCTGTCACACATTGTATTCTAGGCAAAGTCTGCCAAGTTTCTGTATCTGTATTCAAGAGACACATTTACAAGGTATCAATTTTCTACAAAGTCTATCTATCTCCAAAAGTTAAATGCTTATCCTCTGGGTCATTACTTTGAACAACCTGAGTAGTACTCTACTCATTAGCTTAAGGGAGTCAATATTAGAGACAAGTTATCAGTCCAAATACAAAGGTATCATTGTCAGAGAAAGACAAGAAATTGAACATTTCATTCAACTTTTTGATCACCACAAGCCTTTATTTACTTTTGGGCAAGCTTATGTTTCAGATAACATGAATTCAAATTTTTATTTGCAAAGTTATCCCCAGTTTCTACTTGAACAATAATATTTCACACCTGTGGATCAGTGTATAATGAAAAAAATGAGGTTGAACTAGTTTGGAATTCGACTCACATTTCAAGGATATGAAAATCAGTACCTAATGTAAACTTCTCGTAAACCTAAAACCAAGACAGTCACGATAGATGGCTTCATTTGAGATTCACCTTCCCTTTTGTTTGTATTTGCTTAGGGCAAGTATAAGTATCCTTCTCTACATAGGATTCCAGAATATTAATGCCCACAGCATCTAGCTTATCACACCTGCCTGGTAAAATGTCCAAGAGGATTTTGAAGATTAGGTAAGGTAACAGGGTTAAGTCTGCTTGTGTGATGTATTAATGAAGCAGTGTTTATCACCACAGGAAGTAATGTGGTATTTCATGATCTTGCTGTCACTGGCATGACAAAGATAAAACTACAATGATATAACTCTTAAATAAAAGTAAATCTTTTTTCTTAGTTCAGCAGAAACTGTACATATTAGCCAGTGGTACAAAACACATGGAGAGGTGGTGACTTAGCGGCAATGTTTTTAGCCTAGTAATCCAGAAATATCAGGCTAATACTCTGGAGAATTGCATTTGATTTCCAGGTGGCAGAGAGTGAGGTTTAACTTCAATGAGAGTAAAATTAAAGGAAAATACTTAGCCTAATGGTGATGATGTAGCCACTGTCAATTGCTGTAAACACCCACCTAGTTCATTAATGACCATTAGATAAGGAAATCTACCATCCTCAGCAAATCAGGCCTCCGTTTGACTCCAGGCCACACAGCAATGCGGCTAACTCTTAACTGAACAATAAATATTGCACTAGCCAGCGACACTCTCATCCTTTGAATCAATAAAAAAGGACCAAAAAGATTTGAATAAGTTTACATCATTTGGCTATCTCTAATCTGATTGGTGGCAACATCCCGCTAAACATCAATCAGATTATTTCCCCCAAAATATATTTTATTTGCAAAAATTTATTAAAGTATGTACATGACAATCTAAGGATGATAAAATGCAACATCAGTTTCTTTCAATCAATAAGTATTACTCTGAAATCAGCTTAAATTTACCAAATTTGTGTTAATATGTGAATTGATAATCTAATTCCTGTTTAAAAGAAAACGGGGAATCTATTTCAGCAGTCTGTTTTGAGTAATCAGAAAGTGAAAAATCAGCTTAAATTCCTGCTCCTAATAATTATCCACTGTTTATACAGTTTAAACTGTTTGTAAGATTTGCATAAAATTATATTTTTAATGTGTAGCAACTAGATTAATCTTTCAGTGATATAGTTATTCTTGATCTCGGCCATCTGTAACACTGTGATATTAATATTAGCACCACATTAAGTAATCGAGTATGTAGCTGAAGTGTAAAGGCAGATATATAATTCAAATGAATGACTGCTCAGCAAATATAACCTGACACAACACACTTGTGTTAAAAGACTGTGGAACTTGCTTCACCATCCATTCATAATGATTGCGTGGAACATGTCACTTTCCGCTGACTGCTCAACGATTGGATACATCTGCTGCGTGTGAGGGAAAAGAAGGAAGGAAGGATGAAACTTTCATTCACATTGACATTGTATCACTTCCTCAGGATATCCCAAAGTGCTGCAGAGCCATGAATTACTTTGTAAGTGCAGTCACCATCCCTTTTTTTGGAAGGCAAACAATTTGTCCAATCGGTAATTATGAGTCTCTAATTGTGCTGGATGAGGGAAACCTATTGGCCAGGATACAGAGAGGACTCTAGAATAAAACTGTAGCTCAGCAAGGCACTTACTTGACATGGAGCAACTCCATTTCTACTTATAGCCAGCACTGGCTTTCAGGTTTGTGAGACTGTAAACTTCACAAACCCGTATACAAACATGGGCAAACAGTACAGCTCATTGATTCTCATTATAAAATGTTGCATGGGCAGATTGTATTGGTATAGAACCATCTTCTTGGTTGCATCAGAATCGAAGGCAGTACTGGAGAGGTGAAACAGTGAAAGATTATGGGGGAAGCGATAAGGGAACAAAAGTAATTTGTTGGATATTGGATTGCCAGTTTCATCAACAGGGATCTCTCCTTGGCACAATGCCAAGCCCAGAAATAGACTCTTTTTTAATTCACTAATGGGATGTGCGCATCATTATTGAATATCCCTAGTTGCCCTTGAGAGCTGTTTGTGAGCTGCCTGCTTGAGCTGCTGTAGTCCATTTGGTGTGGCTACACCCATAATGTTATCAGCAAAGGAGTTCCAGGATTTTGACTCAATAACACTGAAGGAAGAGCAATACATTTCCAAGTCAAGATGGTGAGTGGCTTGGAAGGGAACTTGCAGGTGGTGGTGCTCCCATGTATCCTTATTCTTTTGGATGGTATGCTGGTTGTGGATTTGGAAGGTGCTGTCCAATTAGCCCTGAAGAATTTCCTCAGTGCATCTTGTTGATGTTATACGCTGCTACTACTGAATGACCATGGTGGAGGGAGCAAATGTTGATGAATGTGGTCTATATCAAGTATAGCAAGTGCTTTTTCCTAGCTGGTGCCAAGCTCCTTGAAAGTTATTGGAGCTGCACTTACCCAGGCAAATGCAGAATATTCCATCATACCGTTGACACAGTCCTTGTGGATGGTGAACTGATTTTGGGGAATAAGATGATGAATTACCTGCTGCAAGATTCCAAGCCTCTTGGAGCCATAATAGTTATTTGTCTCGTCCAGATTCCGTTTGAGATCAATGGAAACCCCCAGGATATTGATAGTGGGAAATTTGGTTATGGTGATAACAGTGAACGCCATGGAAAGCTGCTTAGATTCTGTCTTATTTGAGATGGTTGTTGCCTGGCTCTTGTATGGCATAAATGTTACTTGCCTCTTCTCCCTTGTCCAGGTCTTCCTGTATTTGGGCATTAAATACTTTCAGTATCTGAGGAATCAGGAATGATGTTGAACATGATGATGGAGGGAAGGACATTGATGAAGCAGCTTTCTGACCTGATGATGGAGGGAAGGACATTGATGAAGCAGCTGAAGATGGTGGGCCTCTGACACTACCCTAAGGAACTCCAGCAGAGATGCACTGAAGCTAAAATGGCTGACCTCCAATAACCACAACCATCTTCCTATGCGCCAGTTATGACTCCAGTTAGCAGAAAATTTTCCATTTGATTAACTCATTTTGCAAGGGATCCTTGATATAGCACTTGTTCAATTGTGGCCTTGATAACAAGGGCTGTCAATGTCAATTCATCTCCAGAATTCAGCTACTTTCTCCATCTTTGAAGCAAGGTTGTAACAATTCAGGAACTGAGTGGCCCTGGCAGAAGTCAAACTGGACGTGAAAGAACAGGTTATTGCTGCTGTCAGAAGGTGCTGATTCATAGAACCATTGATGAACTCCTTCCATTGCTAAAGTGATGATCAAATGTAGACTGATGTGCGGTAATTGGCCAAATGGATTTGTCCAGCATTTTATGAGCAGGACATACCTGAACAATTTTCTACATTGTCAGGTAGATGCCAGTATTGTAGCTGTACTGGAACAGCTGGCCTAAGGTGCAACACGTTAAGGCACAGGATCTTCAATACTATTGCCGGAATGTTGTCGGGGCCCACAGATGTTGCAGTATCCACTCTCGCCAGCATTTCTTTATATCATGTGGAGTGAATCAAATTGGCTGAAGACTGGCATTTATGATGTGGGGATCTCTGCAGGAGGTCTGCCTGACTACCCAAAACTGACCAAGTGAAACTTTCCCAATGTGAGTACAAAATTAGGGTTGGCAAACCGGCCATTTGTTCAAAGCGATATTCAATTTCATTTTCTATTTAAAAAGGCAGAAAAGAAAAGCAAGCACAGTGTAAATAAGACTATTGATTGTACCACCCATATTGGGCTATGGTCACAACTACCTTCATATCTGCCATTCTCTCTTCTTAACAAATTTCTTCCAAATCTCCTCTGAGGGAGTTAATGTTCATGTTATACTGGTTACACTCAGTATTTAGGTAGAGATAGTTAAGTTCAGCATGAATACCCAAACGGAACAGTTTAGTTCCGAACAGATTTTAAAAGTACTTAGTAGTTATGCTTCGCAAGTTAATATAAACTGTAATGATTGGTATCAGATAATAAACTACATAAGCAAGTGATCTTCTTTTTAGACTCACCAGTGGTCTATTCCTCTACAACAGATAATTAGACAGGTCTTAGACTCAACATACAAAAAGGGTTTGTGGCAGAAAAATACCCAAACCAGAAGCCACTGCCCAAACAACAAGCTGGTAGTATGGTATCTGAAAATGCAATATGGTGAGCAGCAGTGCAGATTGGAATTCAATTAGCCCAACCATACCTTAGGATGAAAAGGCCAGGTTAGTAATTTATTATGGGCCTGTAATATTGGAAAGTCTTTAGAACTTATTTATCATAGAAAAGAGGAAACTTAGATATGGTTGGGAATAGAATCCAGAAGAAGAAGATAAGTCAGAAGAAATTTAAGATTTAAAAGTATCAGAACGCAATAATTTTGAATCAAATTCATGTTTCCTTCTTTCTGTATCTGTGGTGGTGGAGAAAGGTTGTGGGGAGCTGTTGAGCAAAGGGTCCAGTCCATTCTTCATAGCCATGACAGTTCATGGCTAGAGCATGTTCCAGCATCAACAAATTGGGGTCCGTTCTTTCCCTTTGATGTTTTGGCAGCGTCTGCAATGGAAGAGAGTGAATGATATCTTGGACCTCAGGAGATAATTTGGATGGTCAGTCAGTTCACAGAAGTTGGGATGGGCCCCAGTCCTCGAGAGTTGGGACTGTCTCCTGGCTATGGCAGCAGCTGGACTACTGGTAGCGATGAGGTGGATTTGGTAGAGGCAACATTCTGGATCCAGTTAGTGACAGCAGGAGCTGCTTCAGCATGCTTCCCCTTGGTGTTGTGTCTCCAGGGAATAATTTGGTGGCTGCATCAGTGTGGCAGCATCTCTTAGCCACTTAGGAAATCAAGAAGCTGCATATGGAACAAAAAATGAAATTTGTCCTAACTTTGTATGATTTACTTCTTTCTATAATTATGTAATTAAAATGGCACGGACTTATGGCGCCTTATACAAATTTTATTATCTTTTCATAAATATGTGTAACACTAACAGAACACTATCAGTTCTGAGGAAGAGTCATCAAAACCGAAACATTAACTTTGATTTATGCTGCCAGACCTGCTGAGCTTTTCCAGAAATTTCTGTTTTTATTAATGAATAAATTACTATTACTATTATAATTATCTGAGAATGTAAATAATTAAATAATTGATTTGCTTTTGGCCAGGGATTGATAAAGATTGCAGCTAATAATAAACTTATACGTTCATGAAGAGAAAGGTGCATTGTGTTTTAAACAATTAAAGGAAGAAAGACATCAGTTTTACATATGAAGAATTTGCAAAACTCCATTCTGGCTTCAGAACCTGTTCACTTTAAAATATATTGTGATATAACTGTGTAATTTATGTTTTTCATAACCTGCGGGGTTTCTGTTGTCTGATGTTAATAATTAGCTTGTGTTTCTGTAGCCGTGGTTACTTCTTTTGTAACAGCTTTTGAAGCCTAGGTTAGAATGAATGGATTTTTGTGCAGTACTGCTGGATTTTTGTTTATTTTAGATTGCATTATGACCAATCAAAATAAATAATGGGGCCTCAAGGTTTGTTAAAGGCTTTGAAACTTTTTTAAGCTTAAGGGAAACACCCATAGGTTAGAGAGGGAAGTCTTTGGATTCGGTTTTACCTTGAGTGGGACTGTCCTGTGAACTCCTTGGATGACGAAGGCCATATAGATTAGTGCTCCTGAGATGGAAAGTATTTTTGAAATATGTTACCATCGAGTGAAGAATTAGTATTAGTTCTAGAATAAAAGGTTACTTAAAGCTGAATGCAGTTAAGATCAGGTATATTATAGCTCCAGGAAGATGTTATCTGCAGTTTTCATTCTATAAATTGAAATCACAAGTGATGTAAACTTACCAAAATATTAGCTACAGGGCCTCTGGTGTGAGTATTATGTGAGTGATGTTTTGGGTACAGCACCAAGGATTTGTTTTTGGTATTTTGAAGTTTGCGTCACATATAGAGAGGGTGGTTAAAAAGGTGTTTAGCACACTTGCATTCATTGGTCAGTTCTTTAGGTATAGGAATTGTGAAGTCATGTTGAGGCTTTTCAGGACATTGGTGAGGCCTCTTTTGGAGTACCGTGTCCAGTTCTGCTCACCCTGTTATTGGAAGGATTTAACTAAGCTGGAGAGGATTCGGAAGATATTTACCAGGATTTTGCCAGGAATGGAAGGTTTGAGTTATAAAGAGAAGCTGGATAGGCTGGCAGCTTTTTTTGACTGGAGTATAAGAGGTTGAGAGGTGACATTATAGAGGTTTACAAAATCATGAGGGATATAGATAGAGTTAATGGAAGGTGCCTTTTCCCTAGGATGGGGATTTCAAGAGTAGGGGGCATACTTTTAAGGTGACATGTGACGGATTGAAAAAAGGACATGAGGGGCAAACCTTATACACAGAGGGAGGTTCGCATGTGGAATAAAATTCCTGAGGAAGTGATGGATGCGGGCACAGTTACAATGTTTAAAAGACACTTAGATAAGTACATGAATAGGAAACATTTGAAGGGATATGGGCCAGGAGCAGGAAGGTGGAACTAGTTTACTTCGGGATTATGTTTGGCATGGACTGGTTGGACGGAGGCATTTGTTTCATGCTTTATGACTCTATGACTCCAGGAACGGTGAGATATATCTGGGATGATATGTAATCTGGAAGAGGACCTCGAGGCAAGGGTGCTTCTATTTGACATTGCTGTTTTTTTGTCCAACTTGTAGATCGAGGCTGCAGGGAAAGGAGGTTTGGTGAAATGAGCTGGGCTTGCACATACCATGCACTCCCATCCTACTGCGCTGATGATGGGTGAGGCAAGATTCAGTGGCTTGTATGCCGATCAAGCAAACCACTAGGCACTGGATGGTACTGAGCTACTTGAGTGTTGTTGCAGCTGGGTAGGGAGGTGTTGTCAGAGAAGGGGTGGGGGATGGGGGATGATGAGTGGTAATTTTTCTCACTCCTTACATCAGTATTACAGGTAGTGGTAAGGCATTGGCGGGTCAGAAGGAAGCCAGACAGGACCAATTGCTGAGACAGCTCTGAAGGCAGCACAACAGTGTAAATGCAATGGACACAAAATTCGTGAAGACTAGATTATCATATTTATTGAATTAAGCAGTGCATATTTGTAGTGGGAAAGCAACAGTTTTGCTAATGGGCAATCCCAATTCATTATATATTAACAGCGTCACAGTGCTTCCCTGAAACTGCAAATGTCTCATTTTGCCTTCCTTCCCCTTACAGTTCTGCTCATGTCCATTTCAGAGGCAGCTTCCATCACTGCAAGCCTGTGACACTCATGGTTCATTCTCGATTGCTACAAGATTCACTACTGCTCAGGCAGGAGGTGGGAAAGTAAAAGCTGACAGCTGCTCACCGCCACAGCACAAATGAAGGGCAGTGTAGTTCAATATAGGCTGGAAGAGATAAGCCAAAACTCCCTCACTGAGGCACTTGCTGGTTGCTGGGGCAACATCTACCTTTTGCACCCTGTGTTTGCTGACATCAAAAAAAGTAGTTCTACAGTGACAGTGGAAAAATGCATCAGGGAGACTTCTTTTCTTTTGGTCAGATGAAGTTTATTACATAATTTGCAGCATTTAAATGACTTCCGAAAGGCAAGGCGTAGTACCTTCCAAGAAATGAGAGCAGAGACCAGAAAACAATCATCTGAATCTTGCATCTGGTGTTGATAGAAAAGATAAAGATACAAAAAGAGGCTGCACGTTAGCTTGTTACTGGAAAGTGCTAACTAGCGTGCAAAATTTCTAGTGTATGTGAAGTCTAAATATAGATCTGCTTTCGAATAAGTATTTGGACTTAGTTAGAATATATAATTTTACCTATCACTGTAAGCACTAACATTTTCTGAATCATTATCACTATTTACCTTCTGCTTTAAGTGAAAGTAACCTCTGACAATTTTCCTCTACTACTTAAGATGTCATTTTTAGTTTGTGATAAATAGTTATGTCAGCTCAACAACATTATAATAGCCCTATGTTTTAACATTAAAGACTCAGGATTCTGTTTATGAATTAGTGACCACCTGACACTAACATATCACTTTATATTAAGCATGATAAATATAACCTACCTTGCCTGAAAAGCCTTAAGTAACTTGTAGTTTTAGGGTCAAGCTGCAGTTGCACACATTCTGTTTGATACAGACACATTTATCCAAGGCCCGCATTTTTGGTTCAGGGTCAGAAACACAGAGTTGGCACATTTTCTGGTTCCACGAACCCGATCTGGGAGGAAGCACCCGAGAGCATCAGCTTTTCCTTTCATGGAGCCAGGCTTTCTGGGAGTTGACTCCGCTGTCCCCAGAAATGGTGCAGATGATGCCACATATGATGATGGGCCAGGTCGAAGACCTATCACGGTGTATGGGCACTTTGATCAAGATTTTAACAAAAGAATGACCTCACTTCTCATGCCTCCACATAGCCGTCATGCTGCCAAGAAAGCCAATTCATGCTGCCCATCCACTGTCTAAATACCATTTATAATGTCAAAGCTAATGCATACTCCAGTACTCACCTCCATGGCCCCTCATACCTTCCTTGACAACCTATGGCCCTTTACCCATGTCCATGGTCCTTTATAGCCCATGTAACAATATAATACCAACTCTAGGCAATGCATGTCCCTTCCACTTCTTTTAGTTCCGTTTGATAGTTCCATTGCCTGTACACCTGCCATCCAAATGCAGCCAGTATCCACTATAGATGAATGTCAGGATCAATGCTGAGATGTAAAAATGCATTTGCAATTGACTATTGCAGATTTACTTTAACTGATTCATAATTCACTACATTTACATTCCTCAACTACGTCATCTACATTAGACAAACATAGATAGAGTTATGTAACACAGCTACATAACCCTCAATCCAACTCGTCTACGCCGGCAAAGTTTTCCAAAACTAAATTAGTCCTATTTGCCTGCATTTGACCCATATCCCTCTAAACCTTTCCTATTCGTGTACCTGTCCAAATGTCTTTTAAATGCTGTAATTGTACCGGCATCTGCCACTTCCTCTGGCAGTTCATTCCACATACGAACCATTCTCTGTGTGAAAAAGTTGCCCATCAAGTCCCTTTTAAATTTTTTTCTCTCACCTTAAAAATATGCCTCCTAGTTTTGAACTCCCCTACCATAGAGAAAAAAAGAACATTAACAATTCACCTTGTCCATGCCCTCTTGATTTTATAAACCCCTATAAGCCCCTCATTCAAATGCTTAATCCCTTATAAAAATGAACACTGGAATTCATCATTTCACTTCAACTAGTCAATAACCACTTATAACTATCAATCAAACTGTGGAATGACAGCCAACCCATTTGTGATAATAGAAGATTGTCAAATCATTCATGTAATACCAATCCAGTACTGAGAAGGGGTCAGGGTTATATCAACAGACAGAGGAAATTGCAAGCAATGATTTTAATACTCTATGGATTTTTTTCCTTCAAATATTCAAAGGGAAAGAGTTACAATTGCTTTGGCAGTTTGGCAGTCAATTTTAATTTTTTTGATAGTTCCTTTTTCCAGTTTTGGTAGTTCCTTATGTTAGTTCCTTTTGACACTTTTTACAGCACTGCTGGAAACTTTTGACTGTTCCTTTTGATAGCTCTCTTATCAGATCCAATGAGTTTGTTCACATTTTATACACATTCACGTTTACTTTTAACAACACCAAATGTCACATTACTTCTCCTGAAAGGAACGTTAGCTCTCTCAAAAGGTGTCTGACCTCGCCCAAATGCGTCCCGGGATCATGTCCAAAGGGATATCTTACCTCTTCAAAAGGGTACCTTGCCTGTTCAAGCAACCGCACAGGTTTAGATCTGTTCCTGTTGTGTCTAATTATTGCACGACAAGTTTTACGTTCCGGCCTAATAACGATCAGACTGGAGGCAGACTATATATGGGCAGCTGCCCTGCAAACCACGGACATGTGATTTCAAAGATGTCCCCATTCTCTCTATCAGAAAATGAAGCCATGAAATAAGGAGGGACTTCCATTCTCAACCGCATTTTTGGAGAGGCTCTCAATTACTATGAAAATGCAGATTTTTTAAAATTAAGTTAAATAAATCCTTTGAAGATAGAAATACAAACACATCTGCCTTGCACTGAGGTAAATTAGATAAGTAAATTACATGGCAATCAAATCCAAATGTAACACTAGTCTCTTGGTAAAGAAGTTTCTTATGAATCCTTGAATGCACTGAAAGTTAAAACATATTTAAAATTGTGTCTTAAAGCACAGTTAGATGAAATCTATATACATTGCATTCATAGTCAGGTAGGTAGAAATGGCATAATGTACATCAATTTCTGAGCACAAGGCCTGCCAATTGGCACCACTGGCAGGCCCACTCATATGTTAGCACATGTTGTTTTTATGTAAGTCAGATATCCATCTGAAAGAGAGAGGAATAGAAGATTTTAAAGAAGAAAGATTTGTTTTAAAGTAAAGCTTTCTATGACCACTGGATGTCTCAAAGCAGCTTGCAGGCAATGATGTACTCTTGTAGTGTAGTCCCTGTTGTAATGTAGATGTACTCTTGTAGTGTAGTCACTGTTGTAATGTAGGAAACACAATGTCTACCCAACTTAAATGCACAAAGGAGGCCTGTTTCAGTATTCAACTGCAATATTCCACTCGATGTAACGTATACCGCACATGGTCTGGTATGTTAAGTCAGCGAGACAATGACCTAACCAATAGCCCTGGAGGTATTTGTTTATTCACCTTTTAATGGAACTGGGGTAGGTGGACTGATCCTCCTCATTCCACAGCTGTACTGTAGACAGTGATTACTCAGAGCCCATCTCCTCCTACCAAGGAGACAACTGCTACCCCATCATCGACATACCTGCCTGCCACAGTTAAGTCCCAATCTCAGCATTATCTTTCAATGCTCCCTTTTCAGTCCCTTCCCTGGTTATGAAAACAGGCTGTGATAGGCTCAACCTCAACCCAGTTTCCTCCTTTAATTAACAGAGAATGGCAGGGCAGAGTTTCAAATATAGCTTGCCAAAGAGATGGATCCACTGACCTTTGACATAGTGCACTTTGTTTATATGAAAATTAATTCTGGTTGAATGTGAACTCTGTGGGTAGGGTTGAAAGGTTGAAGTAACATATTCTTACTTCAGCAGTCCAATACACCTACACTCAGTACATGATCCACCCAGGAGGTGAAAACTCCAGTTGCTTGGTCATAGTGCAACCTTTACAATTTGGAGACAGATTTTTTAGGGGTTTTACAAATGACTTTTTCTTCTCTACTGTGGCTCATTCTTTCCATTTCTGCCCACCTTCAATTCAATGCCTGGGAAGATAAATAAGTCAGAAATCAATTTTAAATTTGTCTCTTTTCTTGTTAATGTCCTTGTCCCTGTAACATCCTAAAAATGTTTGAGACAATCTTTTATAATATAATGAAGAAGAATATATCTGGTGGCAGAAGCAATATTGTCCCTTTCAAGCTGTTCCACGAAGCAAAAATTATGCCACTTGTTTAACATTTGAGTGTAACATATAAATGAATATTTTAATAGATATTGCCCATATTCTGCTAAATTAAATGCATTCGCCTCACTGATAATCTATGAGTCAAATTCAACAACTCCTTGAGACTTCAGCTGCTTCAGCCCTAAGTTATAGAACTTTCTGTCTAAACCTCTCTGCATCTCTACGTTTCTCTCCTCCTTAATGTCATTCCAGCAAACATTGTCCCACCATCTACTCAAGTGGTCTAGTTTCAAATATTGATTGATAACCCTGCTGTAAAGTGCCACTCGGCATTCAGTGTGATTGAAAGTGCTATATAAATGCAGAACTACTCTGATGCCCTAAAATCGAATGTTCCTTGATTTTGATTAATGTTTTAATAGACCCACAGGCAACTGGTAACACTGTAACGTCTATCTTATTGGGCTGCAGGTTCAAGTCACAGCCCTTGAGTGCAGAATTTAAAGCATGATGCTGTACTGATGGAGTATACCATCAGAAGTACTGAAGAAGGGTCACTGGACCTGAAACATTAACACTGTTTTTTCTCCACATATGTTAACAGACCTGCTGAGTTTCTCCGCAATTCTGATTTTGTTTGCATTCTCCTTGGCACCTTGGCTGATAATGGTCCCTCGATCAACATCATAGAAATCAGGAAAATCTGCTTGTCTGTTTATTATCACTCTGCTGTTTGGAGCTTACTGAGGGTATATGTGGCATTACAACAGCAACTTCAAAACTTGTCTATACTTCAAAAGTCTTTCTTTGCACTAATGTGCTTTTGAGATATCTGGTGGGTGTGAAAAGTGCATATAAATGCAATTCTCTTCTTTCCATGCACAAAAGAATATTGCTTTCCCCAATTCAGCAGTTTAAAGTGTTGGTTTTCATTAGGTTTTTCTTTTATTTTCCATCTCTATATCCAGGAATCCTGATCTGCTATCTAAATTGATGTGGAAAGCATGAGATCCAAGCTACGTAGAACTAAACTGACAATGTCAGAATATTTCCAAATCTGTTTTGACTTATTTTGCATTGGGTATAGCTTTAAGCTAACAGTGCTTGCATGTGTTACTCAGGCAGGAAATGACAATGTAGTACACGCACTATGGTTTAAAACCACACCCCACAAGATCAAGAAATTTATTTCCAAGAATCACAATATGTCCTTTTCCTACTTGTTTTTTCTTACTCTACTTTACCCTTTGTTGAAACCCTTTTATTACATTTCAGCTGTCATAGAACTGCTGTTAAAATAAACAGTTAATTTGGGACATAGACAGTATTTGTGGCAACTTCTGATGCCATTCCATACTGACCTTCAGGAGCAAAATCTCCATGTGGTAGGATAGGTGATTGGTTCCTCCGTCAAAGATAGAGTGTTGTGTTGCAATAAAATTATCTTCCATAGCATGTTTTTTGAAGATTTAGCGGTGGTTGGTGTGTGGTGGGGATGGGTAATGGGGTGGTTTTGCATGAAGAGAGAGTTAGGGTTTGAATTCAGGTGAAAATTGGCTTGCAATTTAACAATCAGGACTTCCAGGCTAGGTCTCAACCAAATAGGCCATGCAGAACATCAATTAACAATGTCAAATCCTTCAAAGTGCCCATTTGCAGAAAGCCAGGAAGGAAAAAACACTGTTAACTGATTTGACCGATGTAAAGTACTTTGTCTCATGGTGCCACTTCCTACATAAGGCATCTCTCCAGTTTCAGGTGTCTTCTAATCAGGTGCCTCTCACCATGTCAGGTATCTCTTTCTTGTAACTTTCTCGATGTCAAGTACCTTTCCCAATGTCAGACACCTTTCCTAATGTCAGGGCCCTCTCCCAATGTCAGGTACCTCTCCTGTATGTCAGATACCTCTCCCAATGTTGGGGACCTTTGAGTATAGGAGTTGGGATGTCATGTTGATGTTGTACAGGATGCTGGCGAGACTTATTCTGGAGTACTGTGTGCAGTTCTGGCTGCCCTGTTGTAGGAAGGATGCTATTAATCTGGAGAGGATACAGAAAAGATTTACCAAGATGTTGTTGGGAATTGAGATATGAAAATAGACTGTAAAGGCTGGGGCTTTTTTCACTGGAGCCTTGAGCCCAGGAGATTGAAGGGTGACATTATTGAGGTTATTAAAATCATGAAGAGCATAGATAAGGTGGATGACAAGGGTCTTTTCCTAATGGTGGGGGTGTTCAAAACTAAGGGGCATATTTTTAAGATGAGAGGAGAAAGATTTAAAAAGGAAATGAGGGACAACTTTTTTATACACAGAGTAGTTTGTGCGTGGAATGAACTACCAGAGAAAGTAATGGATGCAGGTAAAATGTTTAAAAGACATTTGGATAAGTTCATAATTAGGAAAACTTTAGAGGGATATGGGCCAAGCGCAGGAAGGTGGGTCTAGTTTAGTTTAGGAATATGATCAGTGTGGACTAGTTGGGCTGAAGGGTCTGTTTCCATGTTGAATAACTATGATTCTCCCAGTGTGAGATACCTCTTTCAATGTCAGATTCCTTTCCTGATGTCAGGCATCTCTCCCAACATTAGGTATTTCTCCTATATGTCAAAATACCTCTCCCAATTTCATGAACCTCTTCCTGTGTGAGGATTTAGTGAATCTACACTTTATAGTCTGCATATGAATTGTATTTGTTATTTAACAAAATTCTAAAGTAACACTCAACTAAAAATAAACAAAATTTGCATTAAATGTCACAAGACAGAATTAACAACTTAAAGGAACAGTCTTAACACAGCAGGAAGCCTGTAAAGGAGTGTTATTAGTGTGACAGTTTGTAACAGCCTACACTATTAACTATCGTAACCGACAAGTCAACATTTGACAGATATTCTCATGCAGCAATTTCTCAACCCTGTCTAACTTTGTCCTTTTTTCTCCCTTCCTTCCTTGGTAATCATAGTGAGCAGTAAGTCATTATCATGAAGGTGACAGGCTTCCTTTACCTCATTCAGAAGCTAGTGATTTACCACAGCATGAAAAGGCACTAGCGCCTTTATGAACCATTTCTTTTCTGTGCAATATACAATGTTTTATACATTTCTTCATAACAAAATGAAGGACTTGCAAACATTATGTTCTTACTGTTATACCTGGATTTTCAGGGCATTTGTAACTGTTTAGTCGAAGAATTGCAGATCTCAGATGAGCAGCAGAAGCAAATCATCTGAAAGGAACATTTACGTAGTGCCTTACACCATATCCTGGTACACTTTTGAAGTATTTTCAAGTTTAAATTGTAGTTAGTACTATCTTGAGAGAAACCAGGCAGCCAGCTTGCAAGCTGCAATGATATAAGTAACCAGGTAATCCGTTTTGATAGTGTTTGTTGAGTAGAAAATATAGGATGGGGCATCAGGAGAATTCCCTCGGTCTCCTTTGAATAGTGCCAGAGGATCAGATCTGAAAAGCAGCATAGCACAGTGCAGCATTCCTTCAGTACTGCACTGCGGTATACCTCAAGTTTCAGTTTCTCATGAGGCCTGTACTGACATTAGGTGAGAGTTGTTACCCACAGAGCCACAGCTAACGCGGCTGGAACCAGTTGGGGTAGAATGTAGATTCTTCAAACTTTCCAAGTGTGTGCACCAGCTCTCAGAAACGTATGTCGGTCAAAATGCCCCTTCATCAACCGCAAATTACCAGTTCAAGCTCCTTCCAACAAAAATATCTTTCCAAACCAAAAGCATGCAAATTTTTCATCTGCGGAAATATAAAGCCTCAGTGATTAAATCTCGCTAAACATTGGGCATTTACACCTCTGCTGAAAGAGAATGGAGGCCATGTTGAACAATGGTTCTGTTAAGTCAAAGTTAAGAATATTAGTCAACCTGCCAACTTCAGTGAACATGTGTGAAGTGGATAATTGGGAATTCGTTTCGCAACCACATCCATTTGTTACATTTCTCACTAGTGCAAAGGCTCTGAGAGAGAGCATTTTTGAGAAAAGGAGAGAAATAAAGATATCACTAATTGAGTGTGGGGACCGTATAATCCTTTCATGAGTGTACCTTCTGTTCAAGAAGCTTCAATTGTATCAAATATGCCAATCATAAACCAGTGACTGACTTTGTCTGAGCTTCTCGTGTGGCTGTGGAATTGCTGTTGGTGCAAAAATTCAACACAGTGGTTGTCTTAACTTTCACTGATATTGCATAACTTGACTACTTTTCATCAGCCTCGGTTTTATCAGAGATTGCAGCTCGGTGTGGACAAGGTTACTCTGCCTTGTGTGGAAACATCTTGGCTTTGCAATCTTCCTTTGATCTGACTGCTCCCCTTCTTTGACCTAGTTCAGAATCCTATTCCTTATTGTCAATTAAAAAGGAAATCAAGCCAAATACAGAAAAACAATCCACATGGAGAGAGGGGTCATTTGAACTTGTAAAGATCAATCAGTTAGAATTTAACCTGTGGCGTACGATTGTTGATAATGGAACATAAAGTGGGTGATCTTTCTATTTTAGTGTTGGGGTGATTCAGGGTAGCAGGCAGATGTGGGCACAATTACAATATTTAAAAGACACTTGGATAAATACTTGGGTTGGAAAGGCTTGGAGGCATATGGGCCAGGAGCAGGTTGGTGGGACTAGTTTAGTTTGGGATTATGTTCAGCGTGGACTTGTTGGACTGAAGGGACCGTTTCCATGCTGTATGACTGTATGAATCTATGTTACATGGTGGGGTAGATGTCCACAAGAAGATCCTTTGGTGTTTTGGGAAATTAATATGTTAAAGCTGACAATTCATCTCTGATGTTAACAGCCAAGTGTTCCTGAGAATCCAGAAGATCAGAAATGCTCTATTAGAGTTATAATCAACATTCTATATATTAGATTGTAAATAATGAGTTTACAGGTCATAGTGAAAGTAACGCAAAAGTTATACTTAGATAAGGCAAAGGTAGAAATCAACAAATTCAGAGTGGGAAGAGTGCGGCTAATTGGCACTTTGGGGAGGTGATGGCCTAGTGGTGTTATAACTAGATTTTTAATTGAGACATCCTGGCAATGTTCTGGGGACCTGGGTTTGAATCCTGCCATGGTTTGAATTTGAATTCAAATCAATATCTAGAATTAGATGTCTAATGAAATCATTATCACTTGTCAAAAAACCTACCTGGTTCACTAATGTTTACCTGGTTGGCCCATTTGTGACTCTAAAATTACAGCAATGTGGTTGACACTTAACTGCCGTCAGGGCAATTAGGGATGGGTAATAAACGCTGGCCTAGCCAGGCAAACCCACATCCTGCAAATGAATTTTAAAAAATTGGTGCAGCAGACTCAAGTATGCAGTACAGGCACCCAGCACCCAGAACCCATCGTAGGCAGAATCTATGAGGGTAGAATGAGGTCGGGCATGAGTCCATGGAAGTAGCTCAGTAGACAGATGCAGCTATTACAGCAAAAAGCAAATCCCACCATTAGTTAACTGTTCAACAGGTCTGGGGAAAGGGCAGAGGGCAATTCAGTCGCAAGGACTACGAAAGAGCTACCCAGACAAGCAGGTGGGCTCAACAAAAGGCTAAATTTTCTTGACTGTCTGTCTTTTGTCCAAAGCCTGAGCAGTTTACTTTCATGTTTCCCTTTGACCTCTTCAGCCCCAGTCAAACAGCCCCATCGCCCCTCCTAACTATTGACCTGTGAAAGCACTTTTCTCCACCCCACCTCATCCCAATCACTACCTCTGCTTCCCCCTCCCACATCACTCTGAAAATGTCAAAGCCAGGACAGAGACCAGCCCCATGATTCATTGCTCCCTTTCTGCAGATTCTCCAGTGAGATGTCAGGAACTGGTGGGTAATGCTCTCCCTGAGTGACAGCAAGACAGCACCTCCCTTCTGATCAAGCCAGCCTGAATGGAGATTGCAGAGGAGGTTAGCAACTGTGAAGTCCATTAGCTCTTTTTTACCATTCATCAAAGATAGTCATCGTTGGTTGGGTCACCAAAACTGCTCATGCCTAATTTCCCCACAGGAGGTGCTGGTGACTTATCTTTCTGAATTGCTTTGGGCAGTTTGTTGTACGTACATCTGTAATGTTATTGGGAAGGGACTTTGGGGACTTTGACTCAGCAATAGAGGTTGATGTATTTCCAAGTCAAGATGGTCAGTGGTTACAAGGAGCAAAAGCAAAGTTACTGGAAAAGCTCAGCAGGTCTGGCAGCATCTGTGAAGGAACCGTCCTAAGGAAGGGTCACCAGACCCGAAACGTTAACTCTGTTTTTTCCCTTCACAGATGCTGCCAGACTTGCTGAGCTTTTCCAGCAACTTTGTTTTTGTTCCTGATTTACAGCATCCGCAGTTCGTTCAGTGGCTACAAGTAGAACTTGTATATGGTACTGTTCCCATATATCTCCTGCCGTTGTTCTTATATATGATAGTGGTCATGGTTTGAACAGTGTTGTTAAAGAAGCCTTGGTGAATTTCTGCAAAACTGAATGTTTGTGGATATGGTGCCAACCAAGTGGGCTGCTTTGTCTTATAATCTGTCAAGTTTCTTGAATGTTATTGGAGCTGCTCTCATTCAAGCAAGTGGGAGTATTCCATCACACTACTGGACAGAAGATGGACTCGCTGCAGGAGTCCTAGCTGCTGACCTACTCTTGTAGCCATTATATTTATATGGCTAGGCCAGTTCAGTTCCTGGTCAATGGTAACTCTGATGATGTTGATAATGGAGCAATCAGTGATGGTAACATCATTGAATACCAAAGGATGATGGTTAGATTCTGCCTGGTTGGCGATGGTCATTGCCTGGTACTTGTGTGGTGCAAATGTCACTTGATACTTATCAACCCAGGGCAGGATATTGTCCAGGTCTTGCTGCATCTGAGGAGATGTTTATGGTGCTGGAGATTGTGTAATCATTAGAAAACATCCCACCTCCTGACCTTATGATGGAGGGAAAGTTATTGTTGAAATAGCTGAAGATGACTGGGCCTAGAATGCTACCCTGAGGAACTCCTGCAGAGATGTACTAGAGCTGAGATGACTGACCTTCAACAACCACATCCATCTTCCTATGTGCCATCGGAGAGTTTTCCTCCAATTCCTGTTGACTCCAGTTTTGCTAAGGCTCCTTGATGCAGCACTCAGTCTTGGCATGAAATATAGTCAGCCAGTTCACCTCTGGAATTCAGCTCATTGGTCCATGTTTGAACCAAGGCTGCAATGAGGCTGAGTGGCCCTGGTGGAAACAAAAATTGGTGTCACAGGTTATTACTGAGTAGCTGCTGCTTGGTAGCACTGATTGATGACACTTTCTATCACTTTACTGATGATCGAGAATAGACTGATGACATGATTTTTATGATGTACAGAAGACACCTGGACAATTATCCACATTGATTGGTAGGTGTCAGTCCTGGAGCTCCCTTGGCTAGGGAGGCAGCAAGTTCTGGAGCACAAGGCTTCAGTACGATTGCTGGAATGTTGTCAGGGTCCATAGCCTTTGTGGTATCCAGTGTGTCCAATCATTTCTTGATATTCTGTAGAGTGTATCAAATTGGCTATAGACTGGCATTTCTAATGCTGGAGATCAATGCTCCTTCGAAGTTTAGTGACTGCACACATGCACAGCCACTCTGATGCTTCCTGTACAGCGATTGGCACTGATATGCCAATCATTACATTGATTTCTGGCTCCAGAAATCTCTGTCTATCACTTGCTGATTATGGTATTTGCCATACAAGTTGTCCTATACTGTACCATCACTACATTGACACTTTATTTTGAAATAAGCCTTAGGTATGTTGCTGCCGTCCATACTCCTTGCTGAATGCCTGTTGATCATCTGACTTGATAGTAATGGCAGAGTGTGTCAAAGTTCCCTTTAATTTTTCCTGTCACTTTTCCTGCCACCTCTGAGGTCTATCTGTAACAGAGGCTTCTGGAAGTAGAGACTGTGTACTGACACACAGATCAGAGTGAGTGGGGGATATGCCAGCTTGCAGATTGTGTTGGAGTACACTTTTGCTGCTGCTGGTGGCCCATAGTGCCTCACAGATGCCAGTCTTGATTTGTTAGATCTGTTCAAAGTCTGTCCCATTTAACAAGGTGATAGTGTCACACAGCACAATGGAGAATATTAAGATGGGACTTTGTCTCCACTGGGACTGTGCACTGATTGCTTTTACTGAAATTGCCATGGACAGATATATTTGTGAAGAGTAGGTCGTAGAGGATAAGGTCAGGTATGTTTTTTCTTTCTTGTTGGTTCCCTCACTACCTCTCATAGACCCGGTGCTGAGGTGCTCTTGATTTTGGACGCTGAAGTCTCCATCCATTCTGTGCCTTTGTCACCCTCAGTACTTCTTGTGTCCAGTGTTAGAAGTAGGCAGTGATCGAAGTCAATTTACCTGTTTAATTGCCATGATGATATGGAATTGTCTCTCACGTGGAAATTGGGCCAGGTATCTGTGCAATTGTACAGTTAGGTGAGCCTTATGTCCATATGGCACTTAAGGTCATGGCATGTAACAGGACTGTTTTCTCCAGGACACCATTGTCCATTCCTCCTTCACGCTCAAAACACGCCCCCACAGCTCCACACCATCTTCCCCTGCAACTGCTGAATGTATAACACCTGCCCATTTACTTCCTACTTCGTCAGTATCCAAGGACACAAACATGCCTTCCAGGTGAAGCAGCGGTTTACCAGCACTTCACTCAATCTACTCAATCTCAGTCTATTGCATTTGCTGCTCACAATATGGTCTCTTCTACATTGGGGAAATGAAGTGTAGACTGGGAGACTGCTTCACACAACACCTACATTCTGTGCACCTAAAAGACCCTGAGTTTCTAGCTGCCTGCTACTTCAACATACTACCCTGTACCATAGCCAATATCTCTAATTCGGGCTTCCTGTAGTGTTCCAGTGAAGCTCAGCGCAAGCTGGAAGAACAATACCTCATTTTCTGCTTGGGAACCCTCCAGCCTTCTGGAGTCAATATCAAGTTCAACAGTTTTAGGGTTTGACGCACCATCCCTCATGTCCTTACCCGAAACCCCACACCCCAGGCCTTGTTATCACATGGTTTGCTATTACACACAACCCATTGAAAGCTATTAACAGACCCCATTAAGAGCTATTCATTCTCCTAGGCTGACCATTATCCACTCCTTTGTCTAACTGTTGTTCTCTTTCTTTGGGCTCTATCTGCACCTATTGTTTATTCTTTACACCTCCCCCCACCCTACTTTTACACAAAAGAAAATTCCTAGCTAGCCAGTGGCAAGAGACAAAAGGAAAAGATGCAATATTTAGGGGACACAATGGCCTGGTGGTATTATTGCTGGTTAATCTAGAGCGCCAGATAATGTTCTGAGGACCTGGGTTCAAATCCCGCCATGGCAGATAGTGGAATTTGAATTCAATTAAATATCTGGAATTAAGAATCTAATGATGACCATGAATCCATTGTCGATTGTTGGAAAAACCCATCTGGCTCACTAATGCCCTTTAGGGAAGGCAAATGCCATCCTTACGTGGCCTGGCCTACATGTGACTCCAAACCCACAGCAATGTGGTTGACTCTGAACTACCCTCTGGGCAATTAGGGATGGGCAATAAATGCTATCTAGCCAATGACGCCCTCATCCTATTAATGAATAAAAAGAAATAAATGCAGTAACGATCACTAGGGGAACTAATGAGGCTAAAGACCAATAGGTCAGCTGGACCTGATAGGATGTATCCTGAGATATTAAAGAAGTAGGTACAGTGATTTTGGATAAAAAATATCACTGGACCCGAAATATTGACTCTGATTTCTCTCCACAGATGTTGCCAGACCTGCTGAGTTTTTCCAGCAATTTCTGTTCTTTGTTGGGTGTGACAGTTTGACTTGATTGTATGGTTAGATTCAAACTAATGTATCAACAGGTCAATACCTGTGACAGAAATGAATGCTGACACATGCAGTTATGTAGAGAGGTAAGCTTCCATTAGAAGATTCTTTAGTACAGTGGAAAATGAATATGTTGGTGATGCTGATCCATATGAGGATGTGGCTCTGTCATCAAGAACCACTTTCATCCATTGTCAAGTTTCTATTCTTCAAGAGAGATTTAAAGAGGTCCATAGCCTGAAGGAAAGAACAAAGTTGGGTAGAATGGTGCCTGAATTCATCGTCCTCACTTGTGTTCAGGAAGAAACATTTAAAATAATGGGAGAACATGGTGGGTAATCCATTGCTGATGCCAAGTCTTGAGTCGCAAAGCATCAGAGTGAGAATCCACTAAAGATCATGTGAGGTAATACACTGTGCTCATGGACTCTTGCAGAATCTTTAAAGATCTACCTTTTGTTTTGCTTCCTTGTCCCATGGCCTGAGCCATTTCCAGGGACCAAAGAGTCCAGCTCTGGGGACAATGGCATCAGTGACGCACAGGGTATACTATTTCCTGTTTCTTCTCCATCCCTCACCAATAAAGGCTCTCCACAAAGGCAGTTAGATCTGGAATCAGGGCGACATTTCTGGTGAACACATCCCAACCAGAAAAAGCAGCATTTTATGGGCACCTCTCTTAGTAGAAAGTAAATAGCTGCAGGCTTCAATCCAATCAATCAGCCAGGCCCCAGCAAAGGAGTGGGATGTTGCCAATGGCAATAGGATCCCGGCAGATCCCTTCATGCACCACTGGCTGCCTTATCAAGAAGGCGTCTAGCATCCCCATTAATCCAGGAGGTCCCCAAAGTTTAACAGTTAGTCGCCGACATACACGGCACAGTCATTGACAATGTGCAAATAATGGTAGGAAGAGGTCGTTTGCTGGCCATTAGCAAGATACAAAAGGAAGAGACAGAATAAATGGTGTAACTATCACTAGAGAATAGGTACTAGGGGAACTCATGGAGCTAAAGACCGATAGGTCAGCTTCATGAAGAACAAATCATGTCTAATATATTTATGAAAATTATTTAAGGATAGAACAAGCAGGATATATAAAAGGAAGTAGTAGATCTAATGTATCAGAGATAAAAGGTACTGCAGATGCTGGAGAATCCGAGATAACAAGCATGGGGCTGGATGAACACAGCAGGTCAAGCAGCATCATAGGAGCAGGAAAACTTGACGTTTCGGGCCTAAACCCTTCATCAGAAGGTTTAGGCCCGAAACGTCAAGTTTTCCTGCTCCTATGATGCTGCTTGACCTGCTGTGTTCATCCAGCCCCATGCTTGTTATCTCTCTTCTATAGTAGATCTAATGTATTTGCATTTTCAGAAGGTGCTTGATAAGGTATCACACATTAAGCTACTTAATAAGTTGGTGTTGGAGGTAGTATATTAGAGAGGCTTGGCTGATGAATAAAAAAATTGGAAGTTGGGATAAGGGGGAGGGTTCATTTTCCAGATGGCAACCTGTGACTAGTGGTGTGGGCACAGACATCAGTGCTGGGGCTACAACTATTTGCAATATATATCAATGACTTGGATAAGGAAAATGAATGCACTATTGCCAAGTTTGTAGATGACACAAAAAGAGGTAGGAAGGAAAGTGCTGACGTTGGCAGAACAATTCTGAAGAGGAATGTGGATGGGTTAAGCAAGATGACAAAAAAGTGGCAGATGGAATATTATTTGGGAAATGTGGGTAATGCACTTTGCAAGGAAAGATAGAGGAGCTGAATACTGTTTAAGTGGAAAAAAAATGCAGAAAGTTAAAGCTCAGAGAGATCTGGGAGTTTTTGGGAGTAAATCACAAAAAGGTAGCATAAATGTTCAGCTGGATCTCCAGCCCTGGCAATGAGGCATGTTGGGGTTTCTCTTTGTGCATGTGTTTACAGATTTCTATGCAACCCCAATCCCAATTACCTCCATTTTATGATGATAATGGTATGATGTCATGGTCAGAATTGTTGTTGTTCTCACCTTGTGAGTCATTCATGAACTGGGTGATGACAAGGTGACTGGGATGGTGACCTGGAAACACAGAAAGGTTAAAGATGGCACCATGAAATTGCTTCATTGATTTGAATCATCACTGAACTTGTAAACTAGTTCTGCAATTCACTCTGCACACCACTGCACATGCACCCAAAAATAAAACAATCCTGGCATGATTGCCTGCCTGATTTCTGTAATTCACCTAAATCAGCCCTGAGCCCAGATACTCTTGTAGACTCAGGCACTATTCTCGTCCAGAGGAGTGGGTTTACAGTTCTCCACTATTGCAGGATTACTGACATACAGAGTTTGTACCTTTTCTGTTATAGGTTACAATGTAAGGAAAAGTTAAACCTGGAAATTGTTGTGAGTGATATCATTGTAGAACTACTTGGATGTTTGCATCCTTTTCCTGTCTTTTAAGTTTATGAGATCAAAATTGAGCTACTTCAATTCTTGTAGACTTGAGAAATATACCATTTCTTTTCAAATGACTCCTTTAAACTAACAGATAACTTAGTAATAACATGTTTCAAGTTTGAATGCTAAAATTCCTCACATTATTTTATTGTCTTTGGTCAATAAGATGTGTCAATCAAGGGAGAGTGCCAATAAGTCAAACCCATTATAGCATTGACATTTTGAATATAAATACAATTTATTCCACAAATATTATCTTGTGGTTTTCTTATCTTGATTCTTCTGAAGTTACAAGACAAAGCACAACTCAAAAATAATTCAATTAATTCAGACCTGAGACCTGAAAGCAGTTCCAGAAAATAACTGTTTTCATTTTTCTCCCACTGGTTCTTTCCATTTGATTTTCTTGTTGGTGTTATTGATGTTGTAATAATGTGTTTCTCCAACCAACAAGAATCAAAGTCACTCATTTTTGTTCTAATTTAATCTCAAATTATGTCATGATGTAATTAGGAAAGTACTTGTATTCTTTCAAGCACGTTTACCTTGCTCTTCCATCATGTTTAATCTGCAGGGAAATGGAATGGGAGTCTCTTTAATCTAGCTCTAATGAATGACTGGAGAGTGATTAAATCACGCCTTCTGAGTGTGTATTGACAACCTGAATTGTGTGATTCAATATGGAGCCCATTTCCCTGAAAGTATTTGAACTGAGTGGATACACTGGCAGACTTCTTTGCTGGACTCTCTATGTTCTCTACACAGTGGCCTTTAAGATCCCTTGAGCACTGTTGCCATTGCACAAAAATAGGTGGGAAAGATAGTACTGATGATGGCTTGAAGAGTCTGTAAAGGAATGTGGACAGGTTAAGCAAGTGGGCAAAAAAGTTGGCAATGGAATATAATGTGGGAAAATGTGGATTATAGTAAAACTTCACTATAGTTTTAACCATTTTATTTCTACATCAGGCTTTGCATTATTTTAGTAATACCTAGAAAATATCCAGAGAATATCTTGACAATATCTAAATATCTTGCCAACTTTCCCTTCAATGGTATCCCAGTTTTCATTTTGATCATTTCCGACTCTGACATGAACTTTCTCCCAACTTCTTACCTCACTCTCTTAATGGCTATCATAGATTAATGACTTGACTCCCAGTCAGAAGACATTGTCTTTCCCTTTCCAGCCTACCAATGTTTGTTCATAATTGTAAAAAAAAATTTCTATTAAATCTCTTATTTTGCTACTGTGGTCCAATGGAAAGAGCCCTAATGCTACATATTTTCTGAAAGACAGGAAGACGTGCTGCTACAATTCAGAGGACATTGGGAAAGGTTAAGGCCTTGAAAGGGTAAACAGTGTTGCACGTACGTATCTGAATTAGGAGCAGCAGCAGGCCATTCAAACTGTTTGCTTGCTCCATCATGGATAACCTGGTTGTAGGCTGACATCTGAATTCCCCTATAACCCTGACTACCTTTGACTTTGTTGGTAGTTCCCTGTTAACTTACTGGCTTTATCTGATGAATCTATTTTGTACAGTCACCCTGCCTATATTACATCACCTAAAACTTGACCTGACAAATATATTACATATTTTTTCATCATCTTCTGCTTTCTGATATTCTTTACAGAATCCAATGACTATTTACATTTTTAATGGCTTGACCTGATTTTTCATGCTTGCAGGTTGATACATTTGAACCCTAGATGCCTCTGTTCATCCAGTTCCTTCAACATTTTTCTGCCAAAAACAGACTCTCATGCATTGTTTTCCAGTCTGAAACACATCTTCTCATATTTATATACGTCTGCTGCCTGCCTGCCCTGTCCACTAATTGGTCCATGACTTCCCTCAAGTTCATTATAGTCCTCTTCACTGTTTGCCAAGCCTCCTACTTCTTATCAATAAAGCTTGATTTTGTGCAATTTGTGCAATTTGTCCAAATTGTCATGCAGGGTTATTGAACACTTTGTAAGGAAGAGGTAGATAGATTCTTAATTAACAAGGTAACCAGTGTTATAGGGGAATGCATATTTGAGCCCACAACCAGAACAGCTGTGTGTTTATTAAATGATGGAGCACACAGAAGGAGTTGAATGGTCTGGACTTACTCCTAATTCATAAGTTTGCAGATATATGTACCACACTGTTTACCATTTCAAGGTCTTAACCCTTACCATTGTCCTCTGAGCTGTAGTAGCATCTTTCAGAAACTATCTCCTATCGCGTTGGAAAGAGACAGGGTTAGAAAGATTTATTTCTTGCATGACACACTTGTCTTGTCTGTAATATTTCTTTACACTAAGAGCTGCATTTTGCCCTGTGATATTGTTTAACCTGAACCTTTGTAATTTAATTAGTCAGTGAGTATTGTGCAATCTTTATTTTCCTTTCCTGTCAAAGAATCTGAGGCTGGGAATTTTGAAATGCCTAAGTAAACTCTTGAAGACTCTTTGAAAATAACCATTAGCTTGAGCGAAGGGAATCCTAATTCCTGGGGGAGTATTAGACTGCAATGCAGATGTAGATTACCCTTTCCATCTGTGTTGATTTCTCAGTTAGAATCTCTGGCAAACCACCATTAGACTGAGTCAGGGGAATTGTAAAATTCAGACATCACTGTGATAGATGTGTGTCTTTGTTTACTCATAGTTTGGAATGTCCTGGAGTTTGGATTTCAGACCTTAATCTTGGCATCCTGATCGAATAGAATTGTAAATTAATGGTTAGTCATGTACCTGAAAGTAACTCAAAGCTCTAGATATAAATATTCAGCTTTAATCTCCTAACTAGCAGGCTGACGCAACACCTTTAAGTATTCTAACTATCCCTGGTGACATGTTAGCCCTATATTCCCAAACTCCAGTTGTTGATTCATGTTAATGCATGGTTGTGTGTGCACTTTCAAGCCTCCCGTGTTTCAGGCAAATGGTTGTTCTTCCTGTGAGTCCAGACAGTCCGAACGTCAGGAGGTTGGGAGGAAGGAATGCTTTTGACTTGATCCTCTCCTCAGCTCACATTCACAGTCAACAACAACTTGCGTTTGTGTAGTGCCTTTAGTTTAGCATAACACCACATATAAGTTACAGGAAGGTGGTCAGATTTTTAAAATTGACATGGGGAAAGGAAAGGGACATTCACTCAGGTGCACAAAATCTTGGTCAAAGAGGGTTTTTTAAGTAGCATTTTCAAGGAAGAGAGAGAGGCATCGAGAACAAGAGAGGAGCGAAGAGCTATTTTATGTAGGCAATCCTTCAAGCTTGAAATGGCCTTGTGATTAAAAATCTCCATCTTTTTGGTCTACCTATCAAGTCTTTTTGGGCACATGATAGACAGTTTATTGCATTACTGCATGACTAAAACTACTTACAGGTCACATAAATATGACCTACATCATTATAGAGATTGTTAGGAGAACATTAGCCCCAGGTCTGTCTCCTACAAGCTCTGTCCAAGTCATTGTGACACAATCCCTTAAGGTCAATGTTCAACAAGGTAGAAGGGTTAGTGAAGGGAATTCCAGAGCTTATGGCCAATTGGTTAAAGGAAAGATCAACAAAGGTGGATTACAGAAAATTGGGACTATTTTTCCACCTCGTCCCTCAGATTTCAAGGCGTACAAAGAGGTTACTGTGTCTTGCTCAACCTCTGGTGAACTAGCGAGAGACTTGTATTGTTTCTTTTTGGGAAGGTGCATAGAATGAGATGCCGTTCAGACAATGCTTGGGCCAGCATTGGGTCTTTCTTAGGATCAGTGACCCCTAAGGCAGATGTCCCGCCTGCTGAGCACTGCTGACCAATCAGAGGTCATCAGCTCTATTGTAGGACATGTTCACCAGAGACGTTATGGCTTTTGTTGATACAAGAACCACTCAGGGCTTCGAATCATAGTATGGACACAGGGACACACTTGTTTGATGGTGTGAGGGGGATTCATAGGGTGGCAGTCTTGGAGAGAAGAGGGGTTGACGAATTGGTAGCAAGGGTAAAGGGGTGGCTCTCAGTTGTTACAACCCCCATCCTCTGCTGGGCCTCTCAATCAGGTACTGAACACCTTTGAAGGAGAGATGCCCCTACATTTCCCTACCCATGAGAGATCCTAAGCATAAGGATGAGTTAAATTTACAGTAAATTCCCAGTAAATTCTCAATACTTCTACCCACTTTCAACATTACAACAACACATTGATCACTGCAAACACAGAAATTTGACCTCTTCTTTTCCACTGCAAAGAGAGAGAGAGAGACAGACAGACAGAAAATGGTGTCCTGTCACTTGAATGTGGGATATGAAAATCCATGAAATTCCCCCAATTGTCTGCTGTATGTTAAACAGAAGATTAGCCAAAAAACTCAGCTCCCGAGAGAAGCAACATAAACAAGATGCTAATATTGGTTTATGTCGTTCCTGTGAAGCACCTTTGGACATGTTACTGATTTGAAAGTGCGTTATCTTTGTAAATTGTCATTGCTTACATACTTTTTTCTCTCTGGGATCTCTGTGTGAGACCAAGGGAGCCTGAGACACATTTTCACACCCATGTATTTTAATCAGGGAACTTCCCTGGATATGGAGCTATTAAAGAAGTAAAATATGATGAGTGAGAGAAATCAAGGCAGAACCTCCTACATTGAGGTTCCACCTCTTAATCCTCCTATCAGAGATCACAGGAACTTTCATTGACAGTTGCTACGTGAGTCCCACACATTGCTTGTCCATTCCCCCTCCCAAACCTTATGTCTTCCAGGTTCAAAGCAATTATTTTCTTCTTCAGTTGATGCCCACTTATTCTCACTCGAATTTAACTTACAAGTTGGTCTGAATCTGACAATTGCATTAGAAGCGACTTTATGGAGTTGGCCCAGCTAAGCAATAGTTGAGATTCAAGACCTGGAATGGCTGAAATTAGAACTGTAATTCTCTACTTTGCCCTTTTCACTCACTGCGATTGAGGAAGACACTTAGCTGAGCACTGAATGAAACAATATTGAATTAAAAAAAACATCTTGGTGAATAGATTCCCAATTTTCTTGCAAGAAGACCTGCTTTCAAATATAACAGCATGTCACAAAGCCATTGTTGGGAAGGAGTTTACTGTGAATTTTAAGTAGACTTATAACCTTGGCATTTTCCTTGGTGAGGCACAGTCATCTGGTCACAGAAGGTACAAATGGAAATAAGTCTTGTGTGCAATACTGTTCATATAGCAACATGGGAGATTTCCTTCTAACCTTTAATCAGATAGTGAAAAGGTTTGGTTTAAATCTTCACCTTCCAATGTGATCAGCAACTGGAACTGACATCATTTTGCATTCTTGGTCCCACGGCCTGAGGAGAAAATAACTTTTACCCTCTCACCAGTGGTTAACCAGGAAATTTTCTTTTTGTTGCTGTGCTGAGTGTATGTACATATACACAAGTTATCAAAACACCCACAGCTGCGCTGGTGCATTTTCTGTTCAAAGACATATATGGAACCATCCCTTTGCCACTATGCTGTAATCAGTCTTTCAATTCCAAAGCTAGCCAGACATTTTAATTGCAGAGCTTGTGCTAACCATTTTATAGTGACATGTTCAAGAATGAAATCGTCACAGGCTGAAACAAATTAAAGTGACATGTTCACAAGAAAGCTTAATATTTTCCCTCAGAGATAATAGGAACTGCAGATGCTGGAGAACCCGAGACAACAAGGTGTAGAGCCGGATGAACACAGCAGGCCAAGCAGCACCATAGGAGCAGGAAAGCTTGACATTTCTGGCCTAGACCCTTCATCAGAAATGGGGGAGGGGAAGAGGGTTCTGAAATAAATAGGGAGAGAGGGTGAGGCAGATAGAAGATGGATGGAGGAGAAGATAGGTGGAGAGGAGACAGACAAGTCAAAGAGGCGGGGATGGATCCAGTAAAGGTGAGTGTAGGTGGGGAGGTAGGGAGGAGATAGGTTAGTCCAGGGAGGACGGACAGGTCACAAGCTTCAAAATCTCCCCTCCCCCTACCGCATTCCAAAACCAGCCCAGCTCGTCCCTGCCTCTCGAACCTGTTCTTCCACTCACCTATCCCCTCCTCCCACCTCAAGCTGCACCCCCATTTCCTACCTACTAACCTCATCCCGCTCCCCCCCCTCCCCACCCCCGACCTGTCCGTCCTCCCTGGACTGACCTATCTCCTCCCTACCTCCCCACCTACACTCACCTTTACTGACTCCATCCCCGCCTCTTTGACTTGTCTGTCTCCTCTCCACCTATCGTCTTCTCTATCCATCTTCTATCCACCTCCCCCTCTCTCCCTATTTATTTCAGAACCCTCTTCCCCTCCCCCATTTCTGATGAAGGGTCTAGGCCAGAAACGTCAAGCTTTCCTGCTCCTATGATGCTGCTTGGCCTGCTGTGTTCATCCAGCTCTGCACCTTGTTGTCCTTAATATTTTCCCTATCAACTTTAAAACAGCAAGAATCTGCAGGTACAGAATTTCACATTTTTTTTTTCATTCATTCTTGAGATATGGGCTTGGCGTTTATTGACCTGGACAAGGTGGTAGTGAGCTGCCTCTTGGAGTATTGCAGTTTCTGGGATGTAGGGACACCCACAGTGCTGTTAGGGAGCTCATAACCTCCCTAACTATTGTTTTCAATGCCTTCAGTAATAAAAGCAACTGTTCAATATGTCTTCTTAACTGTCCTGCTGCCTCTAAGGATCTACGAAAATGCACACCAAGTTCTCACTGATCCTCCGTACTTCCTCCAGTCCTACCATTCAATGTGTGCTCCTTCACCTTGTTTGTCCTCCCAAAATGCGTTACCTCATGCTTTTCAGGATTAAATTCCATTTACCAGCTGTCAACCAAGCTGACTAGCCCTCCTATATCATCCTGTAGTTTCCTCCTTGCCATTAAGACACCACCAATTTTCGTGTCATCTGTGAACTTATTGATCACACCTTGTACATTCATGTCTAGATCATTAATGTAAACAACAAACAGCAAGAGACCCAACGCCAAATCCTATGGTACGCAGTTGGGCACAGGCTTCTAGTCACAAAAATACCCTTTGACCATCACCCTCTGCTTCCTGCCACAAAGCCCATTTTGAATCCAGTTGGCTGAATTGCCTTGGATCCTGTGGACTCTTAACTCCTTGACCAGTTTGCATTTCGATACCTTGTATAAATCCTTACTGGAATCCACATAGACTACATCAACTGTACTACCCTCATCTACACACTCCAATCTTGGTTGTCATAAAGGAAATGCGGCAATTAATTCTGACGCAACAATTTCCCACAAATAGCAATATGATAATGACTAGACAATTAATTTTTTTATGATGTACATTCGCTGAGATACAGGAATTAGAACAGAAGCATTTCAAAGGAGCCGCAGCAAGAGGTAAAATATTGTGGAATTATAAGAATACTGTAAAGGGACGGGGTGAAAATTTGACAACTTGATGTGGTTGGGCAAAGGTGTGCAGTTGCGATGGCATATTTCTGTTGATACCTGAAGTCTAATGCTGTTTTAAAAGTCAGGACGACGGAGGCGAGGTGAAGGCAAGCGTACCCGAATAAATAAGCAACTGGATGAGGCAGCTGGGATGTGGCTTCATGTGAAACAGTTGAGAAAGCAGGGTAAATTCAGGAGAGAGAACAAAACGGGTCATAGTCACCAGTGAGAAAGAGGAGGGGAGATTTAACAGGTTCCAAATACTCAGCTCACAAATGATAGGGAGGTGAACTTTCATCGATATCATGAGGGGGAATTTGTGCACTGGTGCATACGATGACTGCTTGACTTTTCCGCACCCCATCCCACTTTTCATTACATTTGACTTCAGTGGAACCAAAAATGTAAATTGGCCTTTGAGTCATTGAAACCAGGTTCTGTACAGCATGGGTCGTACCCTGTCTTATTGTAGTGCTGTGAAATTCCCTAGGAATTATATTACATTAATGACCGAATAAATCTAAGTTGGTGCTACTATGGAATGCTTAATGACACCAAATCCTGAGAGTTTGTGAGTTACAGAGGTTTTGTACTGGACACCTTTTGTCTATTCCTGTGTTTACGAACAGCCCTGGGAGGTATCAGCATCATCGAAGACCGCCACTTCCAGTTCTGGAGAAGTCATATCGTACTCAAAATGTTAACTTTGTTTCCCTCTCCATAAATGTAGCCTGATCAGCTGATTTTCTCCAGCACTTTCTGTATTTTTTTGTTTCAGATTTTCAGTATCCACAGTTCTATGTTTTGTTTTAGTGTTTAATTCACTGGTACAACTCCTTGAAGGAGTTCTGCTCCTCTCTTCGACAGGACGTCCACTTAAATCATTCTTCTCATTTGTCTTCATTACTTCTGTTTCTCCTACTAGTGTTTGTTAAGATGTTTGCTAAGCTCACTTTCACGGCCATATTTCATTACCAAGTGACTGCCTCTGGGTCACACTTACCCCATATTGACTCCAACTGAAGTTTCATTCTTGGTGTTTCAAATCCACCCAGGATCACAGGTATCTCCATGAAGCAGGATGCTCCTTGGACAATTACTCTCGTCACATCATGAGATACACACATAATGCAATGTGCCACCATGTGCAAACTCTCAACCTTTCTCTCTCTCCATCAGCATTGCTCCCAGTTTTGACAAACGGTTACTGGACTCAAAACGTCAATTTTGTTTTCCTCTCCACAGATGCCGCCAGACTTGTTGAGTTTCTCCAGCAATGTCTGTTCTCTGTTGAAGAATATCATTTATTTATTCAGATGCATTCTTAAAATTGGGAAAGGCCAATATCTGTTTAGACTGAACATCACTACAAGTCTTTTTTGGTACCATAATGTAATGCTAGAAAAAGAACATGCAAATCCTTCCTGTCGTCATAAACTTTTAATAAATGTGCAGCTTCTATAAAAAATTTCTTTTTAAAGAGTTGCATTTCCCTATAACTCCCCAAATATGTAAAAAAGGTAATTTCTTACAAAATAGGAAACCGCACAAAGCTAATACAATTCTTTCATTTTTCCCCAGTGCTTTTCTCCTTATCTCAGGCAGCAGTGTGCCCATACAGATAGCAACTCAGAATCTTCAGCAGCTGACTGTTCTCCAGCTCTGAGTTCACACTTGTGAATCAGCAATCTTTTCAGTTGTGGAGAGAAAGCAGAATTAATGTTTTGGGTCCAGTGACCCTTCTTCAGAACAGTTCAGAAGATCCAGAGAACTGAGGCAAGTCTGTTAGACTGCTCGTTCAGTATTTAGCAGTCATTTCAGACAAGAGTCTTGGGTGGCAGATCTAACTGCATGCTGCACCCACTTTCCAGAACAAAAGTCCTACCATTTAGGATACTTTCTCATGAGGCAGGCATATAAAGTCTGGAGATATTCTGATTCCTGCTCCGACTTGGGAGCAAGGATCCAGCCCAGTGGCTCAGGTTGTACCCAATTGCTTACTGCCTCTACGTCCTAGATAACCTCCAGTTTCCCATACAATAATCTCTCCATCACAAAAACACCCATTTCCACCCTCATAACATCACCCCACCCCAACCCATTCCCACTGCTGTAACCCTTAACCATACATCCCCTCCTGGCACAGCAAATCCAATGCTCTCTAAGATGGCTTTCCTCTAACCCCTATTGTTTACAATCAGTTATATTGTACAGCTCATATCCTACCCCACAACTACACTCATTGAATCAATAAACCAGACCTCACTGACTTCCAATCCTTCCAAATGTCAAATGTAAATCCTCATGCTTCTGTTTCAACTCTTTCATTCCATCCATTCTTAGCTATTCCTACAGCTTCCTGCCACGCACTCGCCTCCAGAATTCTATCTATTAAGTCCTAGGAATGGAACAAAATAGGAATTAGGAGCAGAAGTAGGTAACTTGATCCTCTAGTCTGTTCAACCATTAAATAATATGAGAGCTGATCTGGTTTGTGTCTCAATCTCACTTTGCTCACTCAATCCTTGACTCCATCCCGTTGAAAACACAGCCTTCAAGAAATTCAATGAAACAGTCTCCACCGCCTTCCAAGGGAGAGAATTACACAGGCTAACAAACAGTCGGGAGAAAAAGAATAAGCTTCTCAACTTTGTCTTAAAAGGAAGATCTCTTGTTCCTAAATCTAGTCTCCCCCACAAAAGGAAATGTCCTCTCAATATTGATCTTCTCAAGTCCTGTCAATATCTTTTGTTTCAATAAGATTACGTCTCATGATTTTAAACTCCAAGGGATACAGGTCCAACCTGTATGAATCCCAGATGAGTCAAGTGAATCTCTCCTAAGCGACCTCCTTGCAATTATATCCTTTCGAAATAAGGGGACCCAAACTGAACACAGTGCTGGGATGGGATCTCTTACCAAAAGTCTATAGAGCTACAGTAAAATGTCACTATTTTTATATTCCATTTCCCTTGCACTAAATAATAATCTTCCATTTGCCTTCCTAATCCCTTGATGTACCTGCATACTACACATCTTGTGATTCATGTACCATGACACCCAAATCTTCTGTACCACCAAGTTAATTAATCTCACTCCATTTAAATGGTACCTGCTTTATTCATCATCCTCAAGATCCTCCTTGAATCCATTCGTAAACCCATCCCTTCAAAATAGCTTTTTGTCACACCTTGCAATAGGTCCTTCTTAGTTTGGCATCCATTTTTCACATTTATGGTAAGATTGAAACATTTTGGTATCTCTAAACAGTTCTGATAAAACATTGGTAAACTGTTATCTTCATATTGACATTCAGGCAGACAGTACAGGCAGTCCCCAATTAACAGATGTCTGACTTACAAATGTCCATATTCATGAACAAGATTCCATACAGGGATGTATTAATATTATTTTAAAGATCCAACATGCGAATATTTGTTTGTAACTACAAATAGCTGTTTTATATTGTATTGTATTGAGTTTGATCTGACTTACAAATGTACTCAGGAACAGAACCCGTCTCTAACCCGAAGACTGCTGTATAGGTAAAATGCACTTGAAGGATATGAATGATTACTTTTTGAACTGTGTTTATTTTGTGGCTCATTGAGAGAGCAATGCAGAATGGGAACTTAAGACAATTCACAACTTAAGCAAATTTTATCAGAGATAAAGCAAATTTTACACATTTTTCACAAACGTTCACTCTACATTCTACTCCGAAGGAAAGACTTATATTTATATAGCAACATCAGGATACTCAAAAGTACTGTACAGCCAATAAAGTTCAAAATCCTTCATTCCATGGCCATACCTTCAGCTTCCTGCTCCCCATCCTGCTTCAGAATTCTTTTCCTAAATTCTTAGAATGGAGGTGCCTATCTATTACAGCTTAGAAAATGCAGCAGTTAAATTGATCACAGCAAGCTCACACTAACAATAATGAGATAATAACCAGTTTTAGTGATGCTCCATTATAAATATTGACCAAGACACCAAAGACAACATCCTTCCTCCTGAAAAGAATGCCATAGAATCTTTTAGTCTACCTGAGTAGGATTGTGTGGCCACCCTTATCTCCAACAGTGTGGCCCTCACTCAGTACAACAGTGGAGTATCAAACATGACATTTGTGCCCTTTCTTCAGAGTGAGACTTGAGCTCCCATAGACTTGGAGCTGATTTTACTTACATGGCTGCCACTGAACTACTCTCTAAAAAGTGGTTAATCATTGTACCTAACTGGAAACATTCTTCACATGTGCACTTTGAACAGTGAGTGCTAGCCATGTTTTTTGACCTTGAAAGAGATGTCAGAGTTGACGATTAACTTGTCAATATTCACAAATTCTCAAGGGACACCGATGGCCAATGAGGAACAGGAAACTGATTTCCTTCCCCCCTCCCTTTCTATCTCAAGGACACTAAGATGAATTGTTGCACCAAGCCCCATTACTCATTTCTGACTGACGATGGTTAATGGAGCAGATTCAGTCCATAACTCACTGAGGAGGAGCAGAGGGCAGTTATAGGGGGTAACTGTCAAATGTAGCAGAGCAGAATGCTTCCATGACTTAGAAACCACATAATTTTCACTCTGTTGATCTCCATCCTTGTGTAAGAACAGAATGACTGGGAGCAGGAAGGGGCAATTCAGCCCCTCGAACCTGCTCAGCCATTTGATATGAGCAGCTTGGCTTCAACTCCACTTCCCTACCTACTCTCCATAACCCTTCAACAAATTACGCATTAAAAATCAGCCTTAAATTTATTCAGCATCCTGGCATCCCCTGCACTCTTAGGTACTGATTTACACAGAATCTTTAGGAGAAGTGATTTCTCCTTATCTCTGTTTTAAATCTGCCACCCCTTATCCTAAAACCATGACCTCTCATCCTAGATTGCCCCACAAGGGGAAACATCTACTTTGTCAATCCGCTTTAGCATCTTAAATGTCTCAATTTGATCCCCACTCATTCTTCTAAACTCTATGGAGTATAGGCCTAATTTGTATAACACAGGGAAAAGGAGGTAGAAACAAATAAAGTACTGCTTCCTCCTGGTTTAGCCCCAGCCACGACATCTTTGTTATAGACGTGGGCTGAAATAAAGATTATCCCTCCTGCTGCCACATGATGTCCTTCCCCACAAACCCAGCCGCTCAGAGCAGATGAGTGCACAGAAGTGTTGAACACCTGACATCAGAGCTGTGAGCTGACGGATGTATCATTCACCGGCTGCTTCGGCAAATATTCTGCTGGAAAGCTATAAAGAGGGGGCTCAGAGCAATAAAAACACAACACTAGGCCGCTTGTGTAGTTTTATAGGTGGTACAACTTCCCACTTGGCTCCCTGCCAGAGATCTGTGAAAGACTCATTTGCCGGTCAATGAGTAACATGAACTTCTATTAAAGGCTAGAGGCAGCCGGGACAGCTGGGACCGCTGAGGCCAATTCAAAAGGGCAGCTCGGGGTGAAATCTAAGTAAACCACACACAATGAGAGAGAGAAATGCTCTGAAAATGTGCATTTAACTCGTACGATTCTGAATCCAAAGAGGCAAGAGTCTGGACCTGGGGCACACGGAGCTCCTGATCTGCTTGTCATTGGCCCTTGTCCTTTGTATTATTGATGATAAAATAATAACAAACAACAAGGTCTTTGTTGATGATCAAAGGTGGGGGGTAGGGGAGTGGTGTTTTGCATCATGAATTTATCATTAATGCTGTCTGCACATAGAGCTCTCAATTTCATTAAATATAGGGACACAGCTACTGGGGAGATTGATGAGGGGTAGCATGCCTGATTCTCTCCTTCCCCTTTCTCCCTTCCTCACTGCCCACAGCCCTAACATATATATGCGCCCCCCCCCCATACCTTAACTCCAGGATTCCCTTGATGTCCCTGTATAGATTGCAGTGTCTTCATTTAATTGCATTGTCCCCTGTGCAAGAAGGTGACCAGTGTTGCAAAGTTTAATGGCTCAACCTCCTGTAATTTATGGACAGTCAAAAGATGAAGGTTCCTTGGCAATGTGCTGCTCTTCTTTTCTTTGTTGTCATTTTTGCAGGTAATGTTACTGTCTCTGTGCCTTGATCAGTCAGGTGGACATGCTTTGTGAGTTTTAGGCAGTCTGTTTCATAATTTGGCATTGTATGCCAGGCTTAGTTCTGTCCCATGCCCGCATCTACCCACGTGCATGCACTGATAGGGATCTTCGGGGGAAAGCCGGGATCAGGAATTCTGAGCTGACTTTTTTCCCCCTCTTAAATCCATTTACACTGAAGCCTCGTCTGTATGAAGATGAAATCAGGTCAATCGATCAAGGAACAGTGCCTTTAATGTTTTACATATGGGACACTAATTCAAGGCCCTATCTGACAGATGAAAAGAAAGGAGGTAGATGTCAACAATCCCATGGTATCATTTCTAAGAAATTTGTAAGGATGCTGTCCCCGGTGTCCTTGGTAACATTTGTCTCTCGATCAAGATCACCGAAGATGACCAGATTGTCTGTCTTTATCACAGTGCTATTTGTGGAAGCCGCCTTGTGCAAATTGGCTGCTGCATTAAAACAATGACTGCAATTCAAAAATACTTCATTGGCTGTACAGCACTTGGTGATCGTGAAAGATACTACATAAATGCAAGTTTTTTTTTCTCAAGAAATGTCTCAAGCCATGTCACAGTATCAGACTAAACTCGACACCAAACCACAAGTGATCGAAAGGTCTTTGCTAAAGAGATAGGTTACTGAGAAGCTGGTTAAAAGAAGGGAGCGAGCATAAAGATGCGGAGAAGCTTAAGGAGGAAACACCTTTGTTTAATTTGTTTATGCAATGCGGGCATTACTGGCTAGGCCAGCATTTATCATCCATTGCTCAATGCCAAAGGGCATTTAAGGGTCAATCAACTGGAGTCTGAATGTGTAGGCCACATTCAGTAAGGATGGCAGATCTCCTTCCTTATAGAACATTAGTGAACCAAGAGGATTTTACGACAATGGGTAGATGGTTGTCATAAGACTAACTTTTTTTTAACTTCCAGATTTTTATTGAATTCAAATTTCACCATCTGCCATGGTGGGATTGGAACACATGTCCTTATAACATTAGCCTTGACTTCTGGTTTACTGGCTCAGAGGCATTGTCATTAGGCCACCATCTCCTGGCAACTGCGTTATAGACACTGCATATGTTTTAAGCCTTATTTTAGTGGGTAGCTGCATACATCACGCCATGTTTAATACCAGCATAACATCAATCGCCCCAAAGGTCACCCTGAGCAGAAAGTCAGGGCCTTAGCCACTCAAGACTATTTTTGTCAGGCTTGAAGAACCAAAATAATTTAAAATTTAATTTCTCAGGACGTTTCTTTTTGCTTTGCAAAGTACAAACAATGAGTCATAAAATGGCAGTTGGGATCTTTGTACATTGGATGATGCGTTTGCGCATTAAAAAGGCTGCCCTGTGTTTTCCCCACCTTAAGAGAAGTATTTGTGAAAGCAGATGGAGCCCCAGCTCTAACCAGGGTTATGCGTCTACCAACCATAGTCTGGGACTGTAACCATCCTGCTCATGCCAATCTCAATGGCAGTAAATCAAATGAGAAAGATGTCTGTAAAAAGCTTACAGTGAAGAAAAAGGAACCAAAAGTATGCTGAGAAAGACCAGTCTTAATTCTAAATAACTGTGAAGAGTGACCCCCACCCCTCCTCCAGTTCTTTCCACCTTGCTTCACCCAACTGACTTAAAAAACCTATTTCTTGGCTGTGGTTTCAAAATAGCACCCTGTTATTGTAAACTGGCTTCTGTATGAGTCAACAAATCACAAGAAAACTGCCAAGTGTTACTCCTGAAAACACATTTGCTCCTTTTCCACTGTGTCTTCTTGCTCATAAGAGAAAAAGAAACCAATAAGGAGATTAAAACTTCAAAACTAGGGTGTTATGGTAACAGTGCCACAACTGGGTTTTATTGTTAGTGGGTGAGGGAAGAGCAAAGTTAGTCTTTGTTCCTTGTTATGTAGCTATCACTTTTTAAACACAGAGATAAAAGGTACTGCAGATGCTGGAGAATCCGAGATAACAAGGCATGGGGCTGGATGAACACAGCAGGCCAAGCAGCATCATAGGAGCAGGAAAACTTGACGTTTCGGGCCTAGACCTTTCATCAGAATTGTGCATGGAAAAGGTGAGTGATAATGTGGTTAGTAATGGCAACTGTGCGCACTGTGCCATACAATGAGCTGTGAATACTGATTGACTAAGTCAAATTGGCACAACCTAGATGGTGGCAGACATTAGTTGGACCCCAGCACTCAAAGAAGATCCCTTCCACACACAGGTGAGGGAAAAGTAACATTTTCCTTCTAAAACTGCGAGAGAAACCTCAGCACAACTGAGAATTTTGACAGAAAGAACAAAGGAGCAATGAACCAAAAACAACTTGCAATGTGAACATTCATTACTGACAATAAAATAGTTCCCTTTATGATCATCTCTCAGCTCGGAGACATGAGGATACATAAGAAGATGGGTTAACTGAAGGTGTGCCACTAATGCTAATTTTGACAAAACATTTCCTAGAACATTGGGAATATTAATGCCATGAGTAATATTCAGTAGTGTACCAGCTAAAATGCTTGTTAGGCCCTTAAAGTGTTAATATTGCCAGATACTGAAACTTGGCAGAACATAAACAACAGCTGGCTCTGGTAGTTAATTGGTGGTCTACAATTGGCTCAAAGTTCAAACTTGTTTCATTGCCAACAGGGCAGGCTGGAAGGGATGGCTTACTCTTTCTATTAAAACACATAATGCACACACACACAAAAAAACCCCGCGCCATCAGATTACCTTGGCACCTCTCCAGCTTAAGATGTCATTCGCTGCTTTGCTGTCTCCATAGTAATAGCAACACTTGGCCTTGCCAAAGAATGAGGCAGAGCAGCTGGTGCCCGGGCACTGTTCTTTCAGGAGTGGGTGATTACCCAGCAGATTTACTGGCAGAGAGAGAGTGAGAGAGAAAAGAGGTACTGCAGGTTTCAACTGGCAAATGAAAGCTATTTGTGACAATGACTCCAAACAAGTTCCAGAAACCCATCTACTCAGAGGCAAACTGATCAGATTACTGTTTCAGATTCCAAGAATATGGCCTAGTTGTCCTCAAGGTGCACAGAGGGCAAATGTTAAATTGGTTTGAATTTTCATTACTTCTTTCATTCCTAATTTAGTTGATCAAATTTTACATTTGGTGGCATGGTGGGTCAGTGGTTAGCACTACTGCCTCACGTCTCCAGGGACTTGAGTTCAATTCCAGCCTCGGGCATCTGTCTGTGTGGAGTTTGCATGTTCTCCCCGTGTCAGCATGGGTTTTCTCCGGGTGCTCCAGTTTCCTCCCACAGTCCAGCCATGTGCAGACTAGATGGATTGGCCAGTCTAAATTGCCCATAGTGTCCAGGGATGTGTAGGTTAGTTGGATTAGCTATGGGAAATGCAGGCCTACAGGAATAGCATAGGAGGCTGGGTCTTGGAGGGATGCTCTTTGGGGGAGAGGGGGTTGCGACTTGATGGGCTGAATGGCCTGCTTGCACACTGTTGAGATTCTATGATTTTTATGTTGCACACTGTCTATCTATCACCTGACTTAACAGCTATCAGCATAACAATTGTCTACTACAAGCATTTCAATCCTCCATCTCTACACCATTGTTTGTTATTTCTTCAGCTGCTTGGGTCCTAAGCTCTATCATTCCCTGCCTCAAGCTCTTCTGTCTTTACTACTTTCTAACTACAAGAAATTACTTCAAACTTACCTCTTTTCCAAGCTTTTGGTTGCCTGCACTAATTGTTCCCAGTTTGGCAAAGTTTGTTTGAAAATGCTCCCCTAAGGCGCCTTAACGTGTTTGTCTATGTTAAAGGTGCTAGGTAAATGCATTTGGTTATAGTAAAAATGCATTCCACTTTGAAGTCCCCCACCCCAAGAGAACTATTTGCAAGCTCAGTTATGAAACAGAAACCCCTGAATGCAATATCACAGCTTCCATTTCCTTTTAAACATGCACAGGAATAACTGGTCTGCAAACGCTCAGCACTTCAAGTGAGATCCGTGGAGAGAAGAGACAAATTAAGCTTCCAGATACAGTCCTTTTATTATTGTTCTCTGTAACCAACCTGAGTGCTCCTAGTATTCCACATGTCTAGTGATTCATTTTATGCATTAACTCTTTGTCATGTGTTGGTAAGAAGTGGTCTCAGCCTGTCTCCATTTTCTAAAGAAAAATTTAAGCTGGCCATACAAACCAAATGGTTTAAACTGAACCAGTAATTCCCTTTCAGCCACTGATGGCTCAGCTAGTAGTTTCATTGTAAGGTCTAGGATAGAACTACAGCAAAGACATGCAAAAGGTCTCACAGTTCATCCAGAATCTGCTAGGTTAGCCGACTTTCTGTGGGGATCCCACAGGCTCTAAGGAAACGAAAATGAACAACTTAATGTCCTGCTCTAATTTGCTATGCTGTGATTCCTTTCCAAAGCATGAATGGTGGCCAAGTACAGAAACTGGATTGGCTATGAGGACCCTGTGGTTAAAGAGCATAAAATTCAATAACTTGGTCAATGGACCGGAACATGCAAAACATAAGTTAGCCCCTTCGAAAAGTGAGGTGGATAGGTGAAGAGAAAGATGGAGAAATGGAAAGTTGTCCTATTGTGTGTGGATCTGAAAGGGTTAATCCTTGATTGAGTGTGACAAGCAACATACACTATGATGATGCCATGAGGACTTGGTGCGAGAGCAAAGCAGCGTCTCCTGGGTCTCTGACCCAAGGGTTGGTCCTCCCAACAGCCTCTTGTTGTAATATTGAGCCTAATGCAAACTGTAAATGGTTGCAGAGAGTAATAAACTATATCTTGTTTATTCTAAAAGCCTCTTCTCATTAGACCAGACAGAGGTACTACCTCACATACTAGTCCACTGAACCCCTAATGAACCTACAGACTTAGAAGATACGGATGGCAGATCATACATGTTCCATTTAAGAAATCAAAGTTGATAGCCAACTACCCTTTGGATATTGTTCAGATTAATTATTAATCATATTGATGATGTATATGTAAAACAGTGCCCATAGTATCAATCCCAAATAGCACACACTGTTATTTATGAAGGAAAGCTCACTAGTGTGGGTCATCTATTGTATTGAAATATTACAGTGAATAGTAACATCACTATGTTTTACTAACAGTTGAATTTTAAAATTTATTTTGAGAATAGCATTTCCGCTGCGTATTATAAACTCCATCTACCATTGACACTCAGTAGCAGCAGTACGTATCACCTATATGATGCACTGCGGCAACTCAACAATCGACCTTGGTTATCAAACCCATGACCGCAACTATCTGGAAGGACAGGGGTGGCAGATACAAGGGAACAGCACCATCTGCAAGTTTCCATGCAAGCCGCACAACATCCTGACTTGAAAATTTATCGCCATTCCTTCTGGATCAAAATCCTGGAACTCACTCTCTAACTGCATTATGGATCAATCTGCAGCTTGTGGACTGCAGTGGTTCTGAAGTGATTGGACAAGTCCAGAATGGATCTGATGAATATACACCAAGTGCAGAATTTTATGGCTTCCCTCGGCCAGGTTTTGGAGACCCATTCCCTGTGTCCTTCCTGCCACCAACGGGCTAACCGCACACAACACCTACACTGAGCAGCTTTATGACAGTTTGGCAAAGCTGAATCTGGGCCACCTTTGCTTACCATACTAAGAGGACCTCAAGGAGCCAATTATGGTCATCCTACACAGCTCCAATTTATAACTCATGGGAGGAAATTAAAAACTGGGGAGGGAGAGAAGCCTGCCAGGTTAACCTGACTCAACCTTCCTTCCCACCCTGGTTCACCTCTCCTGGTCCTTGTATTGGTAAGAATGTAGTCAATATTCAGCTCTAACTTGGCTCCTAGCTGAGACTTCAAGGATTTCCAGTTGTCACCACTGCCTGAGATAGCGCTGCTACATCTAGGCAGTTGCCAGTTAATCAGATCGGTAGATCTCCGAAGGAGGCTCTTCTCCCTAAATAGAGGTGGAAAGCCATTCTCTGGCTGTGCAGAGCTCCACGCAATGGGCACTCTCACCATCAACATTTTCGGTGGTGGGGCAGGAAACATTGCCATCTGAAAAAATCCTACTCCAGGAATATCCATGATCTCATCCTGTGCAGCTGTGAGCTATCTATCTTTATGAAATTCAGGTTGTAATCCGTTGTTTCATAACGAATCAGAGTGACTAGAACCGGCATTCACTGATTGACAGTTAGCTACCTTTCACAAGGAACACAATTCTGCTTTTGCTTCTGTGTTACAAAGTGTGTTGTATGGTAAAATGGCCTTGGCCATATAAGGCAGCATATATTCCAATTCATTGTGGAGAAATGCCACAGAAGATCTGCTAGCTATGTCCTGCAATCGTTATGACAAATAGGATTCACCCCTGCTTTATTTTGTGCAAAGATCTGAGGTCTGCAATGTCCACAGAGCTCTTAGTTTGGTCATATGTATCTGCCAACGGTAAATGATTTTTTAAAAAATCTCCCCATAAATTGTACAGATGGCGTATTACGACAGTGAATTAAGCAACAGAGCAATTGGTCATTGGACGGTAATGAAGGCAAATATAAAAAAAAACTTTCCCTTGCCCTTTCCCTATCTACATTCTGACCATTTCTGCCCCAATGCCATTCTTATGTTCCCTCCACACTCGAGTCATCCAGGCTATTCCTGGGCCACTCCAGGAGGTGCTGTCAGTGCTTGATGGGCAGCCTTTGACTGGTCATTGATGCTTGAAATTCCAGCCTCAAGCCCTTGTTGCTCCCAAATATCATGTACTTTGTACCGATAGAGCTATAAAATGATATTATTGAACTGACCTCAAGTCATGGGGCAGGGTCAGATCGTGAGGGATCACATAATTGGCCCGGTTAGGTTATTGACTCGAGGCATAAAATTCACAAGCAGCTACAACTGCTCTCTGACTGACTTAACATTTTATTAGGTTACTATGTTTAAGTTGACGCACGTACCTAGACTAATTCACTTAAAGGGGCAGACCAGGCTAACACCAGAACTGTGCTCCAGACCTTGAACTACCTGTAAGCAACATTGCAGGAGATTGGCTAGAACAGTATATCAAAGAAAAGAATTGACATGCGCTATGGAGGCTGTTGCCATCAACTACGATTTTAATGTTGAAAGGAACGAGGCAGAAATAAAGCAATACTTCTTCTTTGATATTGCTTTTCAACATTGGAATGAAAACATCAATCAATTCATAAGCTAGACCAATGTCTAAGGAAATACACTTACATTAATTCACACTCAAATCACAGGTAGGCATTGACACAAAGATTTTGTTGATTGATTGTTTTTCATCAGAGTAGTGACAACATCAAACTTTTCTAGACTGCCATACCAAGACATGGATTTTATATTTGTTCAGGCAATATACAAGAGAAAGCTAAAGCAATGACTGTAAGCCTGCCAGTCTGACAGAAACTGGATGAGGAGACAGTTTAAATAGTCCGTGGGACTTGCCCACACCAAAATCACTCCCTTTCTGCAGATACCATGTAAAGTGGTTCTTCTGTTTATAAATTCTGTCCTTAAATATGCTAAGCACTGCATCAGAATTGTCATCAATCTTCAACTTTAATCTTCACAAAGGCATTCTCTGTGTCTATGACCTCAGTAATCTGGTCTTGCAAGCTTTTGCTGAAAACACTTCCTTGTGCTTCCATGGCTAGCTGATGGGCATCTCTTTCAGCATCCAGTTGCCATTTACGCAGATCAACAATTTCTGTGCATCAAATATTATCATGGTCTGCTTTGAACTTATTAATTTCTTTCTCTTTGGAAGGTTTCTTATTAACTACTTGAAGTTGTTATACTTCTTCTTGATGGGTCTTTTCTGAGGATCTATGTTTTTCTCTAACTATATTGAGCTCTAATCAATGTTCACTATGCATGATTGCAACATTTGCTGCATATGGTTTACTTCTGACTGTGCAGGGGTGGGCCCATCTACTCTGACTGAATCTTCAATGGTCCTGACTTTGTTTTGAAGCTCTGAGATCTCTTACTTTCATGATTCAAGATGGTTTTCTAACTCCAGAGTTCTTGTTGTCTCAGATGCTGCTGTAATCTTATCGCTATAGAAATTTCCGAATCCTCTCTGCATTCATCAGTGATTGTGCTAATGCGAAGTTACTTTCTTGCTTCTCAGTAGCGAGCTTCCCAGTTTTCCACTGTGGAACAACACCTTTTGGCCTTAATTGTAGATGCTGTTACTGCAATTCCCGACTGCAGCTTAGCTCTGAAAGGATCAATATATCTGCTCCAATATCCAATTTAAAACTAAATATTCTGCCAACGCAGTAAGGTGCTGGAGGAACACAGCAGGCTAGGCAGCATCAGAGGAGCAGGAAAGTTTACCTTTCGGGTTGGGACTCTTCTTCAGAAATGGTTTCAATGTTCCATTGAGGAAATTGAAATCTTGCTGCGAATCTATTAATTCCATCAGGAGGTGTTCATCCTGCCACTTTTATGTCCACTACTGCTGGGACTCATGCTGACTGCTATGGTCTGTGTTTACATTATTGTTCTTGTACTCACAACTCCTGATAAAACTGGTTGGGTTGGAGTCCGCTAGGAATCATCCCCCAGTTCATTTCGTACTTACAGTCCCTGTATTTTCCAAGTGCCTGTACCTTCACCAATTTGTAAGTATTTGTGTTGTTGTACTACTTTGTTTGCTGTGGCTGATTGATTTTTCATTGCCTTGTTTCCAACTATGCACTCTGCCACCTGCCTCCTCCTGCATTTTTCAACCTTCAGTTTGATTTATTTCATTTTCAGGCTCTTACTGCCAGCCTTTGGTTCCATGCGTGTGGCTCCTTTTTCCACACTAGAACAAGGAATTGCTGCACTGTCAGAGTACTGCCTTCCTGTTGAGATGTTAAACAGAGGTCCCATTTGCCTGCTCTTGAATGAAAAAGGTATGGCAGTACTGTTTCAAAGAAGAGCAGGAGAGTTATATCCGGTGTCATTGTTGATATTTATCCTCCAATCAACAGACCTTAGATAATTATCACATTGTCTTTTGGAGAAACTTACTATTTGGAAGTATTTGCCGGATTTCCTACAATGACCACACTTCAAAAGTCCTTCATCAACTGTAAGGTGCTCTGAGGCAATTGCTGGTTGAGAAAATTGTTTTATATGTTTGCAAATATTTCTTTCCATCAGTTAAATTGTTAATCAATCCAGTCGTTGAGGGAGTGAAGCTAATTTATAAAGTAGGACAAAGATGAGGAACATTTCCATTTATACACAAGGATGTAAAGTGTGTCCACCAGCTTCAGTGCTCAAATTAATCTGCACTTCCCTAATCCAATTGGTACAACGGACTAAATAACTTGGCTGATGCAGTATAACCATTTGTGTTCTTGGATTTCTACGTCTGCTGAAAGAAAAGTAAAATACTACTGATGCTGCAGATCTGAATAAAAGCAAAAATGCTGGAAAAAGGATCTGCGTGAAGAGAAACCGAGTTAGCGTTTTACATTCAATGTAACTCCTCATCAAACTTTTCTGAAGAAGAGTTATTGGTCTAGAAACATTAATTCTGCTTCTTCTCCACCAATGCCGCAAGACCTGCTGAGTTTCTCCAGTATTTCCTATTTTTGTTATAGTAAAATTGCATGTTTACATTGACTTTATCAACATGACACTGCCTCAGAAGCTTTATAAAATAGTTCTTGATTCAATTATTTGAACTTCCACAATTAACTTCCAGTTGTCTCTCAGGTTCATCTGGCTTTTTAAAAAATAAAATCAGGAATATGTTAATACAATTACTTTCAGTCAAAAACTCAAAATGCCAAAAATCATTTGATGAGTATTTGGTTTGCTAACTACTAATGATATATTATTTTTCAAATTCTTCGTGTATTCCTTCACTACAAATGAACGTATTTCCATTTATATAGATAATTTTATAACGTCACAGCATCCTAAAGCCAACAAAATACTGTTCCAAGCATAGCCACTGCTGTGATGTGGGAAATACGATTAATGCATAGCAAACTCCCACAAGGAACAAATACTATCAAAAAAATCTGACCCAGAGCTGACTGTACCTATTCCATCATTTTGTTTTCTCACCAAAATCGTAGAGAATGCTAAGAGTTATTTCTCTCCGGTCGCTGTATTAGCACAACAGCCAATCTAGAATTACTCAATTTCTGCAAGGTCTCCCAGTTAATTCTCACTGACAGACAGGAAGAAAATAAAGTTATATTTAAACAATTTCACACATGAGCTGCAGTTACTTTGCAAATAGGCCTGAAAGGCTGTTCATAACAACTTTACAGCTCATTTACCCATCATTCGTTGTTTAAACAAAATTCAATATTGCACCATTCTGAAGACCCCTGTGAGGCTTCTGCATAATTTCAGTCTTCCTGGAAGGTGAGGTCATCTGAACCCATGATAAACAAGAGCTGTTTGAATTGTTACAGTGACTTTGACATCAGGAATGTCCCAAGACATTGAGCAGAGAGACAAATAACTTGCCAAGCATAGACAGAAATTAGGATGGCTAATCAAACCTTTGGTAATCAAAATGGGATTTGAAAACTTTATAGAGAAGTAGGCTGAGGTGAACTTAAAAGGATTCCTTGCAGCTGCCTTTCTCCCAAACCAAATTCTTATACGTTTTAAAAGAAACTAACTTAACCAGGCTTTCTTATGGCAATGGAAGAGTGAGTTTATTAGTTTATTATCGATAGTGCAAAACATGTACACACAAATTCGAAATGAGAAGTGAGTCCAAAAATGGCAAAAATTAAAGCTCTATGAATCAGTGCCTGAATTCCATGAAGAGCAATTGAAGGGTGATACCAGTAGCAACAGGAAAGGCCAGTTGGGGGCTGAGTAAATAGACAGCAGGGTGGAATCAGTATGGTGAAGGAATGGACCGTGTAGCAGAACCAAAATCCAATGTTCAGTCTTCCTATCATTGAGTTGGAGGATGTTGTGACTCATTAAAAGTTAGCAATTAAGGAGGCAAGAAAGAATTTAGAATTAGTTTTATTTATTGTCACATTGCAATCACATAAGTACAGTGAAAAGTTTACAAGTTGCCACTTAGGGTGCCATCTTTGGCACCAAGGTGCCTAGGTATAGATTTTTAAGTACAAATTCTTAGGGGAAAAATATTAGAAAAATAAAGAAATAAAAAAGTCTTGCAATAAATCAGAAAAATAGAAAAGTAAGAGTTCAGAATAACAGTCCTTCCAACCCAGGCTGCGCTTCACCTCAAGACTGGGAGTTCGAGTCCACGCTGAGGCCGGGAGGTCGAGTTTACACTGAAGCCTGGCAAAAGTGGGACCAGGAGTTTCTAATTCAGGTCTAGTGGCCTACCCTGAGTATTTGTACAACCTGCCAGTCCAGACTGTCTCCATTTTTCTCCCAGTCTCCGCTATTTCTGTAACCTTTTCCCATCTCCATTTTTCACAGTCACTCATGCGCCAGTCACAGCGACACTAAGGTGAGTGGAGTGACTCTGTCAGATCTTGATGTGATATCTGGTTAGAATTGACAATCTGAAAGTGCTTCCCATTGAATATGCTGCAAAAGGTGCTGAAGAGGTAGCTAGGTGTCATTGGCATACATGTGAGAAACTAGAAGAACACTTTCAATTGATGTCAGTGAGCATGTAGACGGGGAAAGGGAAGAAACAAGAATAGATCCTTTGCAATAAGGAAATGATTATCCAGGCCAGGAAAGAGAAGCCAATGCTGGATATACAGTAATTCTGTGTAGGCAGTAGAAATAGAGAACCACATGATTACTGAGTCACAATACCGGATTAGGTGGGAAAGTGTTGAAGGAGAATGGTGAGCTCAATCTTATTGAAAGTTGGGGAGGATATCAAAGAGGATAAATTAAGATAGGCACCGAGAATGTAAATCATGACTTTGATCAGAGCCTTTTCAATGTCCTCTCATTCGCATTGCGCAATTTCAATTTACCACAGTTCTTTGTTTATGGTACTGCTTGGTAATTGGATTCAAATTCTAACTACCCAATAATCCCTCCACAGCCCAAAGGCAGACCATAGAAGAATACATGTCCTGTCTACTGTGCCACTGCCAACGAGGGAAGGCAGCTAGCCAGGGGAACAATTCACTGACTTGTTTGTGCATTTTGCCCAACATATGGGACATTAATGGTTGGGTCTTGCACCTGCCTGGGTGGCAACACAGGAAGAAAAACAACAACACAGACATTTTAACCAACTCAGAATCACAATGCTGCTTCTTTCTTGCAAATTAAATCTTTCCTTTTCTAAACATAATGAGCTGCTTCATTTTAAATCCTATCTTGTTTACCTCACTGTTTGCTTGTCATCCCTTTCAGGTTATATTTCAGTCGAAGACCAAATGGTCAAGATATCTAAACCTAAGAGATCAAAAATCTGTCAGATTTAAATTTTAAAATCTTAACTCCACTCGAACCAACATTTACTTTCCTCACTTTGCATTTTTCCAGTTGACTCTCCCCAAGGTACAGAGAGACTGACACACATCACACACACACACACACACACACACACACACACACAATGTGGAGAGTTGCTCCAGTATTCCCTCCTGAAAAATAAATATAGGTGGCCCAGGCATTCACGCGTACGTGGGGTATAAATGCTCAAGTTTCAAGTTGCCCACAGCATATTTGTTTCGAAATCTTGGAACCTGCAAAGAAATGAAGTGAATGACTGCTTTCAATCATAGACTTCACTGCTCTTGAGGCTTTGACAGCTTTCCATTGAAGATACAGAGCAAGATCATGAAAGTCCCCTTGGACACTCAGGCTCATATATTCTGACAGGAAAATGTGACAATAAACGTCAATATTTAGTTTCACAGGGCAGAATATAGAGAGACAGAATCTAGTATGCTTCCCACGTGGTTGTCTGAATTTTCTAAAATCCAAAGTTGCCCCAAGCTGAAATCTAGGACAGTTGCGGCATTCCAAAAATGCTAAGTAACCAAAGGGCTAGAGGAAAAGTATTAGGGAATCTAACAGTCTAAAAGTCAATCAGTCCCCTCGACCTGATGGGTTGCATTCCAAGTTTTTAAAAGATGTAGCTGCAGATAGTGGATACACTAGTAGCAATCTACCAAGAATCCTTGGATGATAAAACTGCCAATTTAACACCTTTATTGAAAAGGTAGGGCAACAAAATGGCCAGTTACCTTAACATCCATCATGGAGAAAATGTTAGAATCAATTATGAAGGACGTAAAAGAGGAACATTTAGAAATACGTGATTCAAATTAAGTAGTGTTAGTATGGCTTAATGAAGGGAAATCATGCCTAACAAATATTCTTGAATTCTTTGAGGAGCTAACAAGCAGGATAGAAAAAAAAGGCAAAGCAGTGGACGTGATGCGTTTGGATTTCCAAAAGGCATTCAGTGAGATACCACACATAAGATGCTTATTAAGATAAGAGCCCATGGTGTTGAAGGCAGTATATTAGCATGGATACAGGATTGGCTAACTAATAGGAGACAGCGAGATGGGATAACCAGTGGCGTGCCACAGGAATCAATTCTGAGGCCACAATTACTTACAATATATATTAGTGACTTACATGATGAACATACTATCACCAAGTTTGTGGATGACACGAAAATAGGTGGAAAGGCAAGTGAGGTTGATGCAAAGAGTCTACAGAGGCTTATGAAGGTTATGTAAGTGGACAAAATTGGTACACGGAACTTATTATGGGAAAATGCGAGGTTACTGACTTTGGCAGGAAGAATCGAAGAGCTAAATATTATTTAAATGGAAACAAATATGTCGAAAGCTCCAGCACTAAGGGATTTGGGGTCCTCATGCATGAATCACAAAAAGAAGTAGCACCCAAGTTCAGCAGGAAATAGGGAAGGCAAATGGAATGTCAGCATTTATTTCAAGGGGAATAACATATGAAAATAGGGAAGTCTTGCTAAACCTACACAAGACTGTAATCAGATCACAGCTGGAATATTGCAAAAGCTTTGAACCCCTTGTCTAAAGAAAGATATATTGACATTGGAGGCAATCGAGAGAAGTTTCATTAAATGAGAGGTGATCTCACTGAAACACACAAGATTCTTAGAAGACCTGACATGATAGATGCAAAGAGATCATTTCCCCTTGTGGAAGAGTCTAGGGCCAAAGGGTATAATCTCAGATTAGGGGGTCACCCAGATATGACAGAGATGGGGAAGAGAATTCTTCCCTGAGAATGTAGTCAATCAGTGGAATTTTTTATTGCAGAGGGCTGTTGAGGCTGTGTCATTAAATATATTCAGGGCTTGGATATACAGATTTTTAATCAATAATGGCTTACTTCTGTTGCCACATCACATGGTGTAATGAAGCCGACAAGATTCAAAGGAAATTGACAGAAGTACTTAAAATCACTAGGAATCACATTAGAGTAGCCCATGAGAAACTGTTTATATCAGCAGAGGGATAAAGAACCAATGGATGCCAATTTAAAGTGAATGGTAAACGGCAGCAGTGTTAGGAGATGAACCCTTTATGAACATGGTGAGTGGTTAGGATCTAAAATACACTGCCTCAGAGTGCAGCTCAAGCAGATTCAATCATGACTTTCAAATGCCAATTGAATAACTACCTGAAGAGAAAATAATATCAGGGCTCCAGTGAAAACGTGGACAAGTGGGACTGGCTGAGTTGTCATGACCAAGAGCCAGTTTGATCACTGGCCTCAGAGATAAAAAGGTACTGCAGATGCTGAACACTGCCTCTTTCTGTGCTGTAACCATTCAATGACCCTCAGATTTTATTCCATTCAAGCAGGCCTTTTAACTGTAAATCTAAACACAAGCCCTGTATACAAACATTCGAGTTTCTCTCAGTCAGCTCCCCGTGGTCATGATTTTAAAAACTGCTGACTTACATAAACTGGAAATAAACTCTGAAGCACAGTCCAACAAAGCAGCAATGCAGCCAGACAGATAAAGCCAGAGTGTCATGTTGACAGGCTCAGCAGATCTGTGAGATGTTACTGATTTCCAGCTAACACAAGTCAGGATTAACCCTTGCCATTCCCTAGAGATTTTAGCAAATGTTTAATGCATTTCTTGAGTATTGCCCTTCCCTCTATTCCATCAGATGTTTAAATCGATCAGTTCACAGGCTTTGGATCACAGCATTTAAGTCAACCTGGTTGTATTCTTTCAATGCCACATGGCATGTTTGAGGCTTTATTCACTGTAAAAGTTAGTTTTGACCTAAGATAGTCTTCCAGAGCAAGGAGTTGATCTCGACCGAGTGTTGCAGACTGGCACATTCCAAGGTCCAGCTCTGCGTGCTGAAGGACACATTAAAGCTTGGGGCAGCTGCTGCCAAGGCACAGTGAGGAAGGATCACTGTCTGAAGTCTTGCTGTCAAAGTTAAATGGGGATCATTCAGTTTTTGGACCCTCCTGGTGCCTCCAATGTCTGTAAATGTAGTCTGGTTCGAGTAAAAGATGCCTTTGGTTTGTTTGTGGATCCGATGTTTGTTTGTTTTCTTCTTCGGCTACCATACAGAACCGAACTGCTTTGGTGACTATATATGTATGTAAAGGTATTTTTTATGAATTAAGTGTATTTTTGAAATTGAAACATCATGAAGTTTGTCAGCTGTTCAGACAGCTAGACCCCTATCACCTCTCTTAAATTCTACCCCAAGTGGTAGTTCTCACATTTGTACGCAATTGTTCAGAAAGAACATAACTGCTTTGTGAGACGCAGGGAAAGAGAGATGGCTATATAACTGCTATATAGTGCACCAAGGTAGCTACTGCTTTGAGGAATTGGGATGCTTTTAAGAGTTTGTTTTCTTTTTGTAATGAGGAGTACAGACTGACAGGCATTTGGAGATTTAAGGAACAATGAATTGCCGAGGTGGACTTTGCTTATGAAAGTAAGATATAATGCAAGTTGTTTAGAACAACTTTTGAAGTACACTGGGAGTTTTGACCCAACAGAGCAGGGTGATGTAAGACAGCTGGTCAGCTGGGGCCACTACAAACTCTTTCTTGTAAAGTTGCACATCTGCTGGAAGTGCGGTATGCAGTTAAAGGAATTGTAAAACATATCTCAAATGCATTAATCAGTGAATGAGAAAGGAACCTTTCTTTTGTTTTATGTAAAGTTGTCTGTTACATCATTTTTGATTTACATTGATTTTAGTTTTCTTTTCATTACAGTAAAAGCGTTAAACTGGGAGATCCTGTCTGCTGGTTCCTTCCATTAGTCACTGGACAATGATCATTTTTTTAAATAGGTATTGGTCTGTATAGGGATTGTCAAATATTATTCACAGTGTATTTGTTTCCCTTCAACTTTTACCCTGTCATAGAGGAGGTATATTAGATATGCAGGCTAACTATTGTGTGCCTTGTTGAGGGAAGGCTGCTCTGTTGAACGTGCCATCTCTGAATGACGCATTAAACATCTCAAGTAGACTCAAAAGTTTGCACAAAACCTTTTTGAAGAAGAGCAGGGAGATCGGTTCAGCAACTCAGACTATATTCATCCTCCAGGGAGCACTTGAAACAAATTACCAGGCCATTATTACTTTGCTCTTTGTGGGAGTTTGCTGGGCATAAATGACTGCCTTATTTTCCCACATTACTAAAGTGACAACACTTCAAAAAATACTTCATCGACTGCAAAAAGCTTTGGGACATCCTGAAGCCATGAAGATGCTTTGTAGTTTTATTTTATTTGCTTTGTATTTGTGCACATTATGTGTCAGGGCTGTTTAAAACTGAGGTCTTGCTGACCTCATTCTTAGCTATTGCAGATACCACTCATGAGGCCTGGAATATTTTGCTCTTTTGAATTAAATCAAAGCACCGTGCAGCACAAAATGAGGCCATTCAGCCTGTCATGCCAGTACTGGCTTTTGAATCAGCTCTCCAATTTGATCCCACACACCGCCATTATCTCCTTACCCTGTAAATCAGCCGTCTTCAGTTTCATATCCAATCGCTTTTGGAAAGTTCCAATGGAATCTGATTCTTCACCACTTCCATGGTCTATAAAAACAGTTTTCTTTTTACTTCCACCAAATTTTAAGGCAACTAATATAGTTCCAGGTTCATACAATTAAACAGATAATGTGTATCCTTTGAAGAATGGAAAATGCCTTTCCTTGGACACTGGGCTGTTATTGTATCATGAAGTGAATGTGAATTATTTCTGCTTTTATGCATATAAATTCGCATGACACATCAACAAACAATAAGTGCTAAATGAAGCAACGGGTTCTGGAACTAAAATGTGTTCAGTCCTCCGAAGGTGAACTAAGGCAAAACTAAACTCCTTTCATTTTTATAGGGCCTTTCTCAACCTTGGGACATCCCAAATGCAGGACCCAATTCACACACGACAAACTCCCACCAACGCATTGGGAATGACAACAAGATAGTCTGACTAAGTGAAATTCCCTGAGGGGTAAGTATTGGCTGTGAGACCAGAGATAACTCATTAAATAAAAAAACAAATAGCTGCAGACGCTAGAAACCAGAAACAAAATTATAAATTGCTGGAAAAACTCAACAGGTCTGGCAGCATCTGTGATGAGAAAGCAGAGCTAATCTTTACAATCCAGTTCTGAAGAAGATTCACAGGACCTGAAGCATTAATTCTGCTGTCTCTCCACAAATGCTGCCAGACTTGCTAAGTTATTGTAGCAATTTCTGGTTTTGTTTCAGATGTGGTTCATTGTTCTTCAAAATAGTGTCATAGGATCTTTTATGGCTCTGAGAGGACAAACAGGTCTTCAGTTTAACATTCACCAAGGGCTGGCACCTCCCACAATGCAGCAGGCCCTCAGCACTGCACTGGAATACAGCCTAGGCTTTGTGCTTTGAAGTGCCTGAAGTGGGACGTAGAACCCACAAAGTTCAAACTCAGAGGCAAAAGTGGTTCTGAGAAGAAAAACAAAAATTAACAAGCTGTGTTCTGAGCTGGAGGTGTTACTGGCAACACAAGTGAACTGAGTCAATTTGTTTGCACTGAGGCACAACTTGAATGCAACTCGTCCAGCAGGAAGCTGACAGTGTTGTGCACAAATTGCTTGATTTTACTCTCCATTGAAGTTCCAAACAATCTTGTGGAATTGACACATTGGGAATTAGATTAAAATTACCCACTACCTTTCCCTCGTATTAATACACAACACAGCCTTAGCAGCTCCTTTGTAAGTTACTCCAATGATATTAACAGAACTGAAAAAAAACATTTTACTCAAGAAGCAAACAAAAACTATACAAAGATGTCAAAATTAGGAAGTACACATCATTCCTCAGCAGAAATAACACAGACAAAGTTAAAACGATTCAGCAGCTGAAGCTGGCCCTCAGTATACATTCATCCACTGGAAATCTACTCTGTCTTTCTTACAATTGAGTTCAGTGACTCCTTTAAGCCAGGCTTTCATATATTGTCATGTATTTGCTCTTTCAACAAAAGAACTTTTTATTTGTTTTAAAGAGGTGGGGGAAAAATATTTCAATCAATCCTAATTCTTGGCAAATACTTGGTTTTAATACTAAGAAGGCAGTGTCTTAAGGTTGAACGTTGGAGTTGGGACAATAAACAAAAAAACCAGCCTGTATTCACAGGCTCATAGGAATGGGTTAAAATCTGGGGATCCAGTTTTGGCCGATAGAAGCAAAATGGAATGTTTGCAACATCTGCTCATCTGTGGAGGCGAGCAAGCAGGAATACCTCTCTGTTTGGCTCCTAATAAAAAAAAGAGAAAGTTTTCAAAGTGCTTTTGTTTGAGCCAACAATGACGACTTATTGTGAGGGAAGTTGTTTGGACCAGAACTGATCCTCTTAGTTTTGTTTTAGGCTCATTGTGTCAGCTCTGATAAATTGTTGCTGGCCAGATGCTAGGCTCTCCCATTGTGTGTACTGTACACAGCAGCTTGACTTATACTTTGCCTGCAAGGGAAATGTGAGCTGGAATTTCAGACACAACACCAAAGCTCTCATAAAGGAAGAAGTCATTTTGGTTGTGTCCTGTACACTTACTTCTAACGTCAAACCTACTATACCTGCTGTTGCTGCTTGTGATTATCTCTAAATGCAAGATCTGCCATTTCATTATTCATGAAAGGATTTATTTCCATCGATTCAGCACCCCCTCAAATTGTCTTTCTAAGCTCCATTGTGCTAATCAGCATTTTATAATGGAGACTGAATGGCAATAGATGACTCTTAAATGTCTCTGACTTTAGCTTTTAATTGTAATTTTAAGCCAAGTGAGCAAATAGCTTCCCAAAATAGTGCACAAATGCAGCAACACGTCTGGTGTGATACTGTGCCATGAAAGATTCCAGGCTACGTTGAATTAGTTAATCAGCTGCAGGACAATAATGGGCGTTTGTAACAATTAATCCCAGAAGGCCAGGGAATGGAGAAAGAAAAATGAGCTTGGTCACAATTTTCATCCCTGATTACTACCCAATGACCCTTGCTGAACAATGCATGTGTGATAGTGGGTGAGGACAGGGTCAGGCTTAAGTGTGTTTTTTTTTCCTGTGGTTGAACAGGCAACTTGCTGCCTCAGTTGTATATATAAATATTGGACATTTAAATAGGATCCTGAGGTGTTGTCAGTACCTGTAGGACAAACTAATGGCTGCACTTTCAGGAGATGAGAGGATAAAATTGCAGCAGGGAGATACAAGGTGTCACTAAGCTCATCAAAACCATACAAACCTACAGCAGAGAAGATGGCTATTTAGCCCTTTGTACTTGGCCTAGCTTTTTAAAAGAACAATCCAGTTATTTACGCATCCCTGCTCTTTAGTGTTGCAGATGTATTTTTTGAGAAAATATCCCATTCCTTCCTGAATCAATTTGTACTACCTAGTGCTTTCCATAACAACTATTTGCAGAAAAGGATTCTCTTCTCCCGTTTCCAGTTATCTTAAATCTGTGTCCTTTGCTTACTGAACGGCCTGGTCAGTGGAAACTTTGTCCTTATTCACCCTATCAAATCCCTTCATTATTCTGAAACATAAGGATGGATTTTCAATCTTGAGGCAAGTAGTGGGATTTGGGAAAATTTGGTTTGGGAACTTCTGGAGGCATAATTTTCATGCTTGGAGGTTGGTACCAGCTGATGTTGGGCAAGGTGACCCCAGAAAATCTTTTGATCTTGCCAAAAGTGTGTGTTTGTCTCAGACTGCAATACAAAATCAAATGGCCCTGCAGCCTTTGACCTTCACACTCCCTCACCAACGGCCCCCACTGCCCCAATACACATCTGATCCCACCCAAATCATTCCTTATAAGCTGTCATGCCAATTATGCCAATTTACTCGCCCCCACCCCAATAACACCCTTGACACTTCATGCATCCCAAACATCTCCACAGTGCCGTATGACCTTCAGGCTAAGGTATTCCCTTTCCTCTAACTCCCTTGCTATGTGGAGGTGGAGGTGCCAGTGTTGGACTGGGATGGACAAGGTCAGAAACTACATGACAACAAGTTATAGTCCAACAGGTTCATTTGAAATCACAACCTTTCAGAGCCTTACTCCTTCTTCAAGTGTTAGTGAGCGAGGGAGTATCAGACACAGAATTTATAAGTAAAAGATCGAAGGGTCACACTACTGATGAGGATGTACTAAACAAACCTAAGATGTTGTTAAGTCTTTAATCAGTTAGAAAGTTTTAATTGATTAATATGCATATGTAAATCCCTGAATTCCTTTCAAGTCACTGTCCTGTGAGAACTAAAGCTTTTATCAGTGTAAAGAAGAGGTGACATTTTAGATCAGACAATGCATGTTAGATATGAGGCCTTGTTTAGAATCTGTTTGTGTTTTGGTTTGGAGTCAGACTGGATTAATTTCTAAAGTCGGAATTTATAAAATGCCACACTGACTGACTGTCCATAAACCTTCTAACTGATTAAAGATTTACCAGCATCTCAGGTTTGTTTAGTACATCTTCATCAGTGGTATGACCCTTTTACTTATAGATTTTGGGTCTGATACTCCCTCTCTCACTAATACCTGAAGAAGGAATAAAGTTCTGAGAGCTTGTGTTTTCAGATAAACCTGTTGGACCATAACCTGGTGTCATGTGATTTCTGACCTTAACTTCCTCATGGTCTCCCCTGCCCCCTTTCAAAGGTATTTCCCGAGATAACCCCTATGTGCCCTCATGCTGCACCAACCCCATGCCCTCCAATGTCAAGTTATGCCTGTCCTGTCATCTCTTGAGCCCAGATATCTATTAGAAAGCTAAAATACCTGAGCCCCAGCTTGATTGACTGTTCTAGCTGTCTGATCTCTCCTAATTTCATAAACTCTGTTTACAGAAGTTAGGGGAGTCAAAACTCTTGTGGTTTCAAGTGCAAAGACTTTAAAGAGTTGGATTGATATCATTCCTCTCTTGAAGAAAGGAGTTACTTTGTAAACATATTGAGAAATTATTAATAAATTACTTTTCTTTTCATCCTGTCATATTTGTCGATAGAAAAAGACTACAACCATTCCTCTTTCCTTGACTGGGGCTAAGGGCTTAGTTAGTTTATAGTGGTAGAGGAACAACCACTAGTGCGTCTAAATGAGAAGATGTAGTTTACTGCATGATAGCTGTCAGCTACAAGTATTAGGAAGTGATAAACATTGTTTCTAAGAATATGAGGGGACTTGTGGATATTGATCGCCACTCCATGAGTGCCTAAGATTATAAGATAATTTACTATATAATATAGTGCTTATAATGGTTAGCACCACTTTCTTCCAACATCCCAAAGATCTGCAGGGTTGGCCATGTTAAATTGCCCCATAGTGTATGGCCAGGTGGATTAGCCATGGGAAATGTGAGGTTATGGGGATAGGGTGAAGGGCTGAGTCTGGATGGAGTGGTCTTTGAAGGGTTGGTGCAGAATGGTTGGGTCGAAAGGACTTTATCTACACTGTAGGGATTGCCGTATCCCATTCCAGCCGTAATATCGCCAGATTAGGTGGTGTTTAACCTAGTCTCCCACAAGAACCACTTCAGAACTGTTACCTTATACAGCACATGCAACTGCCATAATAGGGTTCATCACTTCTTCACAGTGTATCATCATTGAATGGACATCGAAGTGCATTATTTGGCATGGAGTGGAGGCATGGTGGGTTGCAGTGGACATCCATAGACATGAGGACATGAGGAGCACCTTTTGAACTTTTGAGGAGCCATATGTCACAAACCCGTAAAAATTGGCTTTACGACAAGAAAATTATAGAGGAAAAGGACACATACTATCCCTCAAAGGAGCTGGTCTGGTCCGGAGTGTCAGGTGATGCCTAAACCAGCACTCACACCCTTACAAGACCCTGGTGATGATCAGAAAGCCTGGGAATGGGGTTGGAAATCATGGAGTCAGTCCTTGTCACTATTTTTAAGGGCTCCTAAAGCTTCCTTGTTCAACGAAAATCTGGCCCATTAAATCTAAGTTTTGGATCCATATTTGACAAAACAAGATTAATCTGTCCATTACCTGATGAAACCAGAAACCACTTTGCCACATCTGCCCCGACTGATGTTTATATCATGTTTGTGTCCTGATCTTTTTAATAGATGGAATTATTGACTTTGAAACACATTTTGATTAGGATCAGACACTTAACAAACAAATTGGTCAAACTTGGTATCATAAGTAAACATTTGGAATGAAAAGTTGTTCGGGGCATAATTATTAGGGTGGTTTCAAGCCAGGATATTGACATCCTCTGACTTTCTTCTGTTCAAAGGGTCTCTTTGTTTTCTGCTCGATGTGTAAAGCTGCATGTAGCAACCAACATGCACTGTTCACTGTTGACAGGATAATCAGACTGCAAAGTCACATCTTTTACCAAAAGAAGACTTTTCAAACCATCACCATGGAAATGATTGAGAAAGTGAACGAGGAAGAGTTAGTGTGTTCATTCTGGTCCAATAAGGTAAGCAAAACATTCCACTCCTATAGTGGGCCAACACTCAATCAATAACATCCAGCTGCCATATCTGTCCCTCTGTGACGAGTAATGGATTTGCTATTGTCTGCACAGACACAGGTTTCCTAACACACTTACTGCTTCTCCAAATAAGAGGCAGCTGCCACCATAGAAGAGTAGGGAAAAAGCTACACCACTCTAGCCCCCACCACAGTTCTCAAGAGCTGACACACATTCATCCTATTGGCATGAGGTGATAGAGACAGAATGGGGAAGGCTTGGCAGAGGTTACCTAGAGTAGTCAGCAGCAAACACTGTGAAATGCTGGGGTTTGGATTGTAGCAATAGAGAATCAGCAATGGGAGAAACGGAAATTATGGAAAAATGGTCAGATGATGAGTCCTGCTGGAGTTTGGCCCTGTACTGTACAGTGACCTTCCAATGTTGCAGTTCTTTGTCAATGAGCCGAAACAGTAAACACAAACAGGCCCTTGCACCATAACACAAGTAAATCTAGTTGGCCTTCAACAAATATTCATGGGTACATCGTTTCCTATTGGAGGCACAGATTAGTGTTCAGCTATCGAAACCTTGGGTGGTTTTCGTTTCCTTGTGTAATGCTCAGATGAGAGAATTGTGGCAGTCTTGTTAATGCCATGGTTCAGGCTGACTGTATCCACACATACAGGGAACTGAACCCAGGGCTTTTGCTAAAAAGTAAACTTAAAAAGACTCCAGGAAAAATATGTTTAACTGAAAGAGAAATCAAGAACAAGAGCAACAAAGGCATGGTGATCAGTTAGAATACAATCTGTTCCCATGATTGGAGTATTGTGGTATCCATGGCTATGCTACTTACTGCATTGTAGCTTTCCTTATGACGCTCATGGAAATTACAACACAGGAGGAGACTATTCCACTTTGACCCTATCCTAGTGCTAGATCCTTCACTGGAGATATCTACTCTCATCCCATTTGCCAGTCTTTTCTCAGTAGTTCTTTGTGTTCTTACATGCCAAATACATGCTCACTGTTACACGATGTTACAGTTTTGGGGCAGTGGCTACTTTAGCAACTTGCACTTCTGAGAGCCCTTGTGTGGAAACAAAATGCTTCCTTTACTCTTCTAGTAATATCTAAACCTTCATATGTCCCTGCTCTGTGTGGCTGAGTTTTATAGCCTCACAATATATTTACCATATGAGTCAAGGGGGATCTTCAAGCCCATTCTGTGCTATTTTCAGTTCCATCTAGCAACAGATGAATGGATATTCTGCTGTTGACTGTCGTAGGGGTTCATGAAACACATTTTTACATCATTTGCAAAGTAGTAGCAATGATAGGTTCCTATATGAAAGGCTAACGCAGGCAGGTTTTTTTAAAGTGCTTGAAGAAACTTCTCTTGGCATTTTTTCATCGATGAAGAATTTCGGAAGCATGTACTTATATGTTGCCTGATTAACAACCAGAGGGTCTGGAACCGAGGCTGGGGACAATTGTATTTATCCTTCTCCTCCTTTTCTCCTCAGTCTCAAAGATCTCTGTAGCATTTCTGATGAAGCATCTTGAGGAATCACGCGAACTGGAATTGGTGTATGCTTCTCATTCGCAGTAGAGGATGAAGCATGCAGAGAGGGGCCTTTCTTTTTTAATAAATTCACAGGATGTGGGTATCACTGTCTGGGCCAGCATTTCTTTCCCATCCCTAGTTTCCCTCGAGAAGGTCAGCTACCTTCTTGAACTGCTGGAGTCCGTGTGCTGAAGATAAGCCCCAGAAACCATTAGAGAGGGAGCTGATCCAGCAACAGTGAAGGATAGGCAACACTTTTCCAAGTCACCATGGTCTTGAGGTGAATTTGCGGGTGATGGTATTCTGATATTTCAGCAGCCTTCGTCTAGATCATGGGATCAGAAGGTGCTGTTTTAGGAGCCTTGGATATGTAACTTATAGGTGGTGCACACTGCCTGTGATGGAGAGTATGAACGGTAAAGGATGTGGCACTAATCAAGCAGGCAGCTTTGTTTTGGGTGGTACTGACCTCTTTGAGTGCAGCTGAAGCTGCAGACACCCAGGCAAGTGGACAGGGCACAGGAGAAGGTGTCTATGACAGCAGTACAAAACCCCTGACTTAGCGTCTTGTGGAATCGGGCGGGGGGGGGAGGACGATAGCTTTTCGCATGTTAATTAAGTCTGTGCTCTAAAGCTGTAGTTGTTGTGCACTCATTTGTAACGTCGGACAAATGCTCTGCTTGCTGGTTTGAAACCTGATTGTCCAGTAATGGTATCAAGTGAGATGACTCTTCCCAAATAAATAAATTGTTTGAGGCAAATCAGGGCCAATTTTTAACACATGTCTCTCCTTGAACCGTACGGTGGCTAATACAGTTAAACAGGAAATATCACGACAGACTAGAATGATGATTCTATAAAGTTTATGGTTGAACATTGAATGCATTCGTGTAAAATCGTGTAACATCCACTATTTTAATGTGCACACTCAATCCAATGTCTCAAAAGGACAAAATGGCCACTGAGAAAGTAGACAACAGAAGCTGGAACCTACTTAACTGTTCAACTGTTACATCACTAATAGTCATATCTAAACTACAGAAATGAACATTTGCAGGCCACAATAGCAGCACATGGAACATGCTGTCGATCTCCCATGAGAAGCAAAAAAAACAATTTGATGGGAAGTGAGGTCTGAAGGCATCATTCAAAAACTCAGCTGCAAATCTCTCTGGGCCTTAAGCAGATAAGTTTTTATATATTTTCTTAACCCTTTTGAAATAAGGCACTAATGTCAGACACACAAAGCCAAGCTATTATCAAAGGATTGGAAGTTCTTTGAACCGGAAGTTCATACCCTGAGGTCACAGGGGCTCAGCCCTGTCGTCTAAGCTGATGGATGAGGTTTGAACACAGAACCATTGGTTCTTATGATACTAGGGAATCAAAGGTTCCTCAAACTACAATTTCAACAAAAAGATTAATGTGTATTATTCTTGTTAATATGTTGTTTGCTTAAACAATCTTTTCAGGTATGCTGCTTATTTTCCTTAAGAACATAACTGAGCTGTGAGTTCATAAAGCAGTATTGTTCCAGTAAAATTCTAAAAGTCATGGAAACAGATTCATGGAGAAGGTAACAGCGGCTGTTAGCAGTTACTCAGAGAAACATGAAGTATGGAAATAATCAGGACCCCATTATGAATAAAGCAAACTATCGTACAGCTGGTTTTGCAACATACAAGGAGATATTTTAACATAACTGCAAACTGAAGAAAAAGTTTGAAGAAAAACTGCCTGAGACAAAATTTTATCTAAATCAGAAATCAACCTGTATCCAATCCAAATCCCGCAACACAAATTCTTCAAATCTCTAGAATCTGCCTCCCAATGCAACCAACTCCTCAAGGTCAACGTCCCTTACCCCAAATCCAAACAAAGCAACCCTAAAATCCCCAATCCAAATGTTCAGTCCAACCCCCAAAATCTTAATTTCTCCCCCAATCAACCTCAACTCTCAATTCTCCAACTCAATCTCCAAACTCCCAACTTGGCTTTTCCCTGTTTAATCAACACAATTGCCCTATAAACTCTCCAAATCCATTTGATTACACAAGTAGTAGAAGAGCATTAAATATTTAAATGGTCTAGTCCTGTTCCTAGGTTCCAGCTATGTAACCCAATCAATTTCCCAAAACAACTTTCCCAACTAACAGCCCAAATTTCAATTCCAATGAATCAAACCAACACTCTCCCCAAACAAAGAAACTCTCCACTATTGTATTTAGTAACATCCCACTTTGGTAGGGGTATATATAGTGGTGTACCAGCATAGTTTTAATAAGGGAACCTTTCTCTGAAACTTCCACACTCAGATTCGGCAAATGTTCTTATCAGGGATATACCTTAAACTAGAATGATGTATTTCAGCCCCATTGTAGTGACAACCCAATGCAGTATCATGGGGAGATCATCGATTTCTTTACCTTGTATTTTATCAATTAGGGAAGGGAATGACATAGTGGCAATGTCACTGGACATTAAACACCTAGATCAGTGCTCTGGGAACATGGGTTCAAATCCTGCTAGGGCAAATAGTGAAGTTTGAATTCAATAAAATCCGAAACAAAGACCTGACCTGATGGTCACATGTAACCATCTGGTTACTGAAGAAATTTAGGGAGCTAATATTGGGAGTGAATATGGGACACATTTAGAAGGGTTACAGCAAAGCTTTTGAGATTATGTTCCAATCAACAAATGAGACCATTCAAATAAAATGTCATCCAGAAAACACTGGAAATGGAAGGAAGTACATACAATGTGAAAAAAACTGATTTAATGTTGCATACACGAAGTACAGTGCAAGTGTTAAATGGATGAACCAAGAAAATCCGTGAAAATCCAGAAGACAAATGTCAGTAGGTGCTGAAGAACAAAACTTAAATCTATGTAGTATATCATCAGATGCCCAGGCCAATCTTCATAGGTACTGAAGTGTTTTTTGAGGAACTGACCCTGTTGCAGAACAAACACACTTAGGGTATAGAGTAGCTTTAATCCATTTAATTATCATGTTTCTGTATCACAGGTTAACTGAGCATAATACAAGGCTTCTGAACCATCAACAAGGTGTTGAAAGTTTTGAGACGATTTGCAGCTCAGGTTGTGGATGTGGTTGTAGACATGCTCTCTGAACTGGTGTGTTTGATTGCAGACATTTTGTCACCCTGCTAGGTAACATGGTCAGTGCGTCTCCGGTGAAGCGTCGGTGTTCTGTCCCGCTTGTAATTTATACGCCTCGGTTTGCTGGGGTGCATGGTATTACTTCCAGTTCTGTTTTTCAGTGGTTTGTACACAGGATCTCATTCAATGTGTCTGTTGATGGGGTTCCAGTTGGAATGCCAGGCCTCCAGGAATTCTCTGACATGTCTCTGTTTGGCTTGCGCTATTATGGCTGTGTTGTCTCAGTCAAATTCATGTCCTTCTTTGTCTGTGTGTATTGAGACCAGTGAGAATTGCTCCTGTCCCTTGATGGCTCGTTGGTGTTCATGTATCTGTATTGTCAGTTTTCTTCCAGTTTGGCCTATGTAATATTTCTCACAGTCCTTGCATGGTATTTTGTACATTACGTTAGTTTTATTGGTTGTGGATATGGGGTCCTTTGCATTCGTCACTAGCTGTCGCAGGGTGGTTGTTGGTTTGTGGGCTACCCTGATACCTAGGGGTCTGAGCAGTCTTGTGGTCATCTGAGGTGTCCCTGATGTACAGTAGGGTGACTAGTGTGTCTGGCCGTGTTGTGTTGTCTTGTTGCAGTCTGTTGCAGAGGTAACGGCGGATTGTGCTATTTGGGTATCCATTCCTTTTAAAAACTCTGTATAAATGCTCCTGTTCTGCTTTGCTGAATTGCGGGTTGCTGCAGTGTGTTGTGACCCGTTTGAATAATGTCCTGATGCAGCTCCATTTGTGGGTATTGGGGTGACTGCTGGAGTAATTAAGTATCTGCTCCATATTTGTGGTCTTTCTGTGTACGCTAGTCTGGAGTTCCCCGTTGTTCTTTTGTTTTACCATTATATCTAGGAAGGGTAGTCAGTTGTTGTCCTCTTCTCTTGTGAATTTTATTCTGGTGAGGATGTTGTTTGTGTCTCAGTAGGTTTCTTCTAGTCTTGTGCGTTTGATAATCATGAAGGTGTCATCGACATAGCGGACCTAGAGTTCGGGTTGGACAGTGGGGAGCACTGATCGTTCTAATCTTTGCATTACCGCTTTTGCAATCAGTGCTGATATTGGGGATCCCATTGGTGTTCCGTCGATTTGTTTGAATATATGGCTGTTGAAGGTAAAGTGGGCTGTGAGGAACAGATCCAGCAGTTTCAGGGTGTTGTCCTTGTTAATGTTGTTGGTGTTGTGGGGTCCCTGCCCTCCTGATTTGTCCAGCAGTGTGTCAATTGTCTCTTTGGCTAGGTCAATGTTTATGGATGTAAATAGTCCTGTTACGTCAAAGGATATCATGATCTCGTTCTCTTCTATCCTGGTGACCTTGATGATGTTGAGGAGTTCTTGGAAACAGTGGATCGAGTGGGTAGTGTTGTCAACTGTATTTCAGTTTCCATTGTAATTCTTTGGCTAGTCTGTATGTTGGCGAAGCTCAACAGGTCTGGCAGCATTTGTGAAGAAAAAGTCAGAGTTAATGTTCGGGTCTGGTGACCCTTCCTCAGAAGAGGGAGACCCATGGCTTGTGTACATTGGGCAGTCCATAGAAGCGGGTACACAGGCCAGGGGTCCCCCTCAGACCCATTGTCTCACTACCAGGCACACCAAAATATAGACTAGCCAAAGAACTACAACAGAAACTGAAATACTTAGTTGACAACACTACCCACTCCATCCACTCCTCCCAAGAATTCCTCAACATCATCAAGGACACCAGGATAGAAGAGAGTGAGATAATGATATCCTTCGACATAACAGCACTGTTAACATCCATAAACCATCGACCTAGCCAAAGAGACAACTGCCACACTGCTGACAAATCAGGAAGGCAGGGACCCCACAACACCAACAGCATCAAGGACAGGACCCTGAAACTACTGGATCTGTGCTTCACAGTCCACTCCACCTTCAACAGTCATATATTTAAACAACGGAACACCAATGGGATCCCCAATATCAGGACTGATAGCAGAAGCAGTAATGCAAAGGTTTGAACGAACAGCACTCCCCACTATCCAACCCAAACTCTGGATCTGCTACTTAGATGACATCTTCATGATTATCAAATGCACAAGACTAGAAGACACCCATTGACACAAATATCATCCTCACCAGAATAAAATTCACAAAAGAAGTGAACAACAGCCAACTACTCTTACTGGACATAATGATAAAACGTAAGAACAATGGGGAACTCCAGACTAGCGTACGCAGAAAGATCACACATATGGACCAGATACTTAATTATTCCAGCAGTCACCCCAATACCCATAAACGGAGCTGCATCAGGACATTATTCAAATGGGTCACAACACACTGCAGCAACCTAGAATTGCGCAAAGCAGAACAGGAACACTTATATGGAGTTTTTAAAAGGAATGGATACCAAAAAGCACAATTTGCCATTATCTCTGCAACAGACCACAACAAGAAGACACAACACGGCCAGACACACTAGTCACCCTACCGAACATCAGAGCCATATCAGAGTTGACCACAAGACTACTCAGACCCCTAGGTATCAGGGTAGCCCACAGACCAACAACCACCCTGCAACAGCTAGTGACAAACGCAAAGGATCCCACACCTACAACCAATAAAACTAAATATACAAAATTTCACTGGGGAGGCCATAACTGCCACAAGATAGGCCGGCACCAGAGTGCTTGTATTGCCAACATGTGGGGCTAGGCAATACAGGAAAATGGGACTCCTATAATATACAAAATACTATGCAAGAACTGTGAGAAACATTACATAGGCCAAAATGGAAGAAAGCTGACAATAGGAATACACGAATACCAATTAGCTGCTAAGAGACACGACCAATTCTCACTGGTCTCAATACACAAGGACAGAGAAGGACACAAAATCGACTGGAACAACAGGTCCATAATCACACAGGCCAAACAGAGACATGCCAGGGAATTTCTGGAGGCTTGGCATTGCAACCGGAAATCCTTCACAAACACATTGAACTAGACCCAATATACAAACCACCGAAAAACAGAACCGAAAGTAATGCCAACACCCCAGCAAACTGATGCATATAAATAACAAGCGGCACAGAACACCAACTTCACTGAAGGCACACTGATGATGTTACCTAGCAGGGTGACGAAACGTCTGCAATCAAACAGACCGGCTAGGCGAGCAAGTCTAACCTAATCAACAAGGTGGCCTTTAAAAAGAGAAAAGCCATGAAGGCTGCTGTCAGCAAGGAAAACTGCCAAACAGATCAATCACTGCAAACCTTGCCAAAGCCTCTATCCGTGATGAGAGGGGATTGGATGACAGTGTGACATGTGAGAAGCCTTTAGCATCTTATTAACTTTAAGCAGATGGCTCATGGCAGCACAGCTTGTGAATGTTTTCAGGTACAGTGAAGGGATACTTGGCAGATGCACGCATGCCTTCTACTGTTTGAGGAATCTGTCCCTGGCATTGTGTGTTTTAACAGGTTCAGTCTTAGCAAAGCAAACTGGTTTCTTTTTAAACTTGGTCCGCTGGTAGCTTGTCCCTGCAGGTTTACTGTTTTCCAGGTGGTAACAGCATAATGTCCAGGAACTGGGATGTTTGCCATGCCCACAAAGCACAGTATAGAATTGCTTGGGACAAGCACCAACAGTAATTGATTATAGGAGTCCCATTTTCCTGTACTGCCTAGCCCCACATGTGGCCTTGATCCCTTGGCAATACAAGGAATCTGGTGCATGTCTTTCTTGTAGCAGTTATGGCCTCCCCAGTGAAAGCTTCTGTATGGCCAGCAGCTCTTGGTGGCTGGAAACTCTGCCCCTGGGTCCTGATTCCATTGAAAGGCCCACGAATGGCCAGATTGGTTCTGGTTAGACCTACAAACACAAAAAGAGGCAACACAGATCCCCAGCCAGCATTCAGCCAGAAGGCAAGATCCATGATGCCTCAATAAGATCCCAATCCATGATTCCAATAGCATTTCCAGTAGTAGGTTAAGTTTGTCTTAGGGCGAAATGCAATGATGCATCCTATTATCTGCTATTGTTAGTGATTGAAGGAGGTGATGGCTCTCTGATGGGAAGGAATTAAGAAAGTATAGTGAAAGGAGATGAGTTATTTGCAGGAGGGATCAGTAAGAGTATGTCTGACATTGAGAAAGTGCTGAGGACACAAATAGGGTCTTTGAGCAATGAGGAACGAATGATAAATTGAGGCATAACAAGGCAGAGGTCAAGGTGAAAGTCAATGTATAGTCAACATTTCTGCAGAGTAGGACAGCACTTCTTGTAAAATTAGGAACAATAAGTGAATAACTGGATAGTCTGGGAAGAACAGGGGCAATAAACGTGAAGTGTAGCTAATAGACTGTACCAATGGAGGTTATAAGTGAACAGTAAGTAAAATGATGAAGAACACAATTTATTCACTGCCTGCCAGTGAAGATTTGTTTCGTCAGTTAAGTAATAGAAAGCTGGTCATTAAGTTGGAATGTGCAAACATCCCCACTTTGTATCTTATGATTTCCTTTGGGTTGCTGGTGGCGTAATGGTAATGTTACAGGATTAGTAATGCAGAGACATGACCTCATGCTTTTGGGGACATAGTGGAGGTGTGTGGAATTAAATTTCAGCTAATGATTCTGGAACAGAAACATAGTTTCATGGTCACCATCACTGAAACTATCATCAATTGTAAAAACCTGTCTACTTCACTGATACCATTTTAGGGAAGGAAGTACATTGTTTTTACCTGGTCTGGCTACTTGTAACTCTAGATCCACAGAAATGTGGTTGATTCTTAACTACACTCTGAAAAAGCTGCTCAATTCATGAGAAGTTAAGAATGGATAAAAAATGTTGGCCTTTATAGTGACATCCATGTCCTATTAAAAAAAATCAAAGGAAGGTCATTGATGAAGTAGCTGAAGATGGTTGAGCCTTGGAGACTACCCTGAGAAATTCTGGCAATGATGTCATTGCCTGGACATGATTGATCTCCAATAACCACAACCAGTTTCCTTTGTGCTAGGTATGACTCCAACCAACAGACAATCATCCTCCCCCACCATTGATTCCCATTGTCTCCATGGACTTGGAGACAGTAAAGACTGCAGATGCTGGAAGCTAGAGTCAATAAATATGGAGCTGGAAAAATTTTGTCCTGACGAAGGGTTTTGGACTGAAACATTGACTTGCCTGCTCCTTGGATGCTGTCTGACCTGCTGTGCTTTTACAGATCCACATTTATTGACTCTCATTGTCTCCAGTTTTGTCAGGAGTCCTTGATGTCATACATAGCCAAATGCAGCCTTGATCTCAAGCGCTGTCACTCTCACCTCACCTCTGGAATTCAGTTCTTTTGTCCACATTTAGACCAAGGCTATACTGAGGTCAAGAGATGAGTGGCCCTGGCATGACCCAAACTGGGCATCAGTGAGAAGGTTATTGCTGAGCAAATGCCATTTTGACAGTTCTAATGAGGACAACTCCCTTCACTTTGCACATGGTAGCAAGTAGACCCAGGAGGTGGTGGTACATTTGTACTTTTTGTAGATAGGATATACCTGAACAAATTTTTATATTGTCAGGTAAACACCAGTGTTGTCACTGCACTGAGACAACTTGGAAAGGGGTGCGGCTATGACTGGAGCATGAGTCTTTAATACTATTGCCAGAATGTTCTCACAGTCCATAACCTTCCTGGAAATCAATGCCTTCAAGGCTTACCTAATATCTTGTGGAGTGAATTGAATTAACACTGAGTCACATAAGGAGATGTTAAAACAGATTCCCAAAAGCTTGTATGGAGAATAGATTTCGAGACGTTTCTTAAAGGAGGAGAGAGAGAGAGATAGTGAGGTAGAGGAGCTAAGGAATAAAATTCCAGTGCTTTAAGGCCTAAACAGCTGAAGGAACTGGGATAAAGATTTTTGGGGAAGTGAATTAGAGGAACGCAAAATGTTCAGACAGGTTTTTGAGTTAAATTCCAATTGGACCTGGTGATGACTGACAATGCAAACAAATGCCTTGATATACAGCAACATTCAGTAAAATGTTTAATGCTTTGTGTAAGCAAAGAATATTAATGTCTTTTATTCTCACAATTTAGCCTGTTCTCAAGGTGGTGATTCATGCTGAGGTATCATTTCTTTAGTATTAGCAGCTGCCCAGTACTTTGCTGCATGGCCATTCTCTACCAGTTATCTCAGGTCATGAGCACCATCGAGCCATCTAACCACAGAAAGCATGCAGCCTCTCTGCCATCAAAGTTCGTCTGACCTGAGATGCTGCTAATGGTAGGATTTTATGTTTCTCCAGGCCTCTTCCTGTCCAGGAAAATGAAGGGAATGTTAGCAAGACTTTCGTAGAGTTAATGAAATGATATTGCTAAAAGTGCATGAAAGTGTGATTTAAGACAAATAACACTCAGCTTATATTCTCCTTAAAACAAGCACATTCATGTCTGTATAACGCAGTGTGGAGCTGGAGGAACACAGCAGGCCAGGCAGCATCAGAGGAGCAGGAAAGCTAGATTTCATGTCAGGACCCTACTTTAGAAATGGGTCCTGACCTAAAACGTCAGCTTTCCTGCTCCTCTGATGCTGCCTGGCCTGCTGTATTTCTCCAGCTCCACACTGTGTTATCTCTGACTCCAGCATCGTCAGTTCTTACTATCTCACATTCATGTCTATCGTATGGTCTGTGAAATATCTTGGTCTGCATTTCTGTCTATATTTAAAATCAAATCCAATGTAAAAGAACACAGAATTGATTCCATTTTGCAAAATCACAAATGTCCACTTTGATGTCTTCAAACTTGAATTGCATAGGTGACTGCTGGCATAGGACAGATGTCAAACTGGACCATGAAAGAAGTGGGTAGGTCCCCATGGTTGCCATTATGTTGGAGTTTAACGGTGTAAAATTTAAAGCTTTTAACTTAAAGAATTTAGTTTAAAGTTTTGCCTTAATACATGCCAAGAATGTTTAGGAAATATGCTTAAGAGACCTTGCACATTGATAAGATCCTCTTATCAAGATGTGGACAGGAATTACTGGCTGTGTCTGGGTTCCTGAACTGAGTTTCAGTATTTGAGGAAAATTACTGACTGCTAACCAAGAACAGTTATGCAAATTTCCCTGAGAGAAATCATCAGTTTTCGCAAACGTTTTCAGTTATGTCCAAAGACGGCTTTGGAAAGCCAACTCTTAGGTCTCTGGATTAGAATAACAGCCCTGTACGATGTGATTCTATGATTCAGGGACATGATTAAAGGGGCTTCAATGGTCTATACCCCTAAAACAGCAACACGAATTCTGTGGAATGTAAAAATACGTTATAGGTAATGTATTGTGGGCCGATTCACGCTAATTCACAGTTCTCCACACATTGTTCACAAGTCCTATTTCCAGGCCATCTTTAGAGATGGATAATGTCCATTGGAGTTAATCAGGAAGAAGTCTAATGCTTTTTCGTTGTTTTGTTACAGAACCACAAAGTAAAGAAGGAAGCAATTCAATCTGTCAAATCTGTTACAGTTCATTAAAAGGGCTTAACCGATTAAATTGGAATCAAAGTGCATTCAAACAAAGAGAAGCTTGTAATTCAAGAGGGTGGTGTTCACGATTTGAAGTTTCACAGTAACAGAACCAATATTGCTGCTGTCGTGATAAGTTACACTCATTTGTCTTGCGCCATCCTCATACATCCATTCTATCTCACCTGCAACCACTCTATGACATCCACCATAGAACTCCTTTCTCTCCCGTCCTCTATTTTGCCACCTAGAAATAATCTCAGCACCTCCTCAGCTCTGATCAGGAGACTGAAATACTGACATTTTCTTTTCTGCGTGTCGCTGTTCAAAGTTCTTTTAATTTCAGGCACCTCTTCTTTACAAAGTATTTGCTGGCACTAATGATTCACCAATATGTTCTGATGGTGCAAGCTCATTCTGATAATTTTTTTTATAAAAGCAATTTCTTTAAGAAATTACAAAATTCTACTTTTCTTGGCACTTTACATGTACTATTCTATTTTCATATAGTTTCATTTTTGTGTCTTTGCTAGTTTTTAATCATTCTTTTTAAAAGTTTGTTTGCCATTGATTGCTTCTACTGTACGTGCGTCAGAGGATGCAACCTTCGTCCTGTGGCCCATATAATCACAGAGTCGTAGAGCTGTACAACACAGAAACAGACCCTTCAGTCCAACACATCCATGCCGATCAGGTATCCTAAATTAATCTAGCCCCATTTGCCAGCATTTGGCCCATATCTCTCTGAACCCTTCCTATTCATTTACCCATCCAGAAGCCTTTTAAATGTTGTAATTGTACCACCTTCCACCAGCTTCCTCTGGCAGCTCATTCCATACATGCACCACCCTCTGCGTGAAAAAGTAACCTGAGGTACCTTTTAAATCTTTCCCCTCTCACCTTAACCCTCCAGCTTTGGACGCCCCTACCCTGGGGAAAAGGCCTCGATGTGTATAGAATTTTTAGCTTATGTCATAGTACCCAAATTTCGAAGGCCTCTATCCTTTTCCGCTTATTATCCAGATTGCAACCTGGAAAATGGATCAAATGTGTATTTTACCATGTCACAAATTTGAGTTTCTTTGTTGTTAACACATTTTTCGTCTTCACAAAATTACCTCTGGCTACATCTGATCTTCTAGCTTCTGCATTACATCCGCCACCTTCTGTGATGGTTTGCGACAGAGATTTACTATTTTTGCTTTTTCTTTGCAAATTTGCGAGTCCTGGCAGGAGATGGATTGGGTGCTGCAGTGGATCCACAATATAATTCCAACTCCGGGTCTTGATATTTTTCCACATGAGCTCCTTCACTAGCCTGCTGTGAAAAAAGAGCGGCAACCTCAGCCCAGCTCCTAAAAGCTTTAAGCAAGGTTGAATTGTAAATGTTGAAATTGATTTTGACTTCCACAGAATTCTTAATGATGCAGAAAGTTCTTTCAGTTTATCATTATCTAGCAGTGACAAAATAATTTGCCTTCTAGTTATAATGGTGATTGCTTCAAAATAGTATTGAGAATGCACAGATCCAAAACAACACATTTTATTGATGCAGATTGATAATCTGATGTGTTGCTGCATCAAGACTCTGTTAGGCTGATTAGTTTATGATTGTACATTTAGAGATATATTCATAAGGGTTGATTATAACTGATTCTAGTACTAACAGATTGGGAACAATCTGAGAACAGGATGAATGGCCTTACCATTCTGTTAACCTTGACAACGCTGTTTTAAAGCAGCCTACAGTGGATCAGTGGTTAGCACTGCTACCTCACTGTACTAAGGGCCCAGGTTCAATTCCCCTCTTGGGCAACTGTCTGTGTGGAGTTTGCCCATTCTCCCCATATTTATGCAAGTTTCCTCCCACATGCCAAAAATGTGCAGGTTAGGTGGATTGGCCATGCTAAATTGTTGATAGCATCCAAGGATGTGCAGGCTGGGTGGGTTGACCATGATAAATGTACAGGTAGGGAGTAGCGGTTCGGATCTTTGTGAGATGCTGTTTGGAGGATTGGTGTGGACTTGATGGGCTGAATCACCTGCTTCCATGCTGTAGGGATTCTATGATTCTACTGTTGGGTGTCCAAAGAAATTGCTAGCTTCCAGTAGCAGGCTTTTTTAAAAACATGCAAGTCATGGTCTGGGGACCACAATCACTATTTTATAACTTGAAGCTGTTCATTATGGGGCCAGATAGACCCCACTAAGGTTAGTTGGTGGTCTCGGAGGAGGATGTCTCTCAGTAATAACATAGACTACTACCACCATAGGATGCCCCATTCTGTAAATGTCAACCCAAACGCCACTCTTACCTTATTGGAAGCTGGCGAGGGGAAGGGGGTTGTCTGGTAGGGGCAGTCTGGATTGGCCACAACTCTTTAGTATCTCACAAGTTGCTGATCCAGCATAAATTGGACTGCTACCTCTTCATCTTGGATATGGGACAGTGGCCATTCAAAAATCAGAATCATCTTCACAATAACATCCAGACATCATTCAATTACCACCCTCTCCTCCCTAAATTCGCTAAAAATAATTTGCATTGTTGTCAAAACATTTCATCTTGCACTTGTCAGGATAGATGGAAGATTGCCAGATTTCAAAAGGAGCAACAATTTATTCTACATGAGAAATAAACATGCTTTAACAACAGCACAATCTCTCCTTTCCACTGCTACTTTGCACATGCCATTCTCAGATCAGAAAATTCGACATAGAGCTAATGCCATACTGAACTGGTTTCAACAAAACCTCTGAAGACCACTGTGTTAACGTCGCTTAACTTGGAACAACGCCTTTCATCTCTTTCATAGTTGGTAATTTATCAATATAGATTGATTGCCTGATGGCTATTAAATGCAATTGATTTCTATTTCACTCATTTCAATAGTTCCGATGGACAATGGAAAGGTGATCTGCTCTGACAGATTACAGCTCGCACTGTGACAGTGAAAATGTACCTCCCTGTATGATGAGTCGTGGAAGGTAGTTATTTGTTCTTGTCCTGTAAAAACTGCTGCTCTAATCCAGGTGTGGCTGGCCTAATGTTAATTCAAGGATAAATGAACTCTTGTTTAATATTACCACATAAAGTCAATAAAAGCATATTCAATTTTAAGGGGACCAGGAAAAATGATCGCACTTATAGCAACGCCAATTTCAGGCTGCTACACTCAGTGAGGGACACCCCTTGAACCTAATGGTGTTCCTGACATCTGAGGTCCTTCAGGACCTTTCCTGGCCTTTTTTTAGCTGTAATTGATGTTTTAGTTGAAGCATGCTATCACAGGTCCTGTGCGTCTCCTTCTAGAATCTACTGCCCAGCTTGGAAGACAGGCTATTCTGCCTGATCAAAACGTCCTGATTGTCTGCATGGAAGGGAACATTGATATGTTACGACTTCAGAGAAGGATGTCACTTAAATTTTTGTAACACGGGTGCCATAGATGTATCCAGGAACAGACTGGTTGCTGTGATCTTAGGCAAAAACTTGCAGCTCCAGTTCCACTCATCCTTGCCAATGTTGTGGACATTGATATAGTTCCTCTGAGCTAATTGGATGCTATTGTGTATTATTCATAAGCCCCATTACAATATAAAATATGTTTTACCTATTAAGAAGCAATTTATTTTCTAGCACCCATGGGGCGTAGGCCTTGAAAAAAACTGAGTAATTTAGTAAATGACCTGAGCTACTGCTAAGAGTCATTGATACATGCTGATACTGGACCAGTCACAGATCTGTTTAGCAAGGTAAAGCAAAGGAAATTCCCATGAAGGTCACTCAAGTGCTAAATGGCATTAGTATAAAAGAAGGTACAAAAATAGCCTGGAGTCATTTAACAAGAACAAGAAATAACTATGTCATTGAAGCTATCCTCCCAAAGTTGGCAAGTACCTTAGGATCATAATTCCAAAAGATATAGGAGCACAATTAGACCATTCAAACCATCAGATAATGGCTGATATGTTTCTAAATTCTATTCTCCTGCCTTCTCCCTATAACCCTTGCTCCCCTTACCAATGGAGAATGTATCTACCTCTGTCTTAAACACAATGACTTGGTGTCCACAGCCTTCTGTGATATTGAGTTCAAAGGATTAACTATCCTCTGGCTGAAAATATTCCACCTCATCTCAGTTCGAAAGGATTGTTCCTTCACTCACAGGCTGTGCCCAAGGGTTCTACTGTCTCTTACTAGTTGAAGTATCTTCTCCATGTCCACTCTATCCAGGCCTGTTAGTATTCTGTAAGTTACAATCCGCCCTCTTTCATCCATCTAAACTCCATCAAGCAGAGACCTTGAGTCTTCATCTGATACTTATGTGACAAGTCCTTCATCCCCTGGATAATGCTTGTAAATCTCCTTTGGATATCCTCCAAGGCTGGCACATCCTTCCTTAGATATGGGGCCCAAAAGTGCACAGAACTTTCCAAATGCGCTCTGACCAGAGCCTTATACAGCTTCAGCAGAGCATCCCTGCTCTAAAATTCTTTAAATGAGTTCTAACATGGCACTTCCTTCCTAAATGCTAAATGAACTTGCATGTTAACTTAACAGCGTCTTGAATTAGGAGTTCCAAGTCCCTTTGTGCTTCAAATCTCCAAAGCCGTTCCCTGTTTAGAAAATAGTTTACACCTCTATTCTTCCTGCCAAAACGCACAACTTTCCCACATTGTATTCCATCTGCTACCTTTTTTGCCCACTTTCCTAGGCTATCCAAGTCCTTCTGCAGCTATCCCACTTCCTCAACACTATCTGTCCCTCCACCTATCTTTGTGTCATCTGCAGACTTTGCAACAGTGTCTTGGTTCCTTTATCCAGATTGTTAATGTACAGCATGAATAATTGTGGTCCTAATATGGACCCCTGGAGAACTCCACTAGTCACCGGCTACCCGACGGAGAAAAACCCTTGTATCCCCATTGTCTGTCCTCTGTCAGTCAGCCAATCTTCTATCCATGCCAGTACTGTCCCACTAACACCATGGACTCTAATCATATTTAGTAGCCTTCTGTGCGGCATCTTGTCAAAAGCCGTCTGGAAATGCTAATAGATCACGTCCACTGGCTGTCCTTTGTCAAAAGTGGTCATTACCTCCACAAAGAATTCTAATAGATTTGTCAGCCGTGACCTTACCTTGACTAAGCCATGCTGACTTGACCCTGTTTTACCATGTACTTCCACATACTCCTCAAACTTATCCTTAATAATGAAATCTAAAATCTTACCACTAACCAAGGTCAGGTTAACTGGCCTATAGTTTCTTGTCCTCTGCCTCCCCCCCTTTTTAGACAGGTGTTTACATGAGCTATTATCCAGTCATCTAGTGATTCCTCAAAGATCACCATCAATGCTTCTACCGTTTCCTCAGCTAACTCCTTCAGAACTCTGGGGTGTAGTTCATCCAGTCAGGGTGATATATCTACCTCAGACCATTCAGCTTCCCCAGCACCTCCTTAGTGAAGGCCATTACATTCACCTCTGCCCCATTGACTCTCTTGAAGATTCTCAGCCATTTCTTTGTTTCTTTTCTAGCGTCATATTCCAGTATTCCACACTTGCCTCTCTCTTACCTTTTAGATATCTTATTTTGTATTACTGATGAGCTCAACCCCTCCTTTTAACTTCTTTGATTTTCCATGCACTTGACCGCATCCTCCCCCACTATTTAGTTTAAAGTAGTTTAAAGGCGTATCCACAACCCTAGTTGCACGATTTGCCAAGACTTTGGTCCTAGCATGATTCAGGTAAAGCCTGTCCCGTTGGAACAGCTTCCTCCTTCTCCAGTACTGGTGCCAATGTCCTATGAATTTAAGCCTGTTTCTTCTGCACCAAACTTTGATTTATGCATTTACCTCTTCAATCTTGCTGACCCTGTGGCAATTTGCTCACGGCTCAGGTAGCGATCCAAAGATTGTTACCTTTTTTGGTTCTGTTTTTTAATTTAGCCCCGACTTGTTCATATTCCCTCAGCAGAACCTCTTTCCTCCTTGTGCCTATATCGTTGGTACCTATGTGGACAACTAGATCTTTGCCTCCCACTACAAATTCTTCTGCAGATGGAAGAGGGAAAACAGCAGGGAAGTCTTGCTACAATAGTGCAGGTCATTGGTAGGATTAACATCTAAACTGTTACATATTGTTTTAGTCACCTTATTCAAGGAAAGGCATGCTTGCAGAGGTCAGTTCAGAGAAGGTTCACGTAGCTGATCCCTGGATAAAATAGTTGTCTTGTGAGGAAAGGTTGTTTGGGTTGGGTCTATACTCATTGGAGTCTTGAAGAATGAGAGGTAATGTTATTGAAACATAACACTCTGAGGGGGTTTGATAGGGTAGATGCTGAGAAGATATTTCCCCTTGTGGGGAAGTTTTGAACCAGGGAATACAGTTTCAAAATTAAGGGCCTGCTTGAGACAGAAATGAGCAAGAATTCCTTCTCTCAGAGGTTCATTCACGTTAATAATATGAATAATCACAGGCATTTGCATATCTGGGCTCAAGATTAGCAATTCCAATGTATTGTAGCACACTTCCCTCAGCATGCCATCCTGCAAGAGGACAGAGCTCAGTAAGATGGAGACTAAGAGCTTTATATTATTAGGTCACATGTCATGAATATGGCGATGCTATCACAAACATGTCCCCTTAAAGATTTCAAATCCTCCTATCCCCATGAGCAATGAGCAATGGAGGCTGAATTATTGAATGTAATCAAGACTTTAGATTGGAGAGAGAGTCAATGGTTATGGGGAAGGACAGAAGAGTGAGTTCCAGCCACATCAGATCAACCGTGACCTTATTAAATGGCAGGAAGGTTTGAGAAGCCAAATGGCTTCTCCTACTTACTTTTTATGTTCTTTGCAGTACATTGCTAGCACTGAATGTTTTGTTCACTCTGTCATTTTGTTCTGTTCCCCTATCTGCAGGGGAGGTGTAAATAGCTCAATACTGGCTGCCTATTGTGATTCCACATTAGTCATCCTCAGTGAAACACACAACATTTTGTCTGACCTAATCTACACCTATTCCCTTTGTCTCCCTTGAGGCCCTGCTGGAAATCCCTCCTCTGTTGTGTTAACTCTCACAGCAGATATGCCTTTAAGGGGAAATGCTTGTGATGCCATCACCATATGATGACATTTGATGTAATAATATAAAGTCCTCAGTCTCCATCTTACTGCACTTCGTGTTCTTGCAGCATGGCATGCTGAGGGAAGTGTGCTGCAATACATCAGAACTGCAAATCTTAAACACAGTAATGCAAATGCCTGTGATTATTCATATTATTAACGTGACTATCAGGTGCTCTAATTGAATCATTCAGTACTATGTAAACACTTCTCATTCGTACTTTTTTTAAAGTTCATTCACAGGATGATGGCATTGCAGGCTAGACCAGCGTTTATTGCCCATCCTTAATTGTCCAGAGTGCAGTTAAGAGTCAACCACATTTGCTGCGGATCTGGAGTCGCATATAGGCTAGACTGGGTAAAGATGGCAGTTTTCTTTCTAAAGGGCATTAGTGAACCAGATGGTATTTTCCTGACAATCGGCAACAATTTCATGATCATCACTGAACTCTTAATCCCAGATCTTTTTTTTATTGAGCTCACATTCCACCATCTCCCATGGCAGGATTCAAACCCAGGTTCCCAGAAGATTACCCGAGTTGCTGGATTAACAGCCCAGCGTGAGTGGCACAGCAACTCACTGGTTAGCACTGCTGCTTTATAGTGCCAGGGACCTGGGTTTGATTCCAGCATTGGGTGATAATCTGTGTGGAGTTTGCACATTCTCCCCATGTCAGCATGGGTTTCTGCTGGGTGGTCTGGTTTCCTACCAAAGTCTAAAGATGTGCAGATTAGGTGGATTGTCAATGCTAAATTACCCATAGTGTCCAGGGATGTGCAGGCTAGGTGGGTTAGTCGTGGGGATTGCAGGGTTATAGGGGGTCGATCTGGGTGGGATGCTCTTCAGAGGGTCAATGGGCCAAATAGCCTGTTTCCACAATGTAGGGATTCTATTGTCTATAAAACTACCATTGCCTCTCCTTTATGTTATGGGAGCTAACATAAGTACCGTTCTCAAAGGACCACTTTTCCCATTTCTTTACCAGATGATGGGAAGTAATTGAATGACTTGGCACAAGAACAGAAGTTGGTTTAATCTTTCTGTTCATTAATAAGAAGTAAATTGCTCATCCTATAATAATCATTTCCAGACAGAGAAGTTGCCACGCTATGATGATAAAATAAATGCTACATGTCAGAATTGGTTTGAAGGGCATTATTAAAGTTGTTGCTGTCTTTCAAAGATATTTTACCAAAAACGGTGATGGGTTATCGAACTTTGTAATTTAGAAACCCCAAAGAATTACTGCTGACCGTATGGTCTGTCCTTGCCTTTTATAATGCAATCATTGTAACAGTGTCATCAAAAGCTTCACAAGTTCATTTGACTGAAAAATATTCTAGAGTGAACATCTCAGGAAGCAGCATAACCTGTAACTGGGAAAGGGAAGAGCTAGGATTTGGATTATCTCTGAAATAAGGGAAAGTGCATCCATGCTAAAATTTCTTGCCTGTGACTCCCTCAGGAGACTTGAAAATGGTGTAAAACTTTTCATGGTCAGAGCTACTGGGAGACGCCTGTCATTTATTTCTTCAAGCTCTGGCCACATTGTGGGTGGGGGCAGGAGGATGGGGTGGGGGAGAGTGGGAGGCAGCCTGCCATCTGGAAAATCCACACAGCAGGTAAAGAGTGCCCATAATTGGCACTTTAACTGGCCAACTGTCACTTGCAGGTGGGTAGCCATCACCTTACTGGAAATGGGCCAGAGTTGGGAACATCGAGGAAGAGCAGCACACAGGCCAGTGACAAGAAATCTTGGCACTCTTGCCTCCAAACCTGCCTCCATATCTAGGTGAAACTTTAGCCTTGCCTTTTTGTGAGTAAATGCAATGATTAACATTGTGTTAAAACTGAACTGCAAAGGCACCGGTATTGTCATCCTTTCCTGTGATTTTAAGATTTCACCACATTATCGCTTCATTATATATATTTCTGAAGACTTCTCCACACCATCACAACCCCTGCTCCAGATGTTACCATTTAACCTGTCAGGACTTACTAAATATTGTGTTCTAGATCTCTCCCTCCACCCCACCTTTCTCTCCACTCTCCTGACCTTCACCATCTCTATGGAATGAGTCTATTTGCGTGTTATGTCAGACGGTAATGTTTGTGCTTATCAAGATAGAAGGTGAAGATACAAACACATTGTATCTGGATCACTGGAACTTTCTGTACAAATGATGCTGTGCTATCTGTCTGCCCACATAGAAACTCAGCAGATGGGTTGTCTCTCCTATGCCTATGACTTGTTCTCCCTGATGATAAACATTAAGAAAACTGGGGTCATGGGAAAAGATCATTCCAAGTAACATCTCATTGGAAATGGTTAGCAAATTGTGTTACCCTGAGTCCACAGTAACAATCTGTCCCTTGATACACAGCTCAGTACACGCATTAGGAAAGGATCTACTACCTTTGGTGGACTCATGAAGTATACATGGGATAATAAGAAGCTGATCTCTGGGGTCAAAGACCTATGCTCTCAGCACTTCACTGTATGGTTATGAAACATGAATCACCTATAGCTAACGGGAAAAGAAGTTCAACAATTGTCAACTTTTGCTATCTGTGTCACTTGATCGCGCCAACAGAATAAGTCTGTGGTACTAACCCAACAAAGGCAGAAGCAGAAGCAGCTGAGGTAGAATCACAAATGCAACTATCCTCTCAGAGGCAGAGCTCCTAAATGTGTTGGCACCAATCAAACAGAAGCAGCTTTAGTGGATTGGGCATATCTGCAGAAGGGAGACATATCCAAGGACCTTCTGTGTGGGGAGGTAGCTGGAATTAGTCTACTTGTAGAGCATCCAAGACTCAACTTGCAGGATGCATGCAGGTGGATGAGGACCTGAACGTCAACTATTGCTTGAGGGAGATGTCAGCTGGTGCTTCGAGGGAACTGGCCATAAATCCTGTGACTATTGTCCATCACCACAATGACTAGTGACTTTAGCAGCTTGGTGACAGGCACCAATGCTGAAAAGAATAATCAGCTATGTCACTTGACAGCATCATGTGCATGTTATAGAAGCTGTCTCCCAAGAGTTGGCCTTCAAAGCCATCAACAAAAGTTCACCAAATGAAGAGTTCACACACTCCCCACCACCACCTAAATGGATTATTTGCTGTGTGTATATTATCTCTCATACATGGAAAGATGTCCAAAACAAAAAGCAGTTGGTGCTCATGCGAACCTAACCAGGTGCTGAGAGCACTTTGACGGTTTGACCTTCCTGAAAGTTGGATTTTCAACTCTTCTCCAGTTTTTGTAAGGACCAAATATTTTTCTTTTTCTGTAATTTTAATTGTGGACAGAAATAGGAAAATTTAAAAATGAAGGATTGCTGGAGGATTACTGTACTTTTTAAAAGCAAGTTTCCTGATAACCATTGTATGTACTGTTTCCACAGCTGCTTGCTCAAGCATTGGTTGAAGTCTGGTTGCAGATGAGCTAGAGCTGTTTACAAAGGGTGATTCAATCAGCAACAAGTGGCTGATTGGTCTGTGGATTAGTGACCAGTTATCAATAACAAAGTCCTCCTGCCTGCCAACAATTATGTGTTTCCCAGAATATTGAGGGAGAAGCTATCAAACTTCTGGAAGGGAAGGAGCTGTTTTTGCTCTATAAGAAACTCTTTCAAACTTGAAGATAGTCATTTTATTTCCCTCACCAGTTACTCTAAGTTGTGACTTTTAATTAATAAGTCAGAGACATTTGTAACTGTGAACTATGCATTCGGTGCTTCCAAAAACAAGCAAAAATATCTGCAGAGAAAAGATCAAGAATCAGCATTCTGATTAGCAAAAGGACAATCTCAGCCAACCCTGTGGACCGGGATCACTGAATTATCTTTGTAGTCTTTCCCTCTGTGCATATCACTCATGTTTCCTGTATATCTATCTGTGTCTGTTTGCATGTATATGTGTATGGGGTGTTCTATAACTGGGTTAGAATTTTAACTGATCAAGTTATATGTTGATGGTTCATGACCATCAGTATGTAGCAATGAGCTATTTGCAATACATAATCATTCTTAATAAATACTTTCTGTCAATCTTGGTCTAAAAGTCAGGCATATTATGGAATTCTGCAAGCTTTTTAAAAAAAGGTGTTTCACTTTGTGATGACTCGGGAAAAGCAGGACTTGATTTCCAGTGCACTACGCTAGTGAGTCGAACATTTTCCAGTTCTGACGCTTACTATCATAATTTCATTCCAGATCCTGACTTAGCCAATACCAGAGAACTTAGCAGAGACCAGCAATTGACTGAAGCGACTACTGGCTTCCTTGGTCTCAGTGACACATGTAGCATAATGTGTTACTCACTTAAAGCCATTTGTTGCAGAGACAATGACTCAAAAAAGTTCAGAAATGACAATTTGGCCTCCAGCAGTTACTTTAAAGTGTTGTAAGTCTTGAGGTTAGAAACACTCACATTGATTAAACTCTTCTCATACCAAACCAGCTCTCAAATTCTTTTGGGGTTTTTTTGCCCCTGCCTAGATCATTTCTGTCTCAAGCTGTGCAACTCAAAGGGGTGCGGGTGTAAAAGGGGGCAGCCCCTTGATTTACTCATGGGGTTCCAGTGCATGCCGAAGCTAGTCTGGGAAAGTACCTGTTTCCCAATAATTCAGGTCACGTGAAACATTTCACATCTGCAAACATACTGCTGCCTGAGATACATAAGAAAAAGTGAGAATCATATCGTGCATGGCAATGTGAAAAATAGTTCAATGTTCTCAACCAAATGTCTGCAAATTTATAGCATTCACCAGAAGCTCTGTTGAAAGATTTCGTAGCTTTGTGTTGTTCCACTGGGGAGGTTACTTAAATACCAATGAATCACTTACTAATGCATTACTGAATGTACCTTTTAACTGCAGTGGGGTCTCTGTGATGCTTGTTTAAAAAAGGCATATTATTTTTAATTATGAGTATTAACACTTTGAGGATAACAAGGGATCCAACTTTTCTGCTGTGAGTTCTTGAGATCAGCAGTAAAGAAATGTACAGTAGTCAATAGATAAGCAAGCAACCATCAGTTTTAGAGTTGTGGCTTTTCTTTTTAAGCAAAAAGAAAGGTTTCATTTGGTGAACGAGATGAGAAGTATTGACAGAGACATGTTAGTAACGTAGAATGGACAACCAATGTTATTCTCAAGCATGGAAACAAGCTATTTGACGCCATTGGTCTCTGCTGGCATTGATGCTCCTCTTCATTCCCTTTCCTCAAGAACATAAGAAACAGATGCAGGAACGGACCATATGACCTATTGAGTTCCATTGTATGATCATGGCTGATGTGACATTTTGCATCTAGTCTTATCAATGTACCTATCCCTTTTATCCCCGTGTGTTTATTTAGCTTCCCCCTAGATATATCGTGCTTCTCACTATGACCTGTGTGGTGCATTCCACCTTCTATCTAAAGGCAGTTGCTAAGTAATGGTCTCCTTTACCCTGGCAGTATTGTAGGATGGAGTTTTAATTGGTGTCACAAGTAGGCACAAATATAGACACATGTGCGCCAGGTTCACCCAATGCATAGTTTGGGTGGCCAGAACCACTTCCAGGTCATTGTTGGTGGACAGCAGAACCAAGGAAGAATTTCACAATGCAGTTTGCCAGGTCCCTATGTCAGAACATCACCCATTATTTTGGCTTGACTTTGCCTTTAAAGATATGTTATTTCTGTCAATTCCTGAAGAATTACGCCCAGTGTGCACTCCACACACTCCACCCATTTCTCTTTTAACAGTTCAATCAGGGCACCTGAACCAGGGATAGCATCTTAGCTTGCTGTTGTGGGCATTGGATACTTTGTGCTTAAATAAAGGCCTGTGTTCAGGTTAATTCCACCAAACTTTAAATTGTCACTCTTCTATTTTGGGAGACCAGCTTTGATCATTTCTCATCAGTCTTAACTCTCACTTACAGAAGAATACCCTAATTGTACTGGTGTGATGTTTACTGATTTTGGCACTAGCCACCCTTTCATCCTTTTCGAATGTTGTTTTGACATTGCATGTTTCTATGACTTGGCAACTGTGTACTTTAAAGAATGCATTAGTACATGATATTCTTGTGACATCTTGAGCAGTTTTTCTTGTACTTTGTAATTCATCAGGAAGATCATCCTGTTAAATGATAGAACCCATATCGATGTCTGTGATAATGTTGTAATGTACATGTAAACAAATCTTCTGCAGAATTTCCAATTCCATTGAACTCAATACATTTTCTATCTCCAGAGCATCCTCCAACCATCCAAGATCCCTGCACTCCTTCATTCTGACCTGTTGTGTAGCACTGATTTCAATCTCTGAACTATTTCCGGCTGCCTAGGTCCTAAGGTATAGAGTTCCCTCCTTAAGTCTTCTTACATCTCTACCTGTCTCCCATTTAAGACACACCTTAAAATCTAACTCCCTGGCCAAGCTTTGGGTTATCCTTATAGTGGGCCTAGTGCCAAATGTTGTTTGATAATGCTACAGTGAATCATTTTGGGACTTTTCACTAACTTACAGGAGCTTTATAAATGGAAGTTGTCTTTGTCATTGGCTCACAGCTTTTAGGTACAGCAAAAGTACACTCTTAGGATATGGGGTGAGCCATTTAAAACTGAGATGAGGAGTTTTTGTTTACTTGGTGAGTAGTGAGCCTGTGGAATTCTCTGCCTGCCACAGAAAGAGGCCAAAACATTGAATGTTTTCAAGAAGGAGTTTGATATTCTTCTTTGTGCTAAAGGGATCAAAGGTTGGGAGGAGAAAGTGGGAGCAAGGTGCTGAGTTGGATGATCAGATTAAATGGTGGAGCAGACTCGAAGGGCTGAATGGCCTACTCTTGCTCCTATTTTCTGTGTTTCTACATAAAAAAAATTATTTGCACTCTTAAGATTCTGAATTCCCATGAAAATATTAGTTACTTTGAGGCATTCAAAAGAATGGCTGCCAAATACCATGCAGAACAGAACAACCATTCACAAATCTGGCACCTATCTTCAATCAGACTCTGAAATTTCTTCCCAAAACCTTTCTGCCTCTCTTTTCCCTCCTGTAACAACTTTTTAAAACTTAACTCTTTGACCAAACTCAGATCAGGGATCTTAATATGAACATATGTGTCCCTATGTCAGAGTTTGTTTGATAAAGCTGCTGTGAAGAGCCTTGGGATGTTTTACTGTGGTTAAGGTGCTATTTGAAATAAGTTGTTGTTATTGACTCAGAAAGGAAGCTTGACAGCCAAGTAAAACAGTATCAGGATTGCATGTAATGACTTCTCCATTGCCAAGGGAACAGTAGAGCAACTTGGACGAAGTGGGGAAAAGGGTTAAAATTAGTTTAGGTGTCACAGATACCACTTATATTTTAACAATTTTAGAGTGATTGCCTTCAATATTTCAGTGCTCTCTGCTATGGGAATATAACCATCCTGCTGATACATCATCATCTGTGAGCTATTAAAGGAAAGCAGCAGGAAAAAGACATGACAAAATGTGTCGATTTTCAGTTCGATAACTTAATATTGGTAATGACTTGAGAATCGCAAAATCAATTTATTTTGGACTCGCCATCCCGATTGCTTTATGAACTATATTAAAGTGGCATGTTTCATCAAGCTGACATCTTTTATTGCGCACAAAGGATTTTAAAGTGTCAGAGCTTTTGCTTTCAGCTGATTAATTGATCACTCAGCTGAAAACAGGCTTCTGTGGCTTTTACAAGCTTGTGCACGCATGTATTTAAAAAGGGGCCATCCACACAGCAGGACCAGCATATCTCTGGTGGCCAACTCTGTCGTTTTGTGCAAGCACTTTCCAGCAACCTCCTGGATTATTGATGAGGTGGGAGAGGAGAAAACTAAGCTGACCTCTCCCTTACTTAGTGTAGGGGCAGCAGTGGCCAAAGCCTACTCAAATCCTAACTTCCTGGTGAAAGCACCCTGACTGAATACCTCAGTACAGAAGAGGTAAAATCTAAACCTGTAACTATTCCCAGTCTCAGGAAGCAGTCTGCTAAACCAGAATCAGCCGTCACTGGGATCTATTTACGTAGACAAACCCCAACCCCCACACCCGAGATAAACACTCACTTTCAACAGTGTACACTGAGATATGGAACGAGAGCTGACAATTTTCCATCTCGAAATCCACAAACATGTTCTACCACATTAGGAATTTAATGTATATTCCCTTTGTTGTTATGTTTGCTGCACATAAAAGGGTGGCAGGTACCTTATGAAGGTCAAGTATATTTGACTGCTGTGCTTTCCTTTTAAAAGAAGTTCCGAATCTTTTAGAATATAAATGGTCTCATGGTGCGACTGAACCTGAACTCTTTATCACTTCAGTCTGCAGCAAGTCACGGGAGTAAGGGTACTAAATAATGTTGACAGGCTATTAATTTATTTAAAGCAAGCTTCAGTGGTAGCAACCCAGCCTCTGCCCTTACACCGTTCTGTAATTTCACTTTCTCTAACAAAAGTGGAGTGAGACCACCCGCATCCCCCGACCACGGTCTATCAGCCAAGGACTGGTAATTGGCTAAATTCCAGAACTGCACCTTATACCAGCAACTAGTACTAAAATGGCAGGTAGCCAAGAGCTAATGTGAAAGTGAAAGCAGAAGCAAACTGTGTGCGCAAATACCATCAGTGGTATACAAAAAAATGCAATGAGGACCCCACAAAGCTACATCTTCCATTCCAGAAGGCAGTGCTGTCGCTGAATTACTGACTGCGCAATGTATGAAGGCCAATTGCGTGGATGTTGGTTCATCTTCTGCATACTCCAGAGATAAGACAACGTTGGCATGGAAACAATGTGAAGAAATGAATCTATTTGTCCAAATTTCACAAGAATAGTGTAACTCCTTATATAATTAATAGTTTGCAGCGAGAGGTCAACTGTTGAAGGATAAAGAATCCAGTGAAATATTTGTGAACAAGCATGCAGAGGCCAGAAATAACCCCAAGAAACAGAAGTACAAGTTGCACTGGTATCTGGAATTGGTCCTAAATAGTTGCCTGGTCCTATCACTACAATAGAACCTGCATATTTATACTAATTGTGGCCTCATAAAATTCCAGTCTTGCTGAACATAGCAATGCTATAATGTCAATGCATCAGCAGTGACTCAGGGCTAGCACGGTCGCCTTTGTGTCATAAGGTTGTGGGTTCAGGTTACACTCCGGTTCAAATGATACGTGTGTCATTTTGATGAGATGCTAAACCAAGGCCTCTCTGGCCCCTCAAAACACTAGTAATTCGTAGAAGTACAACAGAATTCTCTGCAAACGCTCACCATTAAAACAGATGATCTAATAATTGTCTCATTGCTGTTTGTGGGTGTTTGCTGTATGTAAATTGGTTGTTTTGTTTTAGGTATATTGGCCATCAAAACCCTGTTGTCACAACACTCAGTGTCAGACTGAGCCACGGTTGTCACGGTTTCCACTAAGGTTCTCATGACAAAGAGATTCATTCCACTCAAGAATAAATACAGGCTCAAGAAATCCGGCATTGCAAAGATTATGAAACACAGTTGAAGTTAACTTTATTGGTGCATGTGGCAAAGATGCATGATAGTCTTAACAAACTGATTGCACAAAATGGTTGGAGCTGGAAAAAGATGATTATCCACCTAAAATTGCACATTTTGATTTTAAAATATTAATGCTAATATTCAGTCCCTCTATACTTTACCCCCTCCTATCACTGAATCGTCCTCCAGCCCCATAACCCTCTCAGAGCTCTGCATTCCTCCAGTTGTGGTTCCTTGCACATCCTTAGTCACTCTATCATTGATGGCTATGCCTCCAACTGCCTGAGTCCTAAGCACTGAAATTTTCCCTCTTACCCTCTCCAAATTGCTGTCTTTCTGTCCTCTTTTAGGATGGTCCTTGCAAGCTATATTTTTGACAAAGTTTTAGACCACCTGCCCTAATGTGTGACTTGGTGTCAATTTTTCTTTGTTGTTGCTCTAGTGTAGCACCTTGGGGCATTTCACTCTGTTAAAAGTTAACTTTCTGTTGTTTGTGTTAATATACTGTGATTTATGGTATCTGCACCAATAACCCTAATGTTTAAGAAGACAGATAAAATATCCCTCAAGTATAAAGGTCACTGAAACAAAGTCAAGATTTTCTAGAGCGAAGTGGCTGAGAATGATGTGGATGAGAAATCGAATTATAACAATGAAGGAATTCTGAATTCAATGTCAGGATTGTCATTGCTCTCTACAAAGAAAGGTGTCTGGTAAATCATTTAATTTTGAGTATGAGATTCACAAAACCAGTTGTGTGTCATTTCCATAGTTGAAAAACTGTTGGCATTATTGAACCATATTTACTTAAAGAAGGTAACAGAAATCTTGCCTGTTGTCTACAGAACCAGTGAGAACACTGTGTCACTATGGAACTTGCAGGATACTGAGAGGCCTGGATAGAGTGGACATGGAGAAGATGTTTCTACTAGTAGAAGAGATTAGGACCCAGGAATACAGCCTCAGGGTGAATGGACAACCCTTTAGGACTGAGATGAGGAGGAATTTCTTCAGCCAGAGAGCTGGTGAACCTATGGAAATCATTGCCACAGAAGGCTATGGAGGCCAGGCAATTGAGTGTATTTATGATAGAGATTGATATTTTCTTGGCAAGGGGATCAAGGGTAATGGGGAGAAGGCAGGAGAATGGGGTGGTGAAACATATCAGCCGTGACTGAATGGTTGTGCAGACTCGATGGACCAAATGGCCTAATTCTGCTCTTCTATGTTATGGTCTTATGATCTTATGGTAATCTCCTTTAAAGAAGGCTAGCTGAATTAAATTGGAAACAAAATAAAACTGCAGATGCTGGAATCCAAGGTAGACAAACAGGAGGCTGGAAGAACATAGCAGGCCAGGCAGCATCTGGAGGAAAGGAGCAGTCAACGTTTCAAGTATTACCCTTCTTCAGGTCTGGAGAAGGGTTAGACCCAAAGCGTTGACTGTTCCTTTTCCCCAGATGCTTCCTGGTCTGCTGTGTTCTTCCAGCCTCCCGTTTGTCTAGCTGAATTAAATGTCACTCAGGCATTTAACTGGATAGTGGCAGGTCTTCATCATGGTCTGGCATCCCGGGGGGGGAAGAAATCCTTCTTGCACAGAGCTGCCAGCCAGTTAGTGACTAACAGCTCTATGGAGTGGCAGGACACCCAGGAGGGAGGGAACACGAGTTGGCCCCAACTACCAACTGTTGTATGTTGCTTTGGAAGGATATGAAAGGGTTAATACTGAGAGGGTCATTAACACTATTCATAATGGTAATGTCCTAGGTACTTCTGGGCAGAACAGTTCAGGAACTTGAAGAAGTGAGATTTGACATCTCCTCAACGTCTCTCCAACACTGTCTCTCATGTTGATGTAACCTGTAACTAGTTAATAATGTGCAGTAAACTATATGTTGTTATCCACAAGAGACAGGAAGTGGTTTTCCTCTGTCACCATGCAGTTTACAACAGTTAAAGATGGTGGTGACTGCCACCTTCATCATGACTAGCAACTCATACAAACTCACCCTCTCAACTAACTGCACTTTTTGCAGTCCCCAACTCACAATGGGGAGAGCATTACGTTCAGACCATTATAGGTTGATGTTTGTAATCGAACAACAAGAAAGGTTTGTCAAACATTTAGGCACTAAAATTGTGTACTTTCATATCAAAGTCACCCCAAAATAAACAAACGCAGAAAACCCTTGCTCAAAGTCGTCTTTGATCTTGTTTATTCTCAGACCCAGCAGATTTGTATTGGCTCTGTACCTGAATCCCAAATGTCACATTCATTCGTACTGCTCCATTTACACAGCTGACTCACCAGAGTTGTTTTTGTAGTTAAGTTTGTTATATTTTGTGCGTACACATACAACAACCAGATCATGCACTACGGATGCTGATATTAGTCCACCACCCAAAATATTGTGGGAGTGTGTGATTAAATACCTCACCCACAATTTGCCATCAAATCCACCCTGGTATAAAGCAATTGCTGAGGTAGGAGTGCATGAATCCAAGACTATTTTGGCATGCAGTATCAACACAGGAGATTTTGATTGCGATAACATTAATCGGGCAGTCTGACTTCAAAGGGAGTAAAAATAAGGAGCGGGGATAACAGACTGCCTGTTCTCTATAACCATTTTGATACTGTCGCACAGTGTCACAATCTACACCAATGAGTCAAGGAGATCGGCTGAAGATCAAACAACTTAAATCTTCCCTGGCCTCCAGTAGATACAAGGGAATTGTTAGACTGAAGGTAGTACCAGCAATCTCTGCCACCGCACAGTTGCTCAACCTGAGATGTGACAAGTTCAGTACTCCCTTTACAGTGAAAAGAGCAGTAAAAAATGATCAGAGACACTGTTTGTATAGATTACTCACTGTCACCAGATTCAGAGCAACAGTTGCTGGGCCTAGCAGTGAGATGCCTACCTGAACTATTGCCCATGACACAACTAACCACCTGAAGAAAATATCCATGTTGAAAGGAAAAGAAATCAAATTATTAATAAGGTTTCTAAAAACAAAATGCTGTGGATACTGGACTGGAAATGAAAACTGAAAATGCTGGAAATACTCAGCAGGTCAAGCAGCACCTATAGAAAGACAAAGAGTTAATGGGAAAAATGCAATGTTTGTGACAGGAGTGTCCACTTGCTAGCTGGATAATTGGCTGGAGTCCCACCTTGGGTTAAGACCACAGGCACTCATGGAACATTCTGGAGTAAGGGCCCTAGCAGCAGAAATCCTGCCCCCTTAAGATCTGTCTGCCAATCAGCAAATAACCATCCAATTCCACCATTGCCACCAGGAGCTGTGGCAGCTATCAGTAATGCACCCACCAGAGGTCAAAGATCAAAGAAGGAATCCAGTCAGACTTGACGTACGTCGCAGGGAAGGGTCGCAGGAGACGGTTGAGATGGGGTTTTGGAAGCAAGGGCAAGGGGTACCTTTCAGAAGAACCACTGCCCCTTCTCCTCCTATCCCAATGCAGTGGTTTTCAGCACTTTAGTGCCTTTAAACATGGCAACCCCCAACGCCAACCCCAGCACCCCCAGTGCCCACAAAAGAATTTGTCAGTTTGGTTTTTGGAGTTCTTGTTTTACAACTGGCCAATGGTGACTGTGGAGTGACACCCTTAAGTGGGAATTAGCTCCCTAACTTGAGAGCCTTAATTAGCATCTGGGCTGGAAAATCATCCATGAACCTTCGCAAACTGGACTTCACCAAACATAGGTGGGAAAGCATTGGGATCTTCTAAGTAACACCCTCCTGCACCCGGTCTTTAACTGTCTGTTGGGCAGGGAGCAGTGACATTACATTCTGCCTAACATTTCAGGTCAATGACCATCCATTAGAATTTCATTATTTCATTAGAATAAACAGATGAACATATTATTTGTGCAGCTGCATGAATGAACAGTGTGTAATATTTTCAGACATAAACTTATGTAATATTTTGAGTCAAAAATTTCTGTATTGTCAAATTCTTTAACCCACTACTTTAACAGAGGTATTAGCTTGTTAGAAATGAAAATATTAAAATCTCCATTCAAACAAAGTGAGTTTGATATAAACGTGCAAACTCTTTGTAAGATAACACAGCAGAACTTTCAGGCCAGAGGTTCTCATTGAAGCATATAGGATTCTTAACAGGCTTGACATAATTAATGCTGAGAGGACATTTTCCCTCATGGGAGAGTCTAGGACCAGAGGGCATAGTCTCAGAATTAACTGGTCCGCATTTAAGACTGAGATTAGGAAGAATTTCATCTCTCAGAGAGTTGTGAATCTTTGGAACTCCTTGCCACAGAGAGCTGTGGGGGCAGAGTCCTTGTGCATATATAAGGCTTAGATAGGTAGATTTTTGAACAGTAGATGAATCAAGGGTTACAGGGATTGAGGAATGTCAGATCAGCCATGATCCTATTGAATGGCGGACCGGGTTTGAGAGGCTGAATGGCCTACTGCTGTTTCTATTTCTTATGGTTTTATGATTATGTTGGGAAATATCTTGGACTGAAACACAAGCTTCCAGTCTGGAGGACAGCATTTCCTGTTGCGATTTTCACAAATACAATTCAAAGCTAAAAACACACATTTAAAAAGTGGCCAAAGTCCAAGGCCAGGCATTTGACAACATATCTACAAGCTTTCTATTTAACTCTCCCTCTGGCTTTGATGTTCCGCCACATCTCTATCAGCAATCGGTTAACAACATCTGACATCGGCTGTGTGTGCCTGACATGCAGGTGCTTATTTCCTTTCGCCTGACATCCATCGTTTCAAGGACTCCAATAGGTTACACTCTATGACCCCAGAGAAACATGTCTGGTGTCAGGCAAAAACAACTTGAACTGCTACTGAGGGCAAAGATCCCCTCAAGGTCGGGCATCTGTTTTTCTTACACCGGGTAAAGCTATGTTCTCAACTTGCAGGATGTAATACATTGCAATTCACAATTTTTGCTGTCATGTTTTAATGGAACTCGACTTAATTTTTTTTAAGTCAAAATCTTAAAGGTACCAGATTTATTTATAGTTATGTTCTGTGTATTTTAAGGCATCAACCTTAAAGTGGAATTGTTACAGAAATCGACGCTCCACAAAGTTCAGTGTTGAGTGCGAGGTGATTATAATGTTATGGATTTTTTAATGAGACTTGGATTCATTTATTAATGAACAAGTTTCAAGACATGATAACTCCATTACTGCATCACCCTTGGTACAGTTTCAAAGTGTGTTATTAAAGGTGACTAAACTAATCAATTAGGTTAAAGGAAGTTCATAGAATTGCACTTGGAGGCATAGAATACAACAGCAAAGTGGCAAAGCTGAACTTGTCCAAGACATTGATTATCACACTGTTGGACTACAGTACACGGTTTTTGAGCAACCGTTGACAAGCAGAATGTAAAATAAATGCAGAAGATATAAATTCACTCAGATGTTACCAGGAATCAGGAGTTACAGTCATCCAGAGAGAACACAGGGTCACCTGATACTGATCTTCACAATTACAAAGGCCATAATCAGGTTAATAGTGAGAGACTATTCCCTCCGGTTAGTGAGCCCATAAATGAATTGAAAGGGATGTTAGAATTCTTTACACAGAGTCGGTTTGGAACATGAAATTCTTTACCACCAGCTGTTGTTGAAGCAGAGTCCATAAATTCTTTCAAAGCAAAATTATAGAGGTGTTTGAAAGATGATAGATGGGAACAAAAGAAACTGTGCTGTTTCAAATGAACATTTAGAAATATTTGAAATAAACATGTTCCTTCAACAAATAGTGGGTTTTAAATTTGTTAGTCCCTTTAAATGGGTGCATTGAGCACAACGTAAGTGATTAATTGTTGTGTGGATGGTAGGTGAACTCCCTGCTGATTCCTTTTGTTGTACGCAAAATAAAGTTTCCATCACTGCTTATTAACTACACACATCAGCAAGGAGCACAATATTGATAACAACATGCACTTCTTCAGGATAGACTGTTTACACAAGGGTAACACATACGCCTTAAAGGGGAAGAAGTGGTTTCATTGCAAGTGCTGACATTCATTCTACAATTGAATCTGACCTGGAAAAAACAGAATGAGAGAATGATCTACACCAAGGCTTTTGGTTGGTTCTCTGCAAGTTTTGATGGAACAGCTGTAATATGGAGGAGGTGTAATATGGAGGACATGTAATATGTATCTAAAAGAGGCAGGAGGCTCTCCAGGAACATAATAAGTAGGCAGAGGAGCAGGTGGTCATGGAAGTCAGTGCCTGTACAGACCCAAGCACCTGGATGCAGTTCTAGAAGATGTTTAATGGCCACACACGCTGGTCAACATTAATGACTGGCTTATAGAACTCCATTTTCTACCATGTACACTAGTCATCCCTGCCCCTGCTCAATATGTCCCAACACCAACAGTTATCCACTGGCAATCTTAATCAATCAGGACGCATACTTTACATTCAAATGCTTCACCTCCCTCTCACATACTCTGCACCATTGCAAAGGTCTCAGACTCACATCTCTCAACTCAAAAATACTGGCAGCTATTCACCTATGATGGCCATATCATCTGAACAGATTGTAATACATTCACTGACACACTTTCCTTTTTCTCACTGGGAAATAGCCAGAGACAACTGGAGACAGCAGGAGCTAACTAAAATGAAAGGAGGTTGCCTTTGTGTCCTGATCCCATGTAAAAGACAATATCATCCATTGCTGTGACCAGCAACTAACATGAATATTTGAAGATGATGCTACCTTTCTATCTAATCCTCCTTCTCACTGCTGACTTCCCTTTAATCACATGCTGCCTTATGACTGAGGGGCTGTTGATATGTTGGCATACACATTTATCTTTCTCTTCTCCCTTCTCCCCAGACTGAACCTTGCCCGTTTTTTATTCTATCAGAGGCCCATGGACTGGCCAGGGAGTTGACAAAGAAGACAGCGACAATGAAGACATCAGAGATAAAAGGTACTGCAGATGCTGAAGAATCCGAGATAACAAGCATGGGGCTGGATGAACACAGCAGGTCAAGCAGCATCATAGGAGCAGGAAAACTTGACGTTTCGGGCCTAAACTCTTTCTGATGAAGGGTTTAGGACCTGTCCGTCCTCCCTGGACTGACCTATCTCCTCCCTACCCCCCTACCTACACTCACCTTTACTGGCTCCATCCCCGCCTCTTCGACTTGTCTGCCTCCTCTCCACCTATCCTCTCCTCTATCCATCCTCTTTCTGCCTCCCCCTCTCTCCCTATTTATTTCAGAACCCTCTTCCCCTCCCCCATTTCTGATGAAGGGTTTAGGCCCGAAACGTCAAGTTTTCCTGCTCCTATGACCAACAATGAAGACATGTTGTCATGTGATTTTACACACAAGCTCAGATATTGGCAATGTGCATAATTTAGACACCAAAATAAAGGTGATATTTGCACATGGTGAGGTGCTGGGCACAAGTGGTCTGCAGCCAATTAAGGTGAAAATGAACAGCTTTGGTGCCAACTCACTGGAAGTTGCTGCCACACACTACCCTACAAAAAGGTACAAAAGCTAATTCAGAGTATGCACGAGTGCACACACCTAACTGTTTGGTGCAGAAGAAAGCATGTGAGGAAGTCTATGTTCAGCATCAAGGAGTATGTAGCATTTAAACTTTTAATCCCATTCTTTCCAGCATAGAATGGGTGGTCACCTCCAACAACAAAATTTCAGAGCTAAACAAGCCACTGCCATTACAATACAAGAATATACCACCTAATGTCCATGCAATGGAACCTCAAACTGAAGATCATGCAAAGAGCATCACATAATCTATTTGTCAACAGATCTGCTGCTTAAAAACCATCTGCAAATATGGGTTCCTGTGAAAACCATTCTCCCCTTCCTCTTCTCCTCACTTGAGCAGCCTGTCCTGCTTTACACAACCCCTACATTCATTCTGCCAAACTAAATACCAAGAGGAAACCCAACCAGACCATTCATCCATGGAAGCACCTGGTCTGCACACAAGCATTTAACTCACCAAAAAATTGCTTTGGCCCCAGCCAATGTGGAAGCACACTCAAAATGCATAGAATTATGCTAGCCATAAAAAAGAATTTGGCAAACTACCTGCTAATTGTTAATGATTTCTTGGAATAGTGCCAGGGATATGTAGTGAGGATGGGAAAGATGGGTTCTTCAATCCATTGAATAGATGTTGAGTTGTGCAAGGTTAAGATTGGGTTTAGGCTAAAACATAGGCCTTCAAAATGATGGAGCTGGTGTCAAATCAGTGCAGTAAGCTGACTGATGTCATGTTCCAACTGCTCTGCATACTCTTGATGGTGCTAACCATTTCACAGTTATGGTATCTGGCATACTTCAGGTCAGATATATGTTCACCACAGAAACCGATTTGGAACTATAGTGAGCACTGAAAAAGATTCACCATACTGGATATACTTCATCACACAACTTGCAATAATATTCTAGATATAGCTCTGTCTAACATTTTTGATCACCAACAGATCATTTCAGTGTGGGCTCTTTTAAGATTGGAAAAACAAAATGTTCTTATTTCTCCAATATTATGAACTAACCTTGTGGTTTGTACCTGTACCATCCCCATGGCTTCGATATTTTCCTTTTGTTTTAGTGACCAGAACTGTGTAAAGTAAAAAGGTGTGGTCTGATAACAGTATGATAACAATCTCTCAATGACTTCCGCTGATTTATACATTACTGTTCTGCCAGATTGGACACAGTGAGCGCCAAGTTCATTAGCATTCATTCACAGGATATAGTAATGGGGACTGAAAGCACAAAGAAATTCACTGTGGTCTTATATGTTCATGGTTGCGCCAGCAATGGGGGTTCGATTCCAGCCTTGGACAACTGTCTGTATGGAGTTTGCAAATACACCGGTTGTCTGTGTGGGTTTCTGCCGGGTGCTCCGGTTTCCTCCCACAGTCCAAAGGTGTGCAGGTTAGATGGATTGGCCATGCTAAATTACTAATAGTGCCCAGGGATGTGTTCGCTAGGTGGATTAGCCATGGGAAATGCAGGGTTACCGTAATAGAATAGGGGTGGGGGGACGGTGGCAGGTCTGGATGGGATGCTGTTTGGAGGGTTGGTGTGGACTTGTTGGGCCAAATGGTCTGTTTCCACAGTGTGGGATTCTATTAAAAAAAATTAAGTATCATCTGCTATCATTTGACCATTTATAGTTTACAAACTACCTTCTCAAATTCAAAAGCTGCTTCTAGTTTAGTATTGCCTGCAAATTGGATCAATTTGTTTTGAGTTCCTATTCCAATGCCATCAATATAATTTTTGAAACAGGAACGATCCCAACACTGAACTCAAAGTCAACTCACCAAGCTTGATGCTGATACCGGAGGGTAACTCATACTCAACATACTAGAAAGTAATAGTCAACAATTTCCATAGAGCTGTTCAGAGGAGCATTTCTGCTCCAACTTTGGAAAAACTACTGCACCAGAATGGAAGCATCTCTAACGAATTAATAGCTATTGCAGTTATCTCAGGAAAACTCTCAGCTGCCTGTTCTGATGGTTTTCACATGGACGTAATGGAATCCATGACACTGGTTAAAAAGCAGTAAGGAATTCCTTGATTGTTCCAATTATTCTTCCTCCCTCAGCCAGCATCACCAAAAGCAAGTCATTTATCTCACTATCTCTCACACTGAACATTCCCTCCAGCTGAAACAAAGATTTCCTTTTTATTTCTTTCAGTTTGGAAAACAGTACTCATTGATTGTGATGCAATCCCATCTGCACAAGGATGCCAAACACAGACTGGGTGACCATTATGTGGAACATCTCCGCACACTCCCAAACATGCTCCTGATCTTTCTATTGCTTGTAGTTTCAATTTTCTAACTTGATCCCACTCTAACCCTTCTATTCTTCGTCCGCCATTATGTGCAAATGAAGGCTAATGAAAGATCAAGGAACAGCCACTGACCTTTCCATTTGGCACTCCACAGTCTCCTGTATGTAAAGGTGTGCATTACTATTTTGAAGCATAACCACTGCTTTCCTTCTTTCTTTTGAATTGAGTTAATGTTCGTTCAATTCTTTCTGTTTTCTTTCTTCATGTCTTCACCTTAAAGTTGGACAGTTGCCATCGAGCCATTCACATCACATTTAGGCACATCTTTTTTTCATTACGCTTTACCCATTGGTACTTCCCTTGGGCCTTTGTACATGAACCTCTTTGTCATTTACTGTTTCCTACTGGTCAACAACTTGCAAACTTTCGCCTTTGTTCTTCCTGCCCCGCATGCCCCTGCTCACTGCTCAAATGCTGTGATGAGAGGTTATTGCAACTTGAAACCAGTTTCTCTCTTTGCAGATGCTGCTTGACCTGCAGAGTTTTTCCAGCACTTTCTGTCTATTTCAAATTTCCATTATATTTAAAATATTCTGCTTCTGCACACTTTACCTCTCGTGGCTGCTTGGCAGATCATTGCTGTATGGACAGTGTCTGTTATGTTTGCTTCTCAAGAAGTGATCAAGTGATCTATTACCTTAATGTACGTTGTATGGTATGATTTGTCTGTACTGCATGCAAAACAAAACTTTTCACTGTAGCTACGTACACATACCAATAATAAATCAAATCAAATCAACTGCATTTTGATTTTTTTTTCTATCCTTGTCATACATCCTGCGTAGATTTCTATCAATACAGCTCTAAACTGGCTTTCATAAAGAATGTGAGAAGTGGAAAACTTGTCTTGCCTGTAAGCTAAACAAACCAAGCACTTAAACAATATATGTGTGGAATCCATTGAAAAGGACAAACTTCAAATCTAGGGATTGATGCAGAATGATCTGCTACTTGAGAAAGCCCTGGAGGCTGTAGAAAGAGGACACAATCTTTTATTCTAGGATGATGCTCAGCAATCAGTTTTGCCGAAGGTGTGTCGGAGACAACGACAAGCTATTGATCAAAAGAGCCAATTCTGAGAAGCAACAAAGAATTCTGTCCGAAAGAAGACAAATGCTGCCTTTTTCAAACCTCATAACAATCATTCCTACCATCAGAGTCCTCAACATGGAACTAGCCACTTTGCTAAACACAATCATAACACAGACTAAACACGCCATTTCATTTTAGCTGATGTGGAAATTTTTTTCTAATATGCAGGAATACTATTTATTGTTTAGAAATTATTTCAGGGCCATAAATATAGCTTGACGTCTAAGACAGCTGCAGCCCATTGTCAAAGCAATTGTACTCCCAACAAAAATCTAGTCATAAATTACACTTTTCATCATCAGCACAAACTGAAGCTTGTGGACGGAGTGAAGCAGCTGGACTTGAATTCACGAAGCACTCGCAGGCTCCAGTATCAAGTGTCATGCAGTACTTCAGGCCTATCAAATGCTAACTAAATTCAGCTTCAGCCATTGGTGTTAAATCACTGACAAAGCTGAGCTCAGAGGACAGGAATAGTCATTCTGAAAAGCTATTGAAGTTGGACTTAAGAACAAGGATGGACCTAATTGACACTTAGGTCAGAGTGATGGTCTCTGACTGAGAAAGGTACTGACATATCAAGGCTTTGTCAATGCCAGAGGTCCACATTTCACACTGAACCAAATGTCCAATCAGCTACATCAACTGGCTTTGCACTATTTTTCAGCTGGAACAAGTTTTCCTTTGTGCGCAAAGATGGAGAAGAGATTTTAGAGTCTAAGACTAAAAAATACGTGATATTCAATAACTTTCAGCTGTGTTTAGCCATTCAGAAGCAAATCCCAAAGTCAGGTATGATTGTTACAAGGACCGTACCATGCAGTGTTGGAAATGTATTGATCCACCAGACACAATGTTAGGGTCAATGAGGTGATTGTCTGGTGAAGTTGTCAGCATTTCATTTGAAGTCTGTAATCTCCATTCATGGGTGTGTCTTACAGCTGTGAAATGACAGCACCATGGTATTCCATTATTTGTTCAAGTACAAAGGTACAAAGTTATCCTAGCAATGAAAGCCGAGCCGCAGGGGCATAATGTCATTAACTGCATGCGGAAAAGCTTGATCAGGGTTGTTGTGTCATTCAAAACACAGCTTAATAGCTGTTATTGTAATTTATTGAGATATAATTATGTGAAGGACACACTATTAAGCTTGTATTCTCTTTGATTGTCTAAATAGCTTGACAATTCAGAATAACCAGCGGCATCCATTACAAAGTTAGTTTTTGCTAGACTTGCATCTGTTCATAAGTAATTTGCTCACCAGGTGTCATACAAATCTTAATATTAACAAATTAAATAAAATATTCTGTCTGCTATGTCCTTCTTGCAAATATTTAATGCTTTTGCTTCGAACATTTTCTGTGGCGGAGAATTCCACAGGCTCTCCACTGTCTGGGTGAAGAAATTTCTTGTCAGCTCAGTTCTAAATGGCTTATCTCATATTCTCAGACTGTGATCCCTGGTTATTGGGAACATCCTTCCTGATTTTACCCTGTCTAGTCCTGTTGGAATTTAATAGATTTCTGTGTGAACCCTACTCATTCATTTAACTGCAATGAATATAGTCCGAAGCAATCAAGTCTTTTTTTGTATGTCAGTCCTGCCATTCCAGGAATCAGCCTGTTAAACCTTTGTTGCACTCCCTCCATGGCCAGAACATCCTTCCTCAGATAACGAGGCCAAAACTGCACACAATATTCCAGATGTGGTCTCACCAAGGCTCTGTACAATTGCGGCAAGACATCCCTGCTCCTGCACCCAAATCCTGTCACTATGAAAACCGACATACCTTTTACCTTCTTTGTCTGCTGCACCCTGCATGCTTACTTTCAGAGACAGGACACCCAGATGGCGTTGCATCTCTCCCTCTATCATCATGCATGCAGGCAGATATTACTCTCATGTACTTCTGTGTGTGTGTGTGTCTCTCTCTCTCACACACACACACGCACAAAGCATCTTAATAGTGAAGTAGGCTGCTAATTCAAGATCATTTAGAGTCATAGTTGAGGACCAATTTCATCCCCAACTCATTAGTCAAGATAGCAAACATCTAATTCAATCTAAATGTCAATGAGTCCTTCAAAATAAAAATGGAAGATTTAATGAGATAACAAGCATGGGGCTGGATGAACACAGCAGGTCAAGCAGCATCATAGAAGCAGGAAAACTTGACGTTTCAGGCCTAGACCTTTCATCAGAAATGGGGGAGGGGAAGAGGGTTCTGAAATAAATAGGGAGAGAGGGGGAGGCGGATAGAGGATGGATAGAGGAGAGGATAGGTGGAGAGGAGGCAGACAAGTCGAAGAGGCGGGGATGGAGCCAGTAAAGGTGAGTGTAGGTGGGGGAATAGGGAGGAGGTAGGTCAGTCCATGGAGGACGGACAGGTCAAGGGGGCGGGATGATGTTAGTAGATAGGAGATGGGGGTA
>JAHRHZ010000051.1:11830158-11888779 GCA_024137785.1 Ginglymostoma cirratum
CTCCTATGATGCTGCTTGACCTGCTGTGTTCATCCAGCCCCATGCTTGTTATCTCGGATTCTCCAGCATCTGCAGTACCTTTTATCTCTAGGTAGGTGGAGATGAGTTCGGTGGGGCAGGAGCAGGCGGAGACAATGGGTCGACCAGGGCATTCAGGTTTGTGGATTTTGGGAAGGAGATAGAAGCAGGCGGTGCGGGGTTGAGGAACGATGAGGTTGGAGGCAGTGGGTGGGAGGTCACCTGAGGTGATGAGGTTGTGGATGATTCGGGAGATGATGGTTTGGTGCTCGGGGGTGGGGTCATGATCCAGGGTGCGGTAGGAGGAGGTGTCAGAGAGTTGGCGCCTGGCCTCAGCAATGTCGAGGTCAGTGCGCCATACTACGACTGCCCCTCCCTTGTCCGTGGGTTTTATGGTGAGATTGGGATTGGAGCAGAGGGAGCGGAGTGCTGCACGTTCTGCGGTGGAGAGGTTGGGGTGTTTGGGAGGGGTAGAGAGGTTGAGGCGATTGATGTCTCGACGGCAGTTGGAGATGAAGAGGTCAAGGGAGGGTAGGAGGCCTTATCTCTGATGGAAGATTTAATGATGCTTTAAGCTGGATGGCTCTGATAGAAGATATAATCTTACTATGATTTTACCTTATTGATGTCTCTGTGCCAATGTAAGTAAAGATTACAGGATGGTAAAAACTTATCTTAAGAAGTGAATACAAACAATAAACAAAGGAAACATTGTTGTAATCTCACGTTTACTTTCTCAACAAACACAACTCAATTTGTCAAAATTTAAAATCACATCCGGTGGGGTGAGGTTATGTATTTGACTAGATATTGCTTGTGAAATTGCACAAGCTCTAAGATTAAAGAATGGAATTATGGGAGAGAGTTGGTTTTGCATTATTAAATGTACAGAATTTTATTCAGATATGTTTTTCGTATCAAAAAATGTTGCTTGAAGTTCCATCGTAATGATATACTGCTTCAACATTCTTGTTATATTATCTTGGATATTTCATTCTTAAATTCATTACCTGTTGCTTTTTAAATTCATCAGTTTCTTCCAAGAGGGAATGCCATTCTCACTATCAGTAGGATTCCAAAGAATCTGTTGTCATCCCCAGTGAATAAACAATTGTCAAGACCACATACCCAGGCTGATTCATTCTTGAATTTCCTTGTGTGCATTGAATGAGTATACTTTTCACAACCTCAGCATGTCCCAACTTTCTGAAGCGCTGTCACTGTTGTCATGCAGGGAGCCATTTGCTTTCACTCTGTAGTGCGGCTATTTTTCCTGCTTGGAGTCAGTCTTATGGTGGTGTGTGTGTGTGTGTGTGTGTGTGTGTGTGTGTGTGTGTGTGTGTGTGTGTGTGTGTGTGTGTGTGTGTGTGTGTGTCAATTAATGGTCACCCAAAACATTTAAGGTGTACAACCTGATAGAAATAAATGAAATATGTAATTATTTTGCATAAACTGGGCCACGCACAGATCACAGCTTTTGAAGGCTGTGCAAATTGCCCAATCAAAGAAGCTTCAGAATTGCAACTCACTTCTTGAAACATCTATTTTTCTTTCTTCTTACGATGTACACAAGCTCAAAAACATACTTGGAGTCAGCACATTTTAATACTCTGAGATCTCTTGGGTTCTTTCCTACTGTTTTCACACTTCTTGTTGTCATCCATGGTGTGAGACTTAGCTCTTCAGCTAAATTTTGCAGTTAATAGAGGACAAAATTACTCCAGTAAAATGATTCAGATGGTAGTAATATGGTCCAATAATTCCCACCAATGTTGCACCCTCATTCAATTAACAGGTCTACCACCTTTCATGGAGGATTCTGACAGATAGGTCAGAGCAGTTTGTAGAATGAAAGACAAAGAACCCCAATGAGGAAAGAGCTATCTCTTGGCCCTCATTCCTCAAAGGCTGGTGCTTCATTGGATTTATTTCACTCGTAGAATTTCTAGGAATAGCTTTCCACACTCTCTCTAGCAAGCTCTGGATAAACTGGGTAATGTAGGATTGAAAATTGACAAATATGAAAAGGATGTAAATAATAAATTAAAGCAATAATTCGATTGCCCTAATGTCCCTTGGGTAAAAACATTGTCAGTGAAGTTTTGTAATACGTCAAACAGATCAACAGATTCTACCACATAACTCTAGTTCAACTGAATGGATTGATCAAATAGCAGTTGAAGGCCACATTAAAACAATATGGTGGAAATACTCACAGATCTGGCAGTATCTTGTGGAGAGAGAAGCAGAATTAACGTTTCAGATCTGTGACCTTTCAAGAGAACTACACATTACAATTGGCGTAAGTAATTTGAATGTTAAAATAAAGGTCAGAATTCTCATTCTCATTAGCTGTTAAGTGATCACCTATTGGAAAATGCATAGGGGAGTGATAGCATTAGTCTTACTGGAGAAGATGTCTATGGTTGAATTATCAACATACAACGTGTAAGTTCCTCCCTGGTGCCAAGTTATACAAGCAACCATCGCTAAATCAAAGGTTCCACTCTCATCATTGATTTCTGTGAAGTAATGAGATAGTGGTGTCTATAATGATATAACAATCATCATTTGCTAGACTCTGAGATAAGAGAAGGAACAGACTGTGCCTGAGAGACATGTACTACCTCCAAGTGGATAAAAAAATTATAATAGTGTAAATGCATGGAGTACTGCAGAAACCTGCCAGACAGACTATTGTCACTCTTAGTTAGAGGAAACTTTACTAATACATACCAAGCCACAAGTAACCTGAAAAGACAGCCAAATCAGATCCATAAGTAGAGCAACAAACCACAGACCAATTTTAATGTTGATTCAAGACTTGCTTCAGCACCTGAGTTCATAAACTAAGCCAGCATTTCAGTGCAGTGTTGCTAAATTGTCAGAGGCACCACCCTCCTTGTGAGGTCTGGTCTTCCTACTCTAGTGCTTCAGACTAACCTAACAACAAGTTGCTTATATACAGTGCCTGCCATACGGTGAGATTGTCAAAGGTTCTTCAGAGAAACATTACCCAAGTTTGACACTGAACAGTGAACAATTAGGTTTTAAGAAGTGTCTTAAAGCAAAATAGTGATATTAAAAAGACAAGGTGTTTCAGAGTCTAGGGTTAGAACAGCTGAAGGTAGGCTCACTAATGATGGGGTGCAGAAAAGGCCAGAATTGAATGAGCACAGAGTACTTGGAAGGATGGACGCTGAGAGGAGGGTATAGAAAAAGGGTTCAATAAGGCCCTGGAGGAATTTAAGAAAAAAAGAATTTAAGCTTGAGGCTTTGCAAAAATAGAAGGGGGCCAAGGATGAGTTTCCGGGAGTAATGTTGCGAGAGCAAAGATATTTACTGTTTAGATGAATAGGGTTTCCTCCTGGTGTTCTAACCAAATATTTTCCTGAACCAAGACTACCAATAGCTAATTGATTGGTCATATCCCTTAGTTGTTTGGAGATATTAGTGTGTGTAAAATGACCACCGCCATATGGAGGATGAGGGGAGGGCTTGCTATTTCTGAAAGAAATTATGACTAAGCTGCCAAATCAATGCAGGATTTTAGAATTTCTATATGAGGATGGAATATCAGGATATTATTCAAACTTGGATTCATGACAGCCAGGCTGAGCTATAACTCAGCCTCAACCACTGTATCCCAAATGTTCTTGCAGGAAGGATTTCTCGATAAGAATCATGAGGGAGAATGTTAGTTGATTTCCTTCCCTCTGTTCTAGAGTAGCGGGGTCAATCGCAATGCCCCCTATAATTACCCTACATGAGATTAGCTAACATGATACAAACATCAGGATCATACTGAGAACTTTAGTGATCACTTCATTAATAAAGAACCACTGTTGATGGACTGAGGGCAACAGCAGCAACTTGCATTTATACAGCACCTTTAATGTAATAAAACATCCTGAGGTGTCAAAAATCAGACAAGCGATGAAAACTAAGACCAGTCCAATGGAAGAAATATCAAGACGGGCGTCTAAACACTTAATCGAAGTGGTTAACTTTAAAGACTGTCTTAATTGAGAAGACAGAAGTGGAGAGGTTTAAGAATGAAATTCCAGAGCTTGTGGCTTAGACACATGAAAGCATTGGCCCCAACAATGGACTAAATAATAAGTTGGGATGGTACAAAAGTCAATCCAGGATATCTGAATGGTGGCTTCTTAAGAAGACGAGAATTTTTTTTAAAGGACTCTGCCAATTCTTTACTTCCCCACCCTTAATTTTGATAAGAAAACTTACTTTAGTAATCTTCTGTCATATTTCAATTCAATTAAATAACAATTTAATGCAGGGCTATTCAAACAAAGTTTAATGTCTGCATAATAAGCTTTCCTTAATTGTCTTACCTGAAAAGTCTCATTAAATATGACCCTAAGAACCACAAACTAAATGGACATTATAACTCTGATATGAGAGTGCTTGGACATAACTAAGTAAGAATATGTAAATATCTGTTTGATATGTAAAGATATTAATAAAACATAAGCCATTGAAGATTTTCCATGAAATTAATGTTGCAACTGACAGTGACATATTGCCAAATTTCCATTATAATACTCAACTTTGGTTAAAAATACACTTATTGCGAAATGTTGAATTTGTACTTTAAATGACTCATTTAAACTACCAGGTTACATGTTAATCTCTGGAAATTCAAAATTGATTGGGTAAGGGCAAGAAGCTGAATTGCAAATCCTTTCGCCTACAGGCTAATGCAGGAAGCAAGCCCACTCAATTCCAGTTATTGAATCCTGGATAAAAACTTGAAGGAGCTATCTCAGCAGTTAAGAAATGAGGAGTTGAATCAAACAGACCTAAAGTGCCCCAAGTTTAAAATCCCTGATCTGTGCTAAATTAGAGTATCTTATTAAATTAAGGAGGAAGAAACTGTACTCTAAGCAGCTTCAAAGCTCTGGGCTAAGGAGGAGGAGAAAGAATTAGACACAGTTCCACACTTGTGATTGCTAAATATCAAGTGCTGCTTTACAGTATAGGTGTGAATTTTGGGTGATGAGTGGGCTTGGCTATGATGACCTCCCTGTGCATCCTCCCACTCATCTTCTCCTCCACCTTCTGCCCCCATTCCATATCCCTTGCAGTCAAGCCATCCATTATTTTAGAGTGCTGGCTGAGGTTTGGGAAAGTGTCAGCACCTGTCTTGCGGAGTCAACATTTCCAGGTGAGGAGAGCATGAGAAAAATCAAGCCTTGACATGCTCCTGCACACCATCTAACCGTGATAGAACTTAACACTGGGTTTAGTTTCCTTCTGTTGAGCATGAGTCAAAGAGTTAATATAAAACAGGCAGAGACCATTAAGATCATGGCAGCCTTCTCACGGAAATTCCTTCGGTCCCATTTCCCCATTCTAGCCCCATTAATTTTGCAAGTTGATTTCCCGCTGGTGCCCATCCAATTTTCTTTTCAAACTCTTCATTTTCTCTAGTTCCATCAGTAGACAATGCGTATCATATCATTGTCATTCTCTGTGTAAATAAGTGGGAACCCAATCAATATTCCTGACTAAAATGGCCCTGTCCAGAGCAGCCAAGTCACAACTATTCTAAATATGAGTTGTTCAGTTTTCATAAGAAGCGAATTAAGCTAGGAACACAGGAACACAGGGAGGCTATTCAACTTCTTGAGCCTGTTCCACTTTTCAATGAGATCATGTCTGATCTGTAGCCTTATTCCATGTACCTGCCTTTGGCCCATGTCCCTTAATACCTTTGCTTAAAGAAAATTGATCTAACTCAGATTTGAAATTGACAAATGTTCCTTCATACACTGCCATTTGTGGAAGAGAGTTTCAAACATTTACTACCCTTTGTGTGCACAAATGCTGCCTAAAATCTCCCCTGAACAGTCTGGCCCTATTTTCAAACTGTGTCCCCTAGTTCTAGAATCATGAACCAGTGGAAATAGTTTGTCTTTATCTACTCTGTCTTTTCCTGTTAATATCTTGAAGATTGTGATCAGATCACCCCGTAACCAACTAAATTCTAGAGCAAACAGGCCTAATTTGTATAATCTCTCCTCATAGCTTAACCCCTAACGTCCAGGTATCATTCTTGTAAGACTATGTCGTACTCCCAATATATCCTCACTGAGGTGTGGAGCCTCAATACTCACAGTATACTGAAGTGCAGCCTAACCAGGGTTTTATATAGCTAACGCATAAAGTCTGCATCTTTGACCTCCAGTCCTCTAGATATAAAGGCCAGCATTCCATTAGGCTCCTTGATCATTTTCCACAGCAGTTTGTGACATTTTAAAGATCTAGGTACCTGAACTACCAAGTCTCTTTGGACATCCATTGTATTTAACTTCATCCCATCTTGGAAGTACCTGGATCTATCCTAGTTCAGTTCAAGATGGACAGCCTCAGACTTGCTTACATTGAACGCCATCTGTCATAGCTTTTCCCATTCACTTAGTTTGTCAGTATCATGTTATAATTTTATGCTACCATCTACAGTGTCTACAATGCCGCCTAACTTTGAGTCACTAGAAAACTTGTATATATTCCATTATCCAAGTCATTAATAAATAACGTGAATAATTGAGGCCCTGACACAGATTCTTGTGGGATTCCACTGGTCACATCCTGTCAACTTGAGTACCTAGCCATTATCCTTAATTTCTGTCGCTTGCCATCCAACCAATTTCCCAGCCATGTCAGTAATTTGCCCTCAACTCCATGGGCCAGTACCTTAGTTAACATTCTTATGTGGGACTTTATCAAAAGCCTCTTGGAAGTCCACTTAAACAACATCCATAGACATTCCCCTTGTCCACTATTTAGTCACCTCTTCAAAACAAATTTATTGAAGTTTGTCAGGCATGACCTACCTGTCATGAATCCATGCTGGCTCTCTCTGATTAACTGAAGAATTATGAGGCATTGAGTCACCTCAACCTTGATTATGGATTCTAACAATTTCCCATATACAGATGTTATGTCTGTAATTCCCTGGTTTCCTTCTTTCGCCCTTTAAAAAAGTAGAGTGACACATGCAATTTTCCAAACAGGAGGGACCAGATCCCAGGAATGCTGAAATATTATAGTTAGGGTATTTATAATGTGCTCCCCTTTAACATCCTTGGTTGGAAACCATTGGGTGCTGAGAATTTGACATTCCTTAATTCCATTAATTCCGTCATTATTAACATTTTAATTATGTTAATGTTACTCGAGGTGATGGCCTAGTGGTATTATCACTAGACTGTTAATCCAGAGACCCAGATATCATTCTGGGGACCTGGGGTTGAATCCTGCCATGGCAGATGGTGAAATTTGAATTCAATAAAATATCTGGAATTAAGAAACAAATGATGACCATTAATCCATTGTCGATTGTCAGGAAAAACCCATCTGGTTCACTAATGTCCTTTAGGGAAGGCAACCTGTCATCCTTACCTGGTCTGGCCCACATGTGACTCCAGAACCACAGCAATATGATAGCCTCTCAACTGCCCTCTGGCCAATTAGAGATGGACAATAAATGCTACCTAGCCAGCAATGCCCTCATCCTGTTAACGAATAAAAAAAAAATTCCCCATTCCTGATTCTTTGTTAATTTTCTTGGGAATTCCAGCGAGCTATCCCCCTTTTCTACTGTAAATACTGAGGCAAACTAATTATTCAATATGCTTGGTATTTTTCCCATAGTCATTGACAATATCTCCACTTTCTGTGGGTCAACATTGTTTCTGATCGCCTACTTTCCCTTTATGTAATCATAAAGTCTCTCCTTAATTTTGATGTCCTTCACAAGATCCTTTCATAATCCATTTTAATAGTTCTCATAATCTGTGTTGTGCCCCTTTTCTGGTCTTTGTATCTTTCCCATTCAGCAGGATCTGTGCTGTTTTTTGCATTTTTGTGAGCCCTTTCTCTTAGTTCTAGGCTGTCCCTTATCTCTTTAGTTGTCCTTAGAAGAAGTCTTGGACTTTGCACAAGTCAATCCTAAATGGTTAAGAATTGGTGCTAATTTTGTCAGGATGATAATTGGCAAATATCACTAAACCTCCATGGAGCATCTCATTCGCATGGTTGCTCACAGCTTCAGGGACAGATTTGAACTTGTGCAGCGAGCACAAAAGTATTTGGAGTGAAAATGTTAGCTGTAGATTAAAGTTGAGGGCAAGTGGACAATAAAGCAAATAACTGTATAGAATGATTATCTATATGTGTCTAAATCTGTATCTAAATAGATTTCCTGCTATCATAATATAGGGATGCCTTTATACAAACTGAAGGAGCCCAAATTATTGACAAATGTTACGTTTTATTGGACATGGAAACCTGTACTATATATAGGATAAGATTCTGTATGAGGCTGCTAGCTAGAACCATCTTTGTAATTCTATTTGTCATGCGATCTTATTATCAATCATGATGAGGATTATCTTATTTATGTATTGACATTAACCCTTTGCACTACTGTTTCAACTTTTATTGTGCAGCTTCATCCTTGACCAGCTTGGCATCTATCAATTACCACACAGTGCAAGTGAGAGTTAGTCCTGTTGTGTCTCTTTCATGCTCTTGTTTACGTGTTTTGAAATGCCATGTCAAATCTTTGGTATTGAGAACTTTTCTTTGAAGTATTCAGCAATGCAGAAAATGGCTGTAACATTTTAGAGCACTGTTCCCTATCACCAGTATGAGCAGCCCATCCTCTCAGCAAACATTGTGCCAACCTTCCCTGAACTGCCATAAGTTGTTTCTCCCTGGCATCAGGCATTAATCCTGTTCCAGATCCATGGTCAGTTATATTAATATTGTTTCCACTTCTCCAAAATGCCTTAACTCTCCAAGTGGAGATGATGGCCTAGTGGTATTATCGCTAGACTATTAATCCAAAGACCCAGGAAATATTCCGGAGACCTTGGTTTGAATCTTGCCAGGGCAGGTGGTGAAGATTGAATTTAATAAATATCTGGAAATAAGCATCTAATGATGACCATAAAACCTGTGTCAATTGTTGGGAAAACCCATATGGTTCACTAATATCCTTTGGGGAAGCAAACTACCATCCTTACCTGGTCTAGCCTACATGTGACTCCAGACCCACAGCAATGTGGATGACACTTAACTGCCCTCTAGGCAATTAGGCCTGTGTAGTGATGCCCACTAGTGAATAGAAACAAAATCATTTGAGTGAAGGGCCTGTTTATCTGTGAAACTCTATATCTATGTCTGTCGTCCTCTAATTCTGGTCTCACTAGTCCTCTACCTCTCTGTGTGACTCTCTTTCCTCAATTAAATAACCTCCTTAAAACCTACCTCTTTGAACAAGCTTTGGGTCATCTGTTGAAATATTTCCTTGTGTGACTCTGTGCCAAAATTAGTTTGATGACTCTCCTGTGAAGTGCCTTAGGGCATCTTACTACATTTAAAATGCTGGGTAAATGCAAGTTGGCATTATTGTGAAGTACCCAAGCCAATTAAAAACTTATGCAGGTCTACTTGATGGCACTGTTCAATAACCTGAGAAACTATCAGCTGTGTTAAAAAGGAAACATAATAATAGCTTACTACAGAAAAATATCTAAGAGATTTCATGCTATTGAAGAATTGACGAGCATTTAAAAGGCCAGACACTGCCACTATCTCAGTTTAACGTGCTACACATATGAAAGGAAGTGGTTCTAGCTTACTTTGCAAACAGAAGGAACTACATTCAGAATGTGCTATATTTCATCAGTGCCTTTGCATGAAAATACAGGATGCGGTTCAGGGCCAACTATAGGCAAAGTATTTACAGCCAGGTTTCTTTGCATGAATTTCTCACCTGCTTGGTTTCCTGAGAGGGAGGACAGCATAGAACAAGTTGCATAAAACAGTACATTTGAGTTGACAACTTTAGGGCCAGGTGTAGGAGGAGTTTATTGAAAAATGAAACTGTATTTTCTTTTTATTTACTCGTGGGATGTGAGCATTATGGCCACTCCTCTGGTTGCAGACAGGTTCCGTTCTTGAGTCCATTCGGAAGTTAATTTGTACGCAGGTCGGAACATAATATGGGACAATATAAAAAGAGCCGTTCTTAAGGACAGGAACCATTTGTATGTAGGATCTTTAAAATTACACCTGTATATAAGATCGCATTCGTAAGTATGAGTTAGACATAAGTTAGACGTAAGTATAAGTTAGACATTCATAAATCAGGGACCCCTGTACTGGCCAGGCCAACATTTATTGCCCATCTCCATTAGCCTTTGAGAAGGTGGTGATAAACTGCCTTCTTGAACTGCTGTGGTCCATCTGGTGAAGAACTTTTTCTTATCACCCCATGGGACTTGGATGTCGCTGCCTGGGCCAGCATTTCTTGCACATCTGAAATTGCCCTTGAGTGGCTTCATGTCCAATCCTGAAGGCAGTTAACAGTCAACCACATTGGGGTGATTTTTTTTTGGCTAAGGGCTTGTTGCATTTGGCTGTTTTTGGAGGGCCTTTTTTGCCACGAGGGCTAGAGAAGTGTCTTGCTGTATCTTACCAAACTCACCTCATTAACTCCCTACTGGTCCACTATGGCGCCTTTCTGTCCCAGTTCTAGCCTCATCTTACCATCCAGCATTCCAAGGACAACTCACTACTCAGGGGATATCCACGACAAGACCAGCATTCCTTGTGCCCATGCTATCTCTAATAGGCTGCAGTACGCCCAGACATGCATTGGCAATCCATAGTTACCCTGACCAGTAACATAATGGCACAGTATCTCCAAAGTGATGTTCCTCACAGCATAGTTGGCACAGCTGACACTCCCTCACAAATACAACCACTTTCTCTCACCCCAGTCACTGTAGCCACTGGGCCAAACAGTTTTGTTTTATTGTTCACATGGAATGAGACATCACTGACTGGACCAGCATTTATTACCTATCCTTAGCAGCCCCTGAGAAGGTAATGGTGAGTTGTCATCTTGAATCACTGCAATCCATTTGCTGCAGATGGACTCACAAGACTGTTAGGGAGGATGTTCTAGGATTTTGACCCATCTACAATGAAGTACAACAATATATTTCCAAGCCAGGATTGTGAGTGGCTTGGAGGGGAATTTACAGATGGTTCTGGTCCCATATATCTGCTGTCTTTGTCCTGCTAGATGTTAGTGGTCATGGGTTTTGAAGGTGCCTTCTCAGAGAATCTCTGCAGTGTGTCATGTAGATAGTACACATTGCTGCTACCGAACATTGGTGAAGGAGAGAGTGAATGCTTGTGGGTGTAATGACAAACAAGTGGGCTGCTTTTGTTCTGGATGGTGTCAAGCTTCTTAAGTGTTCTTGGAGCCTTACTTGTCCAGGAAAACGGGGAGTATTCCACCACGTTCCTGAATTGTGACTTGTAGGTGATGGAAGAGCTTTGGAGAGTCAGGAAGTGAGTTACTCACTGCAGTGTTCCTAGCCTCTGACCTGCTCTTGTATTTATATGGGCAGTCCAGTTCACATTGAATGTCAAGGGACAATGATTAAATTCTCTTTCAAGGAGATAGTCATTGCCTAGAACTTGTGTGGCAGAATGTTACTTGCCACTTCTCAGCCCTTGATATTGTCTAGGTCTTAATGAATTTGGGCTGTTTACCTATTCTTAGCTACATCCTGTCTAAACACTTTCTCAGTCACCATTACTCTATCCCCAGTGCCCAACGGAGACCTGCTGCATATCATTGTCCAGTCTGGGAAGATCACATACAGACAAGGAATCAGGCAATTCCAAACAGGAGCTTTTATTTACAGCCAGAGATATCAAATGCAAATGAAACAAATTGAGGTTGCATAATGCAAACCAAATGCTGGCATTGTGACAAATGACTATTTTGCATTCCATGAAAGTCTGCTGCACCCAGCTCGCAACTAGCTGTGTCAATCAGGTCCTGTCTGGCTTATAGTACCAGATGCTGCTGACAGTAGAAGGAGGGCTTCCATCTCCTCAATGTCCTCATCCCCCTCCTTGGAAGATTGCTCTATTCCCCCAGTTCCTCAGCGTCTATCAAATTACCTCATTGCCTGCTCCAATTATGCAGAGCATAGCACGCCAGAATGACGTGGCATATTTAGTCCGGTCTATATAGAAGCCCCCACCCTGAGATCATTCCAAGCTGCAGAACCACATCTTTAGGAGATCTGTTATCTGCTCCACCAAGGCCTTGGTCACAGTATTTGCACCACCTTAGTGAATGTGCCATGCCAGTTGAGTTGTGTTTAAAAGGGTGTGATTACAATCACCTAGACATCTGACCAACCTTTACAAATAGTCCCTAGACTGACTGACCAGGCTCCTGACAGCTGTGAATGCAGCTCCCCAACTAATGATACGCAATTCCCCTAACTGTCTGCCATTGCCCTACGAGACTGACTGGTGCCCACTCTCTAGACTGTAGTTTCAAGTCCAATGTGACTCTTCATTGAACTGAAGAAGAGTTATATTGGACTTGAAACTTAACTCTGTTTCTGCCTCTACAGAAGCTGCCAGACCTGCTGAGATTTTCCAGCACTTTGTGTTTTTATTTCTGGTTTCCAGCATCCGCAGTATTTTGCTTTTGCACCCGAAGTACTGTTAAGGGGAGAAAGGTGGTTGATTTTCATGCAGCATCAGTGAAGAAACAGCCTATGGTTCCAAGCGAGGATGGTGGGTGACTTAGAGAGGAACCCGTGTCTGCTACCCTTGTCCTTCCAGGTCGCTAGAGGCCATGGGTTTGGAAAGTGCAATTCAACAACTCTCCGTGAGTTTATGTTTTGCAAAAATATGCTTTATTCATAGGTTTTCTAAAGTATATTACAAAATAGCTCAAGTCAGACATTGCATTAAATATAATAAAAATATCAAATTTCTCATTTCAGCATCGCATCTTTAGGTTCCAAGTGCAAAACTGAAACACTTACCAAATGTCACAAGAAATTATGTACCTTTCAATCCCAGCTATGAGACGCTCTATAAGGTAGTAGATTTGCAGCATATAATGGCTGAAAGGCCTGATGGTGGCCGTTGCCACCATTCCTCCCCTCCCCCGTGCACCTTGGCACTGGCTGCCTCAAACTTTGGTGTGTCCATTAGCACATAGTTCTGAACCTCAGAGTATGCCAGTCTGCAACACACAGATGAGGACAACGCTTTGCACTGGTAGATAAACAGGTTTGGACAGACCAAGCAGCGTCTTAGATCAAGCTGATGATCCTCCAGGTGTAGTCGACGTTTGTCTCAGTACTGTCCCAGCACAGTGTTACGTCATGAAGCTGCTTGGGATGAACCTTGACAAAAACCACTGCATTTCTCTCCAGACCTTCTTTGCAAAGGTACATTCCAAAAGGAGATGTACAGGGATCTCTTCACCAACACAGGCATCTCGAGGGCAGAGCACACTGAGGTAGAGAGTCCGGGCATTCATGAAACATCTCACCATCAACCAAGCCAGATATTAGCATTTATTAGAAGTTCTGGCAATAAAATGTTCTACAATATGACATTTGCAATCTGTCCAGGAACTATCCATTAGGATTGATCTTCACCTTTCCCTATATGGCCTTGAGGATGTTTCATGCTGGCCATTACCCAATGGATTTCTGGTCCAAGGTGCTTTCTGCACAAATATTTCCATGATGGATAGGTAATATGGTCAAGTTCAACTATTTGGAGTAATCCCTGACAATGTGGCCAGACCCATCCTTCACAACAGTGGGGACAGGTAGAACCTCAGTACGTAGTGACTCTTGGTGTTCATGTACCCAGGGTTTATGCACAGCTTGGTGGAGCCACACACCAAGGCAGCCATAAGGATGAGGCTAGTGTTGGGTACACCCTCTATCCAGAGATTTGTACATCGCATCCCTGCAGGCATGATTCATCTTTGACCTCTAGATGGAATTGAAGATGCATGGGTGCCTGGTATGGTGCAGAGTCGGGGAGTGGGCCAGACTCATACCATGTACAGGAACATCGACGTTACCTCATACTTGGTGACCAGGTTTTTACCCACAACAGAGAGGGAGTGGTGTTCCCACATGTCCAGTTTCTCTGTCAATGGTGATACACTCCTCCCAAGGCCCTGACCCCTCTGAACCATGTGTCCAACACCTTCAGGCTGACCCGATGGTGAAGGGGATAAAGGATCGATCAGCACAGTTCTAGAAGAATATAGCCTTGGTCTTGGCTCAACTTACCTTAGCTCCCAAGGCCAGTTAGATCTGGTTGCACATGCTCTGAAGTTTGTGTGACACTATCCATATACAGGAAGGCCTTGACCTGCAGGCATCTGTCAGCCAGGATAGTCACCCTTGTACAAAACTATACAACACAATACAATACAGCACAGGTACAAGCCCTTTGGCCCATCAAGCCTGCGCTGATTCCTCGTACTTGTTTAGAGCCACTGCTTATTGCCCATACACAGTATCTATCCCTCTGTTCATCTCACGTTCATGTGTCTATCAAGATATGCCTTAAATGCTGCTAACATGCCTGCTTCCACCAACTCCACTGGCAGTGCGTTCCACGCACCCACCATCTTCTGTGTGAAAATGTTTCCCTGCACTTGTCCCCTAAACTTTGCCCCTCTCACCTTGAACCTGTGCCCTCTTGGAGTTGAACTTTCCACCCTGGGAAAAGGCTTCTGACTATCCACCCTATATATGCCTCTCATCATTTTGTAGACCGCTATCAGGTCACCCCGCTCAGCCTCGGTCTTTCCGGTGAAAACAATCTGAGTTTATCCAACCTCTCCTCAAAACTAAAACCCACCAAACCAGGCAGCATCTTGGGAAAACTTCTCTGCACCCTCTCCAAAGTATCCATATCCTTCTGGTAGTGTGGCGACTGGAACTGCATGCAATATTCCAAATGTGACCTGACTAAAGTTTTGTACAGCGGTAACATAACTTGCCAACTTTTATATTCGACACCCTGGACAATGTATGCCTTCTTGTCCACCTTATCCACTTGGGTTATTGCTTTCAGGGATCTGTGGACCTAGATCCTTCTTGGACACCAAGATCCTTCCGTATGTCAATGCTCCTAAGGGTTCTGCCATTTAGTACATTACTCACAACTGATGTGATCTTTCAAAATGCATTGCTTTGCATTTGTCCAGATTAAACTCGCACTGATTTCTGTGGAAAACCATCAGTCACTGATCTCCATTCTGAAAAGCACCCTTCCACCTCTATTCTCCTTCTTCAATGGCCATGTCAGTTTTGTGTCCATCTAGCTAGCTCACCCTAGATCCCATGAGACTCTATCTTCTGTACCAGCCTGCCCCAAAGTACCTTATCAAATGCCTTATGAAAGTCCATGTAGAAAATATCCATTACCCTTCCCTCATCAATTGTTTTTGTCACCTCCTCAAAAAACTCAGCCAAGTTGGTGACCTTCCCTGCACAAACCCAGGCTACCTGTCACTAACAAGTCCACTTGCTTCCAAATGTGAATAAATCCTGTGTCTCAGTATCTTCTCCAACAGTTTCCCCAACACTGATGTAAGGCTCATCGGCCTGTACTTACTTGGATTACCTCTGTTTCCTTTCTTAAACAAAGGAACAACATTGGCCATTCTCTAGTCATCTGGAAGCTCACCTGAGGCCAAAGAGGATCCAAAGATATCTGTTAAGGCTCCAGCTATTTCCTCACTTGCCTCCCACAATGTGTCCTGGGATAGATCCAGCCCGGTCCTGGGGTCTTGTCTACCTTAATGTATTTCAAGACACTCAACGCTTCCTCTTTCATTATGTAGACCTGCCTAAGAGTATTCACAAGCCTTTCCCTTACCTCAACATCCCTCACGTCCCTCTGTTTATGAATACCAATGTACTCATTAAGGATCTCACCCATTTCCTCTGGCTCCACACATAACCTCCCTCCTTTATCCTTTGCCAATGCGGACAATGATTTCTGTGTTTTTACCCTCCCATTTCAGGATGCCTTGTGCCTACTCAGAGACATTCATGACACTGGCACCAGGGAGGCAACATGCCACCCTGGAGTCTCTGTTGCGGCTACAGAAGTACCTGTCTGTGCACCCTGACAATCGAATCTCCAATTATTATTGCTGACTACGCTTCATCTCTCCCCTCTGTACAGCAAGGTCAGCAGTAGTGCCTTGATGGGCCAACACCCTCATCTGTATCCAAAATGGAATGCTTATTCTAAAGGGCTACAGCTGCAGGGGGTCTTGCACTGACTACCTGCCATGTCTAGCAGTCACCTATTTTCCTGCACCTCAGGTATGACCACTCCAAATGTGTGATCCTTAGTGTCTCCAACTGCCACTCAAGCTGATCCATTCATTCAGTGAGCAGCTGAAGCTGGGTACACTTCCTGCTGGTGTAGTTATCAGGGATGTTGTCAGCATCTCCTGCTGGCTCCTCCTGAAAGGAACGTGCCTGAACTGAAACTGGGCCCAAGAATTCCCATGCTCAACTTTAAATCTTCCTCAGTATAGGCTCCTCCCTCCAGCTCCTGCTGCTGGCTCCTCCTGAAAGGAACACCCCCTATCTGAAACACTTCTCATCCTCCTTCTTGATGGACTCAGCAAAAGTCTGCTTAAGCACAAACAAAGCAGGAGACGCAACACAACTTTGCCTGACTCAGATTTGATCAGGAAAGTTACTGAATTCCCCCCATTTTTCTTATTTCAAAAAATATATGTTATTCATAAAAAAAAATCTTTATACATGTATATACATATTCAAAAACACAGTCTGTTCTGTTTGGTAGCATATGAAGAAAACAAGCAAACGTTGGAATTTGACTACATCCAACAAACAAAAAAAAGGCATCTCTTACTTGTACAAGATTATATTTACATGCATTTGAGGCTTGAGGGGTGTTGCAGTTCATCGTGTAAATAGTACACACCATTGCCACTGTGCAGCTGTGCTGCTTTGTCCTGGATGGTGTCATTAATGTTCAATGTAGCTGTAACTATCCAGGCTATAACTCAATAATAACATTCTCATCTCTGAGTCAGAACATTGAACTTTCAGCCAGTTGAACGCATGTTCTAGGCTCACACGTTAGATAATACTGATCAAATGCTTGTCGTAGGTGTTGACTTTTGACTGAGGTACTAAACTAATTGGTACATCTAGTTTTTTAATTGAATAAATTACAAAGCTCATTTCACCTAACAGGCGGATGCCAGATTTGATTTTCTAATACTCATTTCTCAAAAGGGTGAATGAATGAGTGTATGCTGCTGGGATTTATAACTTGTAGTTCTGACCCTGGAGCCAACATGATCAATTAATCCACACAGTCCACTATCCAAGCGAGTAGCTTGTAGTTCCTTCAAGGGAAGAGGGTAGGAAAGAGACAGAAAAATAGTTAGCACTCGGATAGAGCAATTAGGAAGATAAACAGAATTGGCAGCTATTGTAACGTGAATCGAGTCTAAAATTAGGGAAGTCTTGCTTCAATTGTACAAGGCATTAGTCAGACCGCACACTGTGCTGTGAGCGCTGTGTACAGGGATGGGCACTTAAGAATGTATATATGTAACTGCACTGAAAGAAATTCGGGGAAGGTTCACTCAGCTGACACCCAGCACGAAAGGTTTGTTCTATGAGAAAAGGTTCAGCAGATTCGGCCAACACAGATTGGAGATTAGAAGAATGAACCCTACAGTCATAGAGTGACAGAGCTGTACAGCATGGAAACAAACCCTTCGGTCTACCTCGTCCATGCCAATGAGATAGCCTAAATTAATCTAGTCCCTTTTGCCACCATTTGGCCCATATCGCTCTGATCCTTTCCTATCAGATATCCAGATGCCTTTTAAATGTTGTAATCGTACCTGCCTCCACCACTTCCTCTGGTAGCCCATTCCATACACGCACTGCCATCTGTGTAAAAAAGCTGCCCTTAGGTCCTTTTTAAATCTTTCCTCTATCCCTAATCAATGCTTGCCTTTCTAAGTACATGTAAATCCTGGCCCTCAGGATTCCCTCCAACAACTTGCCCACCACCGATGTCGAAAAGTGAATGTTATTGAAATGTGTGAGGTTCTGGGGTGCTTGACAGTGTAGATTCGGACATGTTTTCCATTGTGGGGCAATCTAGCATTGGAGACAGTTTCATAGTAAAGGGTCACTCATTTTATATAGCATTCCTTGTCTATGAAAGCCAAGTTTTGAGAGAGGAAATAAGAAAGAATATTTTCATTCAGAAATTCTCAGAATCTGGAATACTTTCCCTGAAAAAGGTGGTGGAAGCTGATTCTATAAAAGATGCCTTAATGGATTGTTACAGGTATTTGAGGAAGAAGAAATTACATGTTGATGCACGTAAAGTGGGGATGGGGTAGTCAACTCAAGAGCTTTATTCACATAGCGGATTCACACATGACAGCCCAGGTGACCTCTTTAGAAGCTGTAAGTTTCAATGATTGTAAGGTCAACATGAACCACCAACCAGTAAACTGAACTGTGCAGCTCCTGGCAGAAAGAAACTAACCCATTAAATATAAACCTCGCTAACTGTTTATCCAATGCATCAATGAAGATTCATTGTAAATAGAGAGATATGTAAGAAAATTAGTTTCTCCTCCACTTTCTACCATCCAGAGTCAAGAAAGATAGGTAGGTGACCCATTGTAAAGGCAAAAAAAATGAAGCACAGCAGAATGACCAGGTGTGTTCTGCATCAAAATGCCCTGCCAAGGAGCAATTGCCTCTCTTTCAATAATGTAATGAAGCTGCTAACATACTAGGTAACAATAGGCTTGCACTACGTCTCACCATTCCACCTGGAAAAAGATCCATTACAGCCCAATTAATGAATGCCAAACTTTTACAATTTCTGCCAGAAATTGCTTTAAATGATACAAACAACTGCACAACCAGCATGGCGTAGCTTACAGGGAAGCAATACGGTGATATGGTAGTGCACTCATAATGGGCTGGGTTCTTATGGAGTTGGCAAGAGTGCATGGAAGTGAAAAAATAGTAGTTAGAACCCAATTCCAAGATTTCCCACTCCATTCCCAGCATACCCAACATACACTGGCCCGGTTTAAAGGCACTGATAGGTGTGGATCATGAGTCTGTGTACTGCCCTCTGGACCTGCACAATTCTATTGACGAGTAGACATTTTAATGGGGTTGAACCAGGTTGTGAAAGACTTGTGGTTCAAGCCCCCAAAGAAGTGATGTGGAAAAAATGCCTGGAATTAAGAACCTACTGATGACCATGGACGAGTGTCAATTGTTGGGAAAGCCCATCTAGCTCACTAATGTCCCTCAGTGAAGGAAATCTGCCATCCTCTCCTGGTCTGGCCTACATGTGACTCTGGATGCATGGCAATGTTGTTGATTCTCATTTGCACTCTGAAATGTCTCAGCAAGCTATTCAGTTTCATCAATTGCTAGAAAGTCTTAGCAAAGAAATAAAACTAGACGGATCACCTGGCATCAAGTTAGGCACTGGAAAAGACAATGGTAGAAACAGCCTTGTCAAATCTGCAAAATCCTCCTTATGAACAACTGGAGGCTAGTGCCAAAACTGGGAGACCTGTCTCACTGAACCGTCAAGCAACAGCCCCATATAGTCATTCTCATGGAATCACACATGACAGACAATGTCCCAGGTGCCATCATCCCTCAATATGTCCTGTTCCACCAGTAGGACAGACCCAGCAGAAGTGGTGGCACCATGGTATATAGTTGGGAGAGAGTTGCCCTGGGAGTCCCCAACATTCACACAGGGCTCCATAAAGTCTCATGGCTTCAGATTTGGAAATCTCCTGCTGATTACAATGTATCACCCTCTCTCTGCTGATGAATCAGTACTCCTCCATGTCAAACAACACTTGGAGGAAACACTGAGGGTATCAAGGGTGCAAAATGTACTCTGGATGGGGGATTTCAATGTCCAACGCCAAGAGTGGCACAGCAGCAGCACTAATGATCGAGCTGGTTGGGTCCTAAATGACATAGCTGGTACATTGGGTCTGTAAATATCTGGTGAGGGAAAAACATACTTGACATCATCTTTACCCATCTGATGGATGTAGGTGAATCCATCCTTGACAGTATCAGTAAGAGTGACCACCGTACAAATCCTTGTGGAGACAAACTTCCACCTTCATATTGAGAATAACCTCTGTTGTATTGTGTGGCACTGTAGTCGTGCTCAATGGCAGAGGCTTTGAACAACTCATGACTAGGAATCCATGAGGAGCTGTGGGCCATCAACAGCAGCAGAATTGTACTCCAACACAATCTGCAACCTCATGGCCTGGCATATTCCCCACTTGACCATTACCATCAAGCGAGGGTATCAACCTTGGTTCAGGGGAGAGTGCCACGAGCAGCAACACACATACCTGAAAATTAGGTGTCAACCTGGTGAAGCTACCAAATAGGATTACTTGCATGCCAAACAGCATGAGCAGCAGGCGACAGATATTGCTAAGCCACAACCAATAGATCAGATCTAAACTCTGCAGTCCTGTCACATCTAGCTGTGGCTGGTGGTGGCAAATTAGAGTCTTCACTGAAGGAGGACGCTCCACAGGTATTGTCAGCCTCAAGCTAGAGTCCAACACATTAGTGCAAAAGGCAAGGCTGAAGCATTTGCTTCAATCTTCAGCTAGAAGTGCTGAGTGAGTGATCCATCTCAGTCTCCTCCAGTGGTTCTAGCAGCAAAGATACCAGTCTTCAGCTAATTTGATTCATTCCACGTGATATCAAGAAACAGTTGGAGGCTTTGGATACTGCAAAGGCTCTGACTACATTTGGGCAAAAATGCTGAAGACTTGTGCTCCAGAACTTGCTGCTCCCCTAACCAAGCTCTTCCAGTCCTGTTACAACACTGGCATCAACCCAACAATGGGAAAAATTGCCCAGGTACGTCCTGTACAAAAAGCTTGACCATTCCAACACTGCCAAATATCGCCCCAGTCTGCTCTCGACCATCAGTAAAGTGATGGAAGGTGTCATCAACAGTGCTATCACACAGCATCTGCTCAGCAATAACCTGCTCAGTGACGCCCATTTTGGGTTCCACCAGGGCCACTCAGCTCCTGACCTCATTACAGCCTTTGTTCAAACATGGACAAAAGAGCTAAATTCCAGACTGAGGTGAGAGCGATAGCCCTTGAACATCAAGGTCACTTTCCACTGAGTGTAGCATCAGGGAGCCCTGGCAAAGTATCAGAAGGCAAATTCTCTGCTGGTTGGCATGATACCTGGCACATAGGAAGATGGTTGTGGTTGTTGGGGGAGAGTCATCTCAGCTCCAGGACATCTCTGCAGGAGTTCCACAGGCTAGTGTCCTGGGGCTAACCATCTTCAGCTGCTTCATCAGTGACCTTCCCTCCAGCTTAATGTCAGAATAGGGGATGTTTGCCGATGTTTGTGCAATGCTCAGCACCATTCATGACTCCTCAGATACTGAAGCAGTTCGTGTTCAAATACAACAAGACTGGACAATATCCAGGCTTGGGCTTACCAGTGGCAAGTAACATTCACATCACACAAAGGCCAGGCAATGACCATTTCCAATAAGAGACAATCCAACCACTGCCCCTTAACATTTAATGGTGTTACCATTGCCGAATCCCCACTATCAACATCCTGTGAGTTGCCATTGACCAAAAACTCAACTGGACTTGCCACATAAACACAGTAGCTACAAGAAATGATCAGATGTTAGGATTACTGTGGCAAGTAACTCAATTCCTTACTCTCCAAAGCCTGCCCACCATCTACAAGACGCAAGTCACTTTCCCCTTGCCTGGATGAGTGCAACTCCAACAACACACAAGAAGCTTGACCCCATCAGGACAAACTAACCCACGTGATTGCCCCCACATTCACAAAATCCACTCTCTCCATCATCCACGCTCAGTAGCAGCAGTGTGTACTATCTACAAGATGCACTGCAGAAATTCACCAAACATCTTTAAACAGCAGATTCTGAACACATAAGCACTTCCATCTAGAAGGTCAAGGTCACCAGATACATGGGAACACCACTACCCCTCCAAACCACTCACCATTCTGACTTGAAACTATATTGCCATTCTTTTACTGATGCCAGGTCAAAATCCGGGAAATCCCTCCCTCAGGGCACTGTGGGCCAACAGCACATGGACTGCAGCGATGAAAGAAGACAGATCACCATAATTTTCTCAAGGATAGTTAGAGATAGACAATAAATGTTAGCCAGCCAGCATCATCCATGTCCCATGAGTGAATAAAAAATAGTAAGTTTCAAAAGGTCTTACCTATCCTCTATGGCGCATTCTACATTCCATGCCAAGTGATGGCATTTTCATGCCCATTCAGAAACTCCATGCACATGCCTTGTGGTTTCATGGCCAGATGATCATCAGTCCGTTGAAACAGCTGTACCCCAGGGAGAACATTTCCTGGTTGAAAGCCCTTACTCGTCGATCTACTCTATCAATTGGACATTTATTTTTCTTCTTTTTCTTATACGCAGAAGCGTTCTTGCGTGTTTTTTTCTCTCATCTAAAATCACCTGTAGTATGTTTGCACTTCCTAAACACCAAGAATACATCATTTGTATTCTTCAATTGATTAATTTACCATCAAAGGGGAGGGAGAGGGAGGGCGACGAGGCTTGCACAATGTCTACTTACACAAGATAATGAGGTGCTTGCAGGTTATGCTATTGATACTTCAAAAAGTTTTGGGTGATTGACTCAAGGTCTGTAGAAAAATTGTACTTTTAAGGAAATCAAAAGATATGAATGAATAATTGTTTTTACCACTTCTTTACACATACTTTGTTACTGTAGTGTTCACTGGTTCTATACAGAGTATGTACAGGATGATTGGGCATGGAACCACCATTATCCTGGCATGGAGTGTGTGGAGGTTGGTGGGGACGATTAGGTGGCTCGCATGGGAACGCATGGGGAGTGGGGAGTGTTTGGGGACTGTAAGGATGTGAAAGATGAGGGCTAGAGGGCTCTGCTTTGTTTCCTTGTTATTGTAACAATGTGGGTGAAGTCCTAGAGTACCAAGATAGGCCTTTTAAAAAGCCCATTTTAGCAACAAGCAGCCTTTGAAACTTTAAGAGGTGGTGGGACAGACTTGTATATCACCCACTCTCTCAGAATGAAAGACTGAATGCAATTTTCTCCCAATGTGTAAATGCCAAGCTAGGAAATTTCCCAATTCCTGCTGCCCACTTCTAAGATGAAAATCCAACTGAAATATACTATAAATGGGCCAAAGGCTACAAACCCAGGTAGCCATGTTGATCCTCTGGGGATGTGGGTTCAAATCTCACCCTGAAAGCTGGTGGAATTTCAATTCAATTCATGGTGAAATCTGGATTTGCAAGATGGCTTCTGTAATGGTGACCATTAAACCACCATCTGTCGTATTTTTTTAAAAAATACAGTTCACTAAGATCCTTTCGGGAAGTAAACCTGCCATTCTTACCTCATCTGACCTACCTATGACTCCATATCCACAGTAACGTGGTAGACACCTAACCACTCTCAAAGATAGCATCACAAGCCACTCAGTACTAGCCAGGTGAGGATGGACAACAAATGTTGACTTTGACAGAGACTTTTATCGCAAAGAAAATAAGAATCCAATCAATATGCACTGGCATCAGGGAGGCTTGTGGGACCCAGACCTCACAAGTGCATGGAGCCTTAGAAAGAAATGAATACAAAGAAGATCTCCATATCAAAGGAAATTGTGGGGAAACGATATAACAAAGATATCACATCGTCATAAAGATATAAAGGCAATATTTATTGGACAGATGCCCAAAAGAGGTCTCGGCTAGAGGTGAACTGAAAGATTTTAGTGTGTATTATTTCATCCTTTCTACCTTTGTGCAGTCAGCTTGATCAAGAAATAGCAAATCCAATACAGCAAGTTTGTTATTTCTCCTGCACTTGGATTATTCTAACTTTGAAAGCAAGAGTTGAATGAGTTTATATATTTGACCTCATGTTTATTATTTGTTCCACATTCATGACTCCTGATTCCTCTCGGAATCAATCTAATGCTGAGCGAACATGATTGCTCACTCTGCTGATACGTGACCCCTTTGTTGAAATGCATGAAACTAGGGATACAGTTCCAGCTTAAAAAACAGTAAAGCTTGGAAAAAATGTACTGCTTGTACTGGTGCTCATTTTGACTACACAAGATGAGTCAGACCAGCATGCATCATTTAATGGTTTTACTGGTCTTTCCTGTGTATGTTTTGTCAAACACAGCCTGGTGTTAGAATAAGCCACAGTTAGGTAAAAATCAGGGCAGCTTTTGGGATACAACAATGGGAAACACGCTGTGGATCACAGTGCGGGATCTTCCTTCCCAACTGTGTGTCAGTGATCGCTGCTAGAAAGTATGTACATGGTGAGAACAACTTTTATGATATTTACGTTGACGTATAGCCTGCCAACACTCGACAGCCTAGGACCACACATTTGCAACGGTCACTCGCAACCAGACATTGTTAGCTTCTGTGGAAATACGGACCTTCAGAAGGAAGAGGAGTGATGTTGGTGAAGGAAAAACAAAGCCACAAAACAGATGAGCCATTTTGTGAAGACTGCACCCAAACACTTGATGCCACTGATCTCTCCAGATCAGCAGTATTCATGTAGGCATGCACAAACAAAATGTTAAGACTGTGTTATATCACATAACTACTATGGACCATCGAAGTGAACAGAGCAATCTGACATTTGGTAAAGTCGTATAAATGCTAATGTCTAAAGTGTGTGGTAACAGTTAATCAGCTCAGCCTTATGTCAGTACTGCCCCTCCATCCATCACCTTGTGTACCATTCATTTAATAGAGAATCCTATCATCATGGCCTCCGCACCTCACTGATAAATGTTGTAATACTGTGACATTCCTCACTTGCTGAAGGCTACCTCCCCTGGCTGAGTCCCAGTGTCAATAACACAGGAACGTACTTCAGAAGAAGCTTGCAGTTGATTGTGAGCATGATGTACTCAACTGGAATCTTTATTACCATGACATCAATCAGTACTTTCCTGCTGACTGACTGGCTGCTGTTAAACTAAGGCTCAGCTTTAACTAATGTGCACAATTCGTATGCATCAGGCAACTGACTTCACTAAGACAATTCGCTATTTCCCTCATTTCCAAGCCTGGCTTTGGGTGTAAGAAGGGAAGAATCTGTTGTAATCTGGATGCTCTGGAACATGCCAAAAAATCTCTGAGCAATGATCGATCAGAATTCAGAGACAGAAGGCACAACTGAACTGTCGGAAGAGAAACAGCAATCAATCCATGTTTTATATTTAAGACAACCCTTTATAATTTTTATTGAAAACAATTTAAGTCCAAAATCATGATCAGAAATTCAAGTTACATTTTAAAGTGCTAATCAAACGAATCAATAAAAATATTCTACCTTTTATTCAAATTGCTTTTCACCATATTTACCCTTTGAGATTTTTGTTTCACTGAAAAACCGTACTGCACAGTTCCTTTCTTTCGGTGTCCTCGAGCTCTGCAGTTTTTTCGATTCTAACCTACAGTACTGACTATTGCGAAGTTAACAACCTTCAGGCAGTAACATCCAATTGATTTGGACTGTCGAATATCGAGCACTGACTCCCAACCAGGAGGTTGTAAACTGAAGTCTTAGGGTTGTTCATCATAGGAGCCGTCTGCTATGGTTGGCTGAAGGGCAGTCAGGTGTCAGTGAGATGTCAATGTGGAGCTCCAAGCAAAACTCGGGAACTCCCTCACTCAGGATTACTTTAGAACTTCAAATAAAAGCATTTGGTTCGTCCTTTACCCTACTTCCCCAAGTCAGCAGCTTGCTGTTCATCACCCGAGATTGTCATAAACCCCAGATTATTGCATAGCTTTCTGAAATAGAAAATGTGATGGTTTTACAGTGAGAAATTGTTGAAGGGAGGGCTCGAGAAAATTACAGGCATTCAAATCATACTGCTTTACAGATCGAGCTGGATAAAAGTCATTTTTAACTTTGGACGCAAAAATTCTGAGGTGAAAAACTTAATAACTGCATACCAATTAGAAATGCACCAACTGTAAAGGGAAACCACCGTATATTCCTTGTGGCATTATAATGTATCCTGTGTAGAATAAGTCTACGTTACGATAACTCACCTTGCACAGAATTTATACCAAAACATTCCCAGTAGGAGCCTGTTGGCACAGATCCTGTCCCTTTTAAAACAAAATGTGCAGCCGAGCCACACTCTTACGATGTTATATACCTGCTTTGCTGCACCTTGCAAATTCTGACCCGAGGACTAAAACTGGAGGATTGAATAAAATTACTCCATTAGAAGACATTGTCTTTTAAAAAAAGCAATGTTAAATAATAGAATATAAACTTTTATTAAGCGACTACCGACCACCTTCTTTCATTTTGCATCAGCCTATATCTGTTGCTTCCTGTTTGACTGCAAGTGAAATATTATTCTTACAACTCCTTTACAATTCGTGATCAGATAAATATGCCACTGATGTGTAGTGAAGAAGCTTCAGCAGATAGATAGCAAGCTGCTCAGAATTTGCATTTCCAGGTTAGGTACTTTGAACAGCAGAGGTCACAAAACTCCTCCCTCATGGGAACCTGTTCCTCAGTTTGCAGTGCAAATGGTGCTCAACTTAAGAGTAGCACTGACTCACCACAAGCAACAAGCCAACCTCCCCATCCTTTCACAACTTAACCAGTGTTCATGAATTTATCTTGGTCTACGTCACCTTTCCTTTCCTGAGAAATGACCTCTTGTATTTTAGTGCACATTACTTACCATCATTTGCATCAAGCGTCTATTTTTAAAACTGAAGACCCGCATTTTAAATCTCGCCCTGGATGGCTTGTGCAATGCATCTGTAGCCTTCACTGCCCACACTCAAGCTGGGCAATGAATCATATTCTGCACAATCCACATTCGACATTTTTCCTCATCCTGCAGACTGCTCCATTGATTTTTCCATCAGTGATCGATTTTCGTCTCCCTCTGTGTCCCGGGAACAGACCCAAAAATGAAAAATGCAGACGGCACGTTTGCATCAGAGCGGAGCAGCTGACTGCAGATGCTTGGTTCTTCTGATGTTGGCTGTATTCCTAAATATAAATGGACTGCAGAGCCGCTGACAACTGGCAGTGCTATAGGCCTGACAAAATGTGGAGCTGGAATCTGCTGTCAGATTAAAGCCCCCATGATGCAGCAAAGTGAATGCAGACACCAGGTCCCAGACATTTGCACACTGCATCAACCCCCGGCATGTCCATGGAGATTGAAACACAGTGCCAAATTTATGAGTGGCTGTTCTACCCTAACAGTGACAAAAGATGCTAGTGTTACATACTTAAGCTCCTATTTTATGGAGCTTTAATTAATATATTTTGACAGGAACAAAGTCAATTTTTTCTCCAATCCTTGTGAACTCCGATTGCTGAAGTAGTCAGTCTTTCCATTATGCTAGGCACCCTGAAAATACTATACTGTGGGGGGATATTTCCAATTAAGAGGTGTGATTGATGGGATCCTCCTCAGCACCAGTTTGGCACTTGTATTACAGAGCTCATGGTGAGAAGCTCAAAAGAAAGAAACACTTGCACTTTTATTTTGTCTTGCATGACCTTGATACATCGCAAAATGCTCTACACTTAATACAATACTTTCGAAGCATTGTCACTGTTGTAATGTAAGAAAAATGGGTGGACAGTTAAGACATAACAAACTCCCAGAAGCAGCAATGAAATTGTTACGAATCATCTGCTTTAATACTACTGGATGAGAATAAATATCGGCCTGGACTGATGCTCTTCTTCAAAATTATAACACAGGACCAATTCATGTCCCAGAAGTTCAGATGGGAGCTCGTTTTAATGTCTTATCTGAAGGATAGCACCTCTGACATTGTAGCTGTCCCTCAGCACTGTGCTCAGTTTTCAACATAGATTTGGTGCTCAAATCTCCACTGTAAGGCTTGAACTTTCTAAGTCAGAAGTGTGTACATTGCCAGCCAAGTGCTAAAGAATTTGTTCAAAGACAAATGACAACATCCACCGCTTCAGTTTTTCAAAGTGTCATGGAGCATACTGTACTAGCCATCCTTTGTGTACAAGAACCCTCCACAGTGGGTTTGCTGTGAACATTTCAGCAAGAGTATGAAAAGGCATAGCTAAAAGCGTCTTTCTGAGGCAATGTAGACAGACCCATCTTTAATATCAGAACCAAGCAATATACTGTCATAATCCTGCTCCTATGATGCTGCTTGGCCTGCTGTGTTCATCCAGCCCCACACCCTGTTATCTCGGATTCTCCAGCATCTGCAGTACCTTTTATCTCTGATACTGTCATAAACAGTTGCATAATGGTTTTAGGTACTTTACTATCTCCCTGTGGGTAATAACTGCACTGGTAGAAATGGAGATATATTGTCCGGACAAGATTGTCTCATCTCCTTGACATTCCTGTTCCCTGCAGAAAACCATCAGATGTCCTTTGTTGTAGAATGAAATGTTATCATTTATTAATAGTTTCAGAATGACACCCTTCCCCCCATAACCTTGCATTTCCCATGGCTAACTCACCTAGTCTACACATCCCCAAACACTATGGGCAATTTAACATGGCCAATACACCAAACCTGCTCACCTTTGGACTGTGAGAGGAAACCAGAGCAACCAGAGGAAACCCACACAGACACAGGGTGAGCGTGCAGACACACAGACAGTCAGCCCAGGGTAGAATTGAACCCAAGTCCCTGGTACTATGAGGCAGTAGGGCTAACCACTGAGCCACCATGCTATCTAGATCAGAATCTAGCTCTAAAAAGAAAGAAATGTTTGTGTCTCTCATATTACTCTTCTCTTTTGGATGTGTGGAAAAGAAACAGTAAGTGTATTTAAGAACCAGTAGACAAAAAAATTAAAAATACAGACAAGCTGTATAAAGCATGTTTAGGCTTGAATGAGATCACATGCATATACTGACCATTCTATAGAGTGTAGCAAGTTTTAGATGGTAGTGGTATAATCGTGGAGCAGGAAAGCCAGGTCATCCCTGATCAATAAACTGCATACTCCAATTATGACTATTTTAATTAAATAAAAAGTTCCCAGTCAATAGTCATGTATATGAACAAACAACCCATGAAGTTATATCCAGTCATAAATTAATTTTTGTTTTCATTTCTTCTTGTGTTTCACTGGCAGGGCCAACATTTATTACTCATCCCTAACTGCCCTTCAGAAGTCAGTGGTCAGTGGCATGGGTAGACCTACAGTGCTGTTGGGGAATGCGTTCTAGGGTTTTAATCCAACAGCAGTGAAAGGACAGCGATATTCTTCTCAGTCAAAATAGCGCACAATTTAGAGGGGAACTTGCAGTCAGTCATGTCTCTATGCATCTGCTGCTTCTAGGAGGTAGAAGTTGCAGATTCGAAAGATACTGTTGAAGGAACCTTGGCAACTACTTACATTACCCCTTGTAGCTGGTACATGCTGCTATTGCTGTGTGCTGATGAAAGATGAGCTGAATATTTAATATGGTGGCTGGAGGTGCCAATCAAGTGATTCACTTTATGTATATATATTTTATTTGCAAAGTACACTGGAAAATGAAAATTTGGAATTCAATGGAAAAATGGAACTGTGTGGTTATTTATCGGTACTCAAGAGCATGTGATTTTTTTTGAAGAAGCTTGATTTGATACCCCTGAAATACCAACTGGCATCAGGTGTCTTTGAAAACATAACTGCCCAGCAAAAGCATTTAGATTGGTTGCAACTAGCAGTTTGTCACAGAGCTGGAGGAAGAGGGGACCAATTGGACTGAGACCTCAGAAAGCCTGCAACCAAGTGAGATTGTTCTCCCTCTCTTTCCCTCTGTGAGTACAAAAGACTAGGTAAAGAACGAAAACTTGTTACTCAAGCCAAGACATAGGTCCAACTGATCAACTATTAAATTGAAGAATGCCCAGAGTCAATAATGTGACATTATCAGAAAAAAATAAACAGAAGAACAGTGCAAATATCATCTAACTCAACCTCTTTTGATTTGGCCTCTTGATCCACAGACTTTGTTATGGTTTCCTATATTTTCCAGCTGTAATATTCCCGAAAAACTCTTTGTCTCATCTGTCTTGTCCATCTTATTTACGAATGAATTTGTGTATTTAGATTTAAAGGACGTTAAGTTTAAATTTACATATTAATGAGCAATTAACCATGTTACCAAGTGCTAGATGATAAGTTTCTTTTAATCAATAAGTTGTTGTTTCCTTGTTCAATGATGATAACCTAGTTAATTTTATCATCTTAGACAGTGGTCACAGCAAGCCATTAACCATCCCAGTGTTTAAATTGGTCCTATTTCACATCTGTGATGACTATGGAATCGTGGGGCTTGACTTCCAGTACACTATTCTCATCAGGACGTAACACTTTGGCTTGGATGGTGTCAAGCCTCTTGAGTGTTGTGGGAACTGCACTCATCCAAACAATTGGGCAGTATTCCATTGCACTCCTGATTTCTTCTATGTAGATGGTCAGGATTTCAGGAGATACAGGAGGTGAGTTACATACCACAGTACTGCCAGCTTCTGATCAGTTATTGTAGGTGGGCCAATTAATCTTCCAATCAATAGCAGCCCCAGGATGCTAGAGCTTTCATTGACCTTTCAAAGCTGCCTAGATTTTAGCTTCTTGCAGATTTTCTGTTCTTCCCTTCTCTCCACTTTGGAGGTGTTCTGAAACTTCTCAATTAGACAAGCCTACACATCGGGTGACAGTAGTTTTTGTAGTTAAGCAGTTAAGTATAATTCAAAGCTTTGTAGGAAGCCTCCATCCAACTACATTGATGGGAACACTACACTTTTCTAAGCCAGGGAGTCCCAAAGTCAACACTGTACCCAAGAACAGTTGAGCCAGTACAGATTGGAAGTTGAATTGTGTGACTTTTCTGCAATAGCATATCTATTTTTTCGAGGAAAACTCACCAGATAATATTAAAATAAAATTGGGGAAATAGTATAGATGGGAGTGGAGAGGGGAAGTTGAGTGGAGAGATGTTCTTGTTTCTCACCCAGATGGTGAAGCTGAAAATTACTAAGCAAATCTCTGGGGAATCCATCAACTGATCTCCGCTTTGGTTCTATTACAGAAGATGTCGGTGTTTCACTTTTCCAACTTTAAATCAAATCAGAAAAATATTGTTCAGCAACATTTTCCATGAGTGAGCTTTAGGAAGGTATAACCTGAGGAACAGAAGTGGATAAATCACTCCTCAAACCTGTTTTGCCATTGAATTAGTCATGACAGATCTATATCTTAATTTGATCTAACCCACCCAGTTTCCCAAACCTTAATACCTGTCTCTCAAAAATCCATCAATTTGTTTTGACAATGCAACGTGTTTTTTTTTGAAGTAAATCAGTGTAGCAGGCTGCCAAAACTTGCAAGAGTTTCAAATATTTGTTCCAAATTCTCCAAAGTCCTGTGAAGTATTTTCAGGAGTTGAATGAACTCTATTTAGTTTCTCACTATGAATTTTTCCAAAGTGAGTGTGTATCATCCTTTATCTGTAAGTCCAAAGCCCAGGAGATCTCTCAGAGCTGTCGCAAAATATCCAGGGCCACTAAATCCGCTAGGCAATGTAAAAATCATTTCAGAAATGTGATTACAATTTCTCTGCAGGGATTTTGTAGAGAAACTCTTTCCTGCTCTGCTGGCCAGAGCCACAGCACCATCACAAAGCACACCGAGTCTCACCAAATCCCCTGAGCTTCACGAAAACCTCCTGAACTCCACCTAAAATCACCCCCCTTCTGAGTTGCTCCAACTAACAAGCCCTCTCCAAGTTGCTTAACGAAACAGCCCCTCTCCCTCCACTGAGGTGTTCCATCAAAACCTTGAGTTGCAATTGATTCTGTGGGCCAGGTTTCAGGGAAGCACTGGTTTGTGGAGGGAGAAGGAGATGAGAATTAGATGGTGGAAGGTAACTGCATGTCAATGCTGTGTCAGTGTTGGGGGGAAGGGATAGTCAGACCTAGAGATTGTTCCCAGTGCTTTTGCTTTCATTTCATTTTTAAAATTTAAAAGGGGGTGCAGGAGTAGTGGAAGCTGCGTGTACAGGTGCACAGATCATTGAAGGTGGCATACCAAGTGGAGAGAGCAGTTAATAAAACATTTAATGTTTTCAGCTGTATTAATTGGGTACAACAGCAAGGAGGTGATGTTGAGCTTCTATAAGACACTTGCTAGACCTCAGCAGGAGTATTGTGTACAGTTGTGGGTGCACAATACAGGGAAGGTGTGTATGCATTGGAGAGAGTGCAAAAGCAATTTACCAGAATGATTCCAGGAATGAGAAACTTCCATTATGAGGGTAGACTGAAGAAGATGGGACTGTTCTTCTTGAACAGAAGGCAGCTGAGAGGAAATTTCAAAGACGTTTTCAAAATAGTGACCAGGGCTGGATAGAGTACATAAGGAGAAGCTGTTCACACTTGCAAAAGGAACAAGAAAGAGAGGACATAGATTTAAAGTGATGTGCAAGGGGAGCGAGGGTGATATGAGAAAACTTTTTTCACACTGTGAGTAGTTAGGGCACAGAAGGCACTGCCTGGAAGTGTAGTGAAAGCAGGTTCAATTACTGCATCAAGACAGTATTGGATGATTAATTGAATAAAAATGATTTGTAGGGGACTTGGGGAAAAAACAGGAGATTGGCATTGAGTATTGAAACTCATTTGCAGAGCCAGTGCAAACACGATGGGCCAAATGGCCTCCCCGTTCCATAACAATTCTGTGATTCCCCATCAAAATGCCCAAGCTCCACCAACATCTTTTAACCTTCTGACATAGTCATCCCAAGACCAAGAAATGCTCTGTACAATTTGTGAGCTTCTGAAGCTGTAGGTCAACGAAAATGTCAAAACTTCAACATTGCTGGGTAAATATTAAGGGAGGTTTTTAAAGGGTAAAGAGCAAGGCCTGGTAAGTGGAGTTAAGGTACAGATTGCCCATGATCTAACTGAATGGTGAAGTAGGCTTGGAGCCCTGACTGACCTATACCTGTCCTTTGTATCTCCATCAATGCAGGAACAAGACTTATTTCAAGGCTGGTTTTATTGTATTGACAGCAAAATTCAATGCACCATCCAAACTGTTGAGAAGGAAATATCCCCCTAAAAATAATGTTTGCAGTTAAGCTCCAAGAGACAACAAAAACTGTACTGCAGTCTACAAAGGGACAGCTCAGAACTGAATTACATAATGACATTACTACATGTCAGCCTGTGCACTGTTATATCCCAAATACAATTGTGTGGTGAATCAGTGAAAATTGCAGTACTGCGCAGGCTAGAAGAAATCCTTCATGTGTTTGCAACATAGATTGTCACTGTTAGGATCACTTGTGAATTTTAATTCATTACAAATTATATTAACTTCCATAGACTCTTTTCATTATGAATGTTTAGTCATTCCCTCTTTTGTAAAATGCAGCAGTAACTTTGTTCCCTTTTTAATTTGTCATGATCCTCCTCATCTTTGTCAGTTTTCTTCAGGCCCAAAGAACAAGTACCATCTGACTGCCTCATCCAAGGTCCATCGGTCAATAGCAAAGAGCAGGTAGTTGTTCAGAATGTAGAGGGGGCCGGGTGGGTTAGCTGGTGGCATGGTAATCAAAGCTGAGCCTCATCTTCTCCAGGCTCCCATTTGTACAAGTTATCTTGAAATCATCAGGTACAGAAATCCTAACTATTTGCCCCAACCACTCCTACGCCACTGGGTCAGGATATACTGTCATTCACCCTCTTCCCCAACACACTCATGCGTAATGTGCTTCACAATTGATTCATTAATGATCTCTTGTTACTTTTAAAACCCACTAATTGAAGGATAAGTGCTGGCCTTTTCAGTGACGATCTGATTTGGAGAGTGATAAATTAATGACAAATGACAGGACCAATGAAATATTCCATGACAATGACAAACTTTCAATTCTGCTCCCACAGATTATGAAATTCAATATTTTGAGAAATTATGAGGAGAGATTAAGATTATAATCCATTGCACAAGAAGAAAATACAGAGGAATCACCAGAGAAACTAAAACAAATTGAATCACCAAAAAATCTTTGTTATGGCAAATAAAGTTGTATCACCGTCCTATCCTGAACACATTTCTATTATCTTTCACAAGATAGTTACAATGAGGAAGACCATTCATGCCAAGCTGTTCAACCTTTCCACACAAGTCAACACCCTCTTCCCAGTGAACAATCTAGTGAACTTTCTCTGAACTGTTCCCAATACAAGCACATCCTATCTTTAACTAAGGAGACCAAAACTGTATACAGTACACTAGATGTGACCTCACCAATGCCCTACACAACTGTTGCAAGACTCTGTGCTTTTATACTCTTGCAATAAACGCCAACGGATACTAGGATGAATGTCTTTCCCCCTCTGCTAGCTGAGTCCAACATGAAATTAGTTTGGAGATTGCCAACTCATCTCAGACAGCATGCGTTCACACTACTAAACTGCTCCGTAATCTGAATTATTAAATCCATACGTGTGGCTGGTAATGTCATTGAATCATAAAATACCACAGTATAGAATGAGAGCATTTGGGCATTAAAACTGTTACATTTATGTGGTTTCTATGATTGTTATATTTTGGACAGCATCGTTAATATAGGGCCAAATGATAAAAATTATAGGCTAGAGGATGGGACTAGCTAGGTAGCTCTTTCAGGAGCCAAAACAGAAACAATGATTTAAATGGCCGCCTTCTGTACTGTTAAATTCTGTGATGCTATGCTCCAAAATTTGCCAAAAAACATGCCTGGTTGAGAGGTCCATTAAATTTTAGAGGAAGACACAGATTGCTTTGTTAGAAGGAACATTTAGGGGCTCACACTGGGAGACTATCCTAGCAGATATAGTGGATAGACCCAAAATCCCAGGAATGTGTTGAGAATGTCAGTTTATAAACAGTTATGCTTTACATCCTGACAAGATTGTCCCTTTACATCCAAGATAGAGTCTCAAAGATAGCTGAACACCGCTTCTTCCTGGATAAGAGACCCGTGTGTTTCATGTTAGCATGGGTGTAGACTTTGAAAGGGGAAAGGTTTCTGAGATATCCAGGATGCCATAAGATATAGGAACAGAATTAGGCCATTCAGCCATCAAGTCTGCTCTACCATTTGAACATGGCTGATATGCTTCTCAATCCGATTCTCCTTCATTTTCACCATAACCTTTGATAATCAAGAACCTATCTATCTCCGTCTTCAATATTCTCAATGACTTGATTCCCACAGTGTTCTGTGGCAATGAGTTCCAAACATTCACCACCCTTTGGCTGAAGAAATTCCTCCTCATCGCAGTGCTAAAAGGTCATCTTGTAACTCTGTGGCTGTGCTGTCCAATCCTAGTCTCCTCTACTAGTGGAAACATCTTTGCTATGTGCACCCTATCCAGTCCTCTCAGTATTTTAGTTTGTTTTAATGAGATTCTCCTCCCCATTCTTCTAAACTCTATTGAATATAGACCCAGAGTCTTCAGCCACTCCTCCCATGACATGCCCTTCAACCCCAGGATTATTCTTGTAAACCTCATTTGGATCCCCTCCAAGACCAGCACACCCTTCCTTAGATACAGGGCCCAAAACGGCTCACAATATTCCAAATGCAGTCTGTCAAGAGCCTTATACAGCCTTAGCAGTATGTCCCTGCTCTTGTATTCTAGCCTTCTTAAATTGAATACTAATATTGCATTTAGCTTCCTAACTGCCAACTGAACTTGCATGTCAACCTTAAAAGAATCCTGAACAAGGATTCCTAAATCCTTATTGCTTCAGATTATTCAACGAATCTCTCACAGACATGGTTAAGCTGGCTTTAAGCTATGCTCTTTCTTCTAGATCTTGTCAAATATTTCTATGGATCACCATTCAGGAATGTGGGTGGGAGCTCAAACTGAAATTTAAAAGGCCAAATTTGGTGAGGAAATCAAATGAGGCTGGAAGATTTGCATACCTTGCACCAGAGAGTTAATCATCAGGAAATACCCTCACCTGTTCTGGGATTAAAATTTACCAAGTTGGGAAAGGGAAGGAAAGAAAATAAACCCTCAGGAGTTGAGAATCACTTTAGACTGTGTTCAGGAAAATCGAACAATGACTTAATCAGACAGCACACGGCGTACCGGTGAAATGGATTTTTCTGTTATGTTGAAAGTAAATGTAGAATGTTCTGTTTCACAATGTAAGGAATAAAATGCAACCAGCAATTCATCTACTTTTAATTCCAGCTGTGCAGGTCTCCAAAGTCCATGTGTGGCAGCAACTTGCAGAAATGGAAGCCAACTGGAAGATTAGCATGCCAACACCAATTGCTGTACTTGGAACCTTGGCATGGCTACACACTACAAGAAATCTGTCTAGTCAATAGTGCTATTAGTCTGTTGCAGTAATCATTTTGTAATATAAAATATTGTCATATCCTCCTATTAGCAATTGGGAAGTTCAATTTTCTTTTTTAAAAGTCATTGGTCTCTACAGGTATCATGAACACTGTTTTCAAAGAACAATCCAACTAAGTCGCATCCCTCTATCTTTCCTCACAACTCTGCAATTTTTTTCCTCCAAGTCTTCAATTGCTTTTGATGGTTGCTGTTGAATCTCTATCTACTGCCTTATCGGGCAGCACAATGCAGATTCAAACCACCCAAATGTAAAAAAAAATTATCTCATGTTACCCTGGTCCTTTTGTCAGTCACCTTAACTGTATGCTCTCTGATTATCTGGTTTTCACCCATTGGAAACAGTTTCCCTTCATTTATTCTATACAAATGCTTTGTGATTTAAACACCTCGATCGAACGTGCTCTCAGCCTCCTCTGCTCTAAGCAGTTATGATTTAGCTAAAGGGAGTTTAACTCTGCATGTCTACATCTGTCATGGGAGTGTCTCTTGCTGACACAGTGAAAAAGCTGGAAAATATTCCATTCCCCAGCAAGAACATCCTTCATCTGTATGCTCATAACATTCACACACACTGAAGGAAAAGGTCACTCACTTGTAAGATTTAGAAATAATGGACAAGCCACCTAGGACAACATTGAAGAAACTTAGTTATTGACCAACTGGGAAAAAAAAACAATCCCCATTACCCAATTATAGATAAATTAACATCTTAATTCACAAAAAATCAATACATGTGTTGTGACCTCTCATGTTAAAAGGAAACCTTTATGGCCCCCAGTATGTATTGAGATTTTCTTTTTATATTATTAATAGGATCCTTATGGATTTGACAACATGCTGTTTATCAATGTGCAAGCCCTTTCCTATATTGTATTTAAATTAAATCTCACACCCTTTGTTTATTTATCAAGGAACTGGAGCCAAAAATGCAATCTGCTTTAATGTTATCTACGATTCTGTTGTTTTAATATGCAAGGAATATACAAGAATAGGCTGACTGAATACAATAAAAGCAATAATTAAATATAAATTTAAACTGTTGGAAAGATAATGTTAATTCGTTAAAGCGTGGAATGAAGTGTCACTGTTTCCACTGGGGCTAGGTTGCAGAGACTGGGAAGTGCAGCATTACACGATAGATCAGAACATCCATTAGCAGTTTTAATCATGCATCCTGCTATCATAAAGACATTTGTTGTCTTTCACCTTGCTGTCTGCTGATGCTGCTTCAGGCCAGCTGTTTTGTCAGGTCATTCAGCCTTATGGGAAATTAAAATTCAATCAAATCCACTAGATGGGTCTAGACGGAGATATCGATTGCTGATTACCTTGCAAACTGGAATTTATACAATCTGCTTTAGCAGCTGGCAGATGCTGCAGCTTCTTCCCTGCACACATACCTACGAGACAGCATTTCCAGTGACAGGCACAGGAGCATTGGGCAATATAACAGCGGCATTTCTGCCTTGAACCTACGAATAAAAACGTATGCCCAGAACAATACAATGGAAGCTCTCCCTGGTTGTAAGGGTCTATTAGTACATGAAGAGACATAGGTCTACAGGTTTGCATCAAATGAGGCTGGAAGACTTGCATACCTTGCTCTAGAGAGTTAGTCATCAGGAAACGCCCTCGCCTGTTCTGGGATTAAAATTTATCAAGTTGGAAAAGGAAAGAAAAGAAAATAAACCCTCAGGAGTTGCATTAAAGATAGCTGGTGTGGCAATACTGTTTTTATAGAAATACTTTTTATTTTGTTGACATGTAAATATAGTTCAGATAGATACGAGGTTGACTCTGCATCTAACCATTCAATAGTTGTGGGTGCTTGCTGGGGAAACTGCCTGCCTCAAGTGCGAGGTGTTTTGGAATGCATCGTCTGTGTCCTCAGTAGCTTACGTCTCTCGTCAATTCACCCGTGTCTTCTATGGATCCACTGTTCTGCTCTCAAGTCTCTCATATTGCTCTAACGCATAAGGAGAAGGATGTTGCCAAATTCCTAATGAATGAAGAGATAGTTGAGACTCTGAATGGGCTAAAAAGTGTTAAAGCAGAGATGATAGAAAGACAGTCTGCATTTAAAGTTGGTAAGTCAAGGCTGAATAGTCATATAGTCATACAGCATGGAATAGATCTTTTGATCCAACCCATCCATACTGACCAAGTTTCCCAAACTAAACCATTTGCCTATGTTTGGCCCATATCCCTCTAAACCTTTCCTATTCATGTACTTTTATCTGCAAATCCCTTGTTCAAAAGCATTAACCAAGAAACTACAAGCCTGTTTGTTTAAATTGACCAGTAGTAAAAAGATTCAAAAAGGCAATCAGGGAAAAAAATTTGAAATCACTGAGGAATCATGCATTAATTAAGAGAAGCTGTTAGGGATTTGCTGAAAATGAGTCATGTTGACCTCACTTGATACTTCATGAAGTAATGGAGAGAGGTGACAAGGGTATTGCTCTTGACGTGGCGTACATTGACTTTTAGAACGCATTTGATAAAGTGCCACAGAATAGACTTGCCAGAAATATTTAAAAGAGAAAGAGATATCTTGTATAGAAGATTGCCTGAGAGGCAGAGAGACAGGAAACAGTGAGGAATATTCTATAGATTTTTTTTGGACAGGACGGATGTTTATTAATGGTGTCGCCAAGGATGAGTGATAGGACCACTGCTTTTCTTGATATATACTACTGAACTAGATTTGGGGGAATGGGGCACAATTTCAAAATTTGCTGAAGATAGAGAACTTGGTAACATTGTGAATTGAGGAGTATATTGATAGACTTCATGAGGTGAGAGACAGGTTAGTGGGATGGCCAGAAACATGGCAGATTGTGCAGAGAAATATAAAGCCATTCACGTTAGCAGGAAGAACGATAAGCAACATTACAAAATATAGGGTGCAATTCGAAAGGCAGTCCAGGAAATGAGAGATGCGAGAGTATATCGGTGCAAGCGATTACAAGTAACAGGACAGGTTGAGAAAGGTTTTTAAAACAAATCCTTGACTTCAAAAATAAAAGCAGAGATAGAAGGGCAAAGCAGAACTTCTGCAAAACACACATTCAGCCTCAAATGGAGTACTATACCTATATTAGGAAAGATCCATAGGTTTTCTAGATGACGCAGAGAAGATTTGCAAGACTGTTTCCAGAGATGAGGGACTTCAGTTATGTGGAAAGAAATAGAAAATAAGGACTGTTCATCTCCTAAGAAAAAATTAAAAAGAAATTCAACAGGGGTGTTCCAAATCACGAAGAGTTCAGCCAGAGTGGATAGGGAGGGGTGAGAACCACAGCAAACCCCATTTAAAGTGAATAGCAAAAGAATCAAAGGCAACAAGAGAAAAATTGTTTTTATGGTTAGCATTTGTAACACACTGCAAAGAGGGGAGAGGCAGATTCAATTGCAGGTGTTCAAAAAGGAATTGGATGAGTGTCTGGTAAAATGATTTGGAAGATTATGCAGAGGGTCAGGAGGTGGGATTAAATAGATGGAGCTTGCAGAGAACATGCACAAACAAAGCAGATCAAATGGCCTTCATCTGTACTGCAATTATCACATCATTCTCTGGCTTCACCCATGCTATCCTTTGCACCTACACTGGCAATGACTTATTTTCTCCATAGTTTTCATTGTGAGAATTTTTCTTTAGCCTTAGAAAAGTCTCAGACATTGAGAGAGTTCAGACACCTGAACTAATTGCTGTCTGTTCCCTTGTGCACCTTTCCCAATATAATTAAGATGCCACATTCACCATCGATTAAAGATAGTGGACAGATTCTTGAGCCCCAATCAAAAGATTCAACTACATTGCCTCCCCCATCAATAATCATGTAGTTGATTGGGAAGGCAATAGCCTAGTGGTATTATCGCTGGACTGCTAATCCAGAGATCCAGATAACATTCTGGGGACCTGGTTTTGAATCCTGCCATGGCAGATGGTGGAATTTGAATTCAATAATTATCTGGAATTAACCCATCTGGTTCACTAATGTCCTTTAGGGAAGGAAATTGCCATCCTTACCTGCTCTGGCCAACATGTGACTCCAGACCCACAACAAAGTGGTTGATTCTGAACTGCCTTCTGGGTAACAAATGCTGCCTAGCCTGCAATGCCCTCATCCCAAGAATGAACAAAGAAAAAAACCCATTAGAAAGATGGACATTGTTGATGTATGTAGGCAACAGCATGGGTACCTCAATGTGGAGGCGCTCTCTGAAGAATATACTGAGGCCAACAGCATGGAAGGGGAGCCCCTACGCAGGGGGTTGTTACTGATTGTGGCTGTGGCCTTCCTGCCCCAGTGGGATGATGGGATTGAGTAGGTGTCATCCAGGTATCTGCCTGGCTTCAGCTTCAAAAGGGAGCCTGTCTAACATTGGCAAGATCCTACCTGTAGTGGCATCTTGCCCACAATTAGTCCTTTACCCAGTCATAATTCGTTATTTATTGCCAAGCACTTGGAATTGGACACCCTCAGAATCTGCTCATTGTCTTGTCCTCAAATCTGCCTCCATGAGGCCCACACATTTTGTCAATAATATGCAGTGTATTTCAAAATCTTTCTATTTGAAAGGAGGTGCAAAAAGATGTACAAGGATGATACCAAACCAAGAGGTTATTCCTAGCAGGAAAAGCTGATCAAGCTCAGGGCTCTGTTCCCTAAAACCAAGAAGATACAACCTTTAAAATTATGGAACAAGATCATAAGGGAAATTTAAAGAAGTTGTTTCTACTTTGGGCAAAAGTAGTATAATGGACCATAAATACAAAGCATGATTCACAAATCTAGTAAAAGTTTGGGCAAATTTCTTTATGGAGGGAATAATGTGTGGAATTTGCCACCACACAGATAATACAAATAGCACAAGTGCATTTCAGGGAAATCTAGGTAAGTACCTGGGGGAGAAAAGAATGAAACATACACTGACAGGGTTAGAAGCAGAAAGAAAGGACAAGGCATGTGTGGAACAGAAACAATGCTTGTTTAGTAAAGTCTATGTTGATGGAGAGCAATTTCCCTCCACAGTCTTTATTACTCTGCACCAACTCTTTGCGTCACCTGCAGATTAAATTTATCTCCAGCAGATCCTGTTATAATGTTTTCAAATATTAACTTACCAAATGCTGTCTTCTTCCCAACTATAAGCTGGCCTCCAGAATACTTCATTGAAACATATTGAATGGAACCTCATCTACCAACCTAATCATCCGTTCCATTCATTATCAACAATCTGCAAGATCCCCTCCGAGCCACATAAAACCCAGTCTTGGAAATATATCGCCATTCCTTTAATGTTGCTGGGTCACAATCCTGGAATTCTCTTCCTTACAGCACTGTGGGTGTACCTGCAATCAGATGGGCTGCAGCAGTACAAGAAGGCTGTTGCCTCCTCAAGGGCAACTAGAGATGGGTAATAAGAGCTGTTTAAGTGATGGTCTCATCTCATGACTGAGCAGAAAAGTTCTGTTTCTCACTTTTTGCTCTATAGTTCCTGATATTTCAATTAAACACACAACAACCAATTACAGTCTTAAAAGTTTCAATTGCCCCAGGATCCTGTGTTTTGAAAGGGACAATTCCTACAACTTTTTTCAGACTTGGAGCCATATTATGATGCAAAATAAATTTACAAGATATTCTTATTCTATCGCACGCTTTCCCAAGCAAAATGAAGAAATAGCAATTAACAGATTGCCTGTCACTAGTTTGGTTGATTGATCACTTGCTAACATTCCCTGTTAATCACTTGGAATGTGCCTAAGGTATAAAAATACAGGCTGCGAAGGCCTTGGTGACTGCTAGAAGCTCCATTCACTGATGGAGGTTGTCCACAGGTCAGACTGAGCTGGCAGTACTAATCTATCACTGCCTCCTCCATGTTGAGTTAGAACTTGCAAAGACATGTTTCTCCAAAGCATTTCCATGTCGTCACCAAGTACAGGCAGTCCCAATACAGTCGAACTTTCCTTGGCCATCTCATCATCTCCTACCTTCACCAAATGGTAAAAATACAAGAGAAACCACTGCCATTTCATATCTAGACTTTTGCTTTAACTAATGAAGGATCTTTCAAAATAATAACCTGAAATGACAAAAGACAACCCCCATCCCACAAGCCAGAAGCACTGTCAAATCCAGTACTCACAAGCTCAAAGATTAAAACCACTTTATTCTTAGACTATGGTGCAAATGAAAACACTACTCTAAATTCTGCTTTTAAACATGACCTGCCAATAGGAAGATAAGAAACAGGAGCAGGAGCAGGCCCTTTGGCCTCTTGAGCCTGCTCCGCCATTCAATAAGATCATTGCTAATCTTTTCATGAACTCAGCTCCACTTACCTCCTGCTCAGTATAACCTTTAATTCTTTTACCGTTCAAAAACCTGTCTATCTTTGCCTTAAAAACATTCAACGAGGTAACCTCAACTGCTTCACTGGGCAGGGAATTCCACAGATTCACAACCTTTAAAGTAAGGAAGGCCTATCAGTGAGGAACACATTGAATCCTCACCTCCATTGTTGCCTGGACAATGTAGGTGTATGGCTTAATCCCAGTGACAAAAACAATAACTCATATTGTGCTCTCAATCATACACTGATGTATTGTGATGAATGTCTGGAGAGTTTTATGTAAGAGTAGTTTGGGCTAGCTGAGAGATAACGTGTGGTTCAGAATGAGTTTTCTTTTTATCCATTTGTGGGACATGGGTGTTGCTGGCTGGGCCAGCAGTTATTGCCCATCCCTAGTTGCCCCCTCGAGAAGGTAATGGTGAGCTGCCTTCTTGACTGTCTGCAGTCCACCTGCAGTGGGTTGACCACAATGCTGTTAAGGAGGGAATTCCAGGATCTTGACGCAGTCACAGTCAAAGAACAGCAATATCAAACCAAATCAGGATGGTGAGTGTCTTGGAGGGGAACATGAAGGTGGTGGTGATCCTATATGTCTGATGCCCGTGTCCTTCTAGATGGAAGTGATTGTGGGTTTGGAAGGTGCTGTCTGAGGATCTTTGGTGAATTTCTTGTTGGTTATGCTGTTTAGCATGCAATTAGTCCTGTTTGGTGGCTTCACCAGGTTGATACCTCATTTTCAGGTATACCTGGTGCTGCTCCTGGCATGCCCCCCTGCACTGTCCGTTGAACCAGGGTTGATCCCCTGGTTTGATGGTAATGGTTGAGTGGGGGATACGCCAGGCCATGAGGCTACAGATTGTGTTGGAGCACAATTCTGCTGCTGTTGATGGCCCACAGTGCCTCATGGGTGCTCAGTCTTGAGTTGCGAGATCAGTGCGGTGATAGTGTCACACAACACGATGGCTGTTGTTCTCAATGTGAAGGTGGCACTTTGTCTCCACAAGGACTGTACAGTGGATGCTCTTATCGATACAGTCATGGACAGATGAATCTGCAGCTGGCGGATTGGTAAGGATGAGGTCAAGTATGTTTTTCCTCACCAGCTGCCACAGACCCTGTCTAATAGCTATGTCCTTTAGGACCTGAACACCTCAATCCGTAGTACTGCTGCTGAGCCACTTTTGGTGGTAGGTAATGAAATCCCCCACCCAGAGTACATTTTGTGCTCTTGCCATCCTCAGTGCCTCCTCTAAGTGTTGTTCAACATTGAGCAGTACTGATTCATCAGCTGAGGGAGGATGGTACGTGGTAATCAACAGGAGGTTTCCTTGTCCATGTTTAACCTGAAGCCACGAGGCTGCATGGGATCCAGAGTCAATGTTGAGGACTCCCAGAGCAACTCCCTCCTGACAGTATGCCACTGAGCCGCCTCCGGTGCTGGGTCTGTCCAGGCAATGGGACAGGACATATCCAGGGATAGTGGTGATGGTGCCTGGGACATTGTTTGTAAGGTATGATTCTGTGCGTATGACTATGTCAGTCTGTTGCTTGACTAGTCTGTGAGACAGCTCTCCCAATTTTGGCACTAACCCCCAGATGTTAGTGAGGAGGACTTTGTATGGTCGACAGGGCTGTTTCTGCCGTTGTCTTTTCTGGTGCCAAGATTGATGCCAAGTGATCCAGCCAGTGACAGTGATCTACCCTCACCTTTCCAGCCACAATTTCTCATTTCACTCATTATTGTTGGCTATGGTGGTTGGAAAATTTATTGCAAAAACTGAATTTTTTAAAAAAATATAGTTTGTTGTAGATAAAGACATAAAAAGTCAGTGCAATGTATTTACGTACTTATCTGGTGTGGGCCTTCTAGCTTCAACCCCTGGTAATCATCAGCTCATCCAAAGCTCTGCTGCTGGGTCGCTCACTGATTGACTGACTGAGAGTCAAGACGCCCATGTTACAATTGTGTTCAAATACCACTAAGGCCCAGCCAAATACCACACTCCCTATTCCCCACAGACACCCGTCTCTGTAACCATCTCCAGTTCTACAACTGTCTGAGATCTGTGCACTCATCCACCTCTGCTCTCCTGCATTATACAGTTTTATCAATCCACCAGCCATTGACTGCCTAGGTTTTAAATTCTGGAATTTCATCCTTAATCCTCTCCACCTTGTCTCACCTCCTTTGAAACATTTCCTTAGAACTAAACTCTTCGACCATCCTTTGGTCACCTGTCCTAATATTTCATTAGCTGATTCACTGTCATGGGATTTTTTCAGATTATGACTCTGATGGGGCATTTTCACCATATAATTACATCAATGTAAGTAGTTGTAATGGGAAGTGAAACTTACTGAGTGACATTCAGAACAAATGTGTTACTACTTTCCTGAAATTCTCTCTGCTCACTTAATGAACTTTGTCAAATCATTAATTTTACAACATTTATTAAAATAGCGAAATAAAGACTATTAACTGAATGTGGTGATATGATCAGACTAATATTACACCAAGATCTATTGTGTGTTAAGGCACATACTGGAGATTTAAGCCCATAAATTACGGGCAACGTAAAGGATTACCGTGGCAGCTATTTTGGCAACAAAATTAACAGCTGACATTCTGTCTTACTGGCAGCAGGCTGTAAATGTGGAACCTTAAGACACCACAACGTGGGTGTAGAAATAATCAACAATTTTAGTATCAATCTGAGCGTTAATATAAACTTGATATACTGCAAGGGTCCTATGTGTGAACCTGCTGCACCCTTTACTGTGGTGGATGACTGGTGTTTTCTGCATTAAGCTAGTTCTTCCTACATTCAGTGTGTTGAGGGGCATTTGGGGGTGGAGGGGGCGGTTACTGACATTAATTTTTAAGTACATTCCGTCTCTTCTCAGGTCTGTCAAAGGCAACTTCAGCTTCTTGCTTGTGAAATGGAAGGCTTTTCACACAAAGCAATGGTCAAATCCCCAGCAATTCAAGTCACTAATCTGCACCAATACCTTTTCTAGTTCAAGCACCTAACTGACTCTTAGTCACTGTAGTGTAAAGAGTTAACGTGAATATATGAATGAAGTAGTTTACATAGGGATGTAAATTTACATGACAGCTGGGAGAGGCTTCTGTCCAACAGCCTCATGGCAGGGGTCATGTATTGAAAAATGCTCCTTTCTTACAGATTGCCCCATTCTTTAAGAATAAAATGTCTTCAACCAACTAATAGAGTTTGTGTACATTCTCTTTGTGCGAACTGAATTGAAGGCATGTAAAGAGTTAAAGTTCACAATGTCAATTGAAAAAAAAATTGGTCTAGAGCTTTTTTGATGTCACAACTAGAACATTGAAGATTTTTTTCTAGTGTCAATGCACAATTTCAACATGAGAAGAAAGAGGAAATTTTCTTTTTCACACAAATTATTCTTGAGTATTACAGAAAAAAATACTTTTTAATCAAAGCGTTATACTTAGCAGGACAATTCTCAAGAACCAGTAAAGAAAAAACAATATTTATTGTGTGTGAGTGGAGAAAATCATGGGATGCCCACTCGGAATAGACTTCTTTGTTGGGTTCCATGAGAAATGTGTCTCCAATGGAATGACATTTAATCTCCTACACCTCGCGTATTTCCAATACGTGAATGGTACTTTTGCTATATTTAAATCAACAATTGCACGTAAGGATTTTTTTCCGCGTCTTAATTGTCTCTAGCTTTTGCTCAAATTCACCTTTGAGTTGGAACAGTCAAATAGGTTCCCTTTCCTCAATGCCCTAGTTGAGGAATTGGCCAAGTGTTCTGTACCACTGCATACTGAAAACCTACCTTCACTGATCAGTTTACACACTCGACAAGACTGGCTTTATCAACTAACTTATGATAGATTCCCAGCCATATGCTCACCATATAAATTTGATGTTGAAATCAAGTGTATCAAAGACAGCCTGCAGAATAATGGCTGTCCTGATTGGATCATTTCTTATGGTATATCACAAAACTTACAATCAGGCCAAAAGCCATCTCTTTTCGGCCTGAAGAGTACCCAGACTACCTCAGTTTACCTAGGAAGGGCAAGGTAACTCAACCGTTTGGGTAAAAGGAGAAGCTAACTGCTTCATGCCGCTACTGTGCACCAGCAACATGCATGGTGTTCATCACTAACAGAATGCTGCCATCAAGCTTGAAAGGCATTTTTCCTGTGGCACAAATGAACAATGCTGGAAATGAATTTCAGTGTGCGGGTGATGTTAGATATATAGGCTGTATGCCCCAACAACTGGTGGATTGAATTAAGCAAGTGACACAGTGGCTCACAGCACCAGTGTCCCAGGTTTGATTCTAACCTGGGGTGACTGTCTATGTGCAGTTCGTACAGTTTCCTCATGGCTGTGTAGATTTCCTCCCACTGTCCAAAGATATACAGGTTAGTGGGATTACAGGGAGATGGTGGTGGGTGGGATGCTCTTCATAGGGTAGGTGTGGACTTGATGGGCTGAATGGCCTGCTTCTACACTGTAGTGATGTTATAATCTATGCACGTATCCCTTTAGCTGTTTGCAACAAGAAAGGTACTAACTGTACCTGCCTACAAAATTCACAACACAGTGCCCAATATTAGATGTGATTCTGTAATTGAACAACATTTTCTACATAATCACGAGTGAGCAAAGAGCTTTGCTGACAAATAATTTAGGATTGTCAGTTGTTTTTTCAGTATGGCACGCTTATTTGTGCTGGAAGCTACATATATTAATAATCAGGCTCTTATTCTTTGCAGACAGAGGAATGTGAATATTTTGTGTCAGTGCGTACTGTAGATAAGTCTCTGAGACCTGATCAGATGTATTCCAGAACATGGTGGAAGCTACTGAAGAAATTGTGGTGGCCCTAGCAGAGACATTTGTTTCATTTACAGCCATGGTGAAGTGCTGGAGGACTGGAGAGTGGCTAATGTTATGCTTTTATTTAATAATGGCTGCAAGGAAAAGGGTGGGACCTATAGACCTGTTAGTCTGACATTAGTGGTGGGTATGTTGTTGGAAGGGATTCTAACAGATTGGATTTACATGCATTTGGAAAAGCAAGTACTGATTAGGGATAGTCAGCATGGCTTTGTGCAAGGGAAATCGTGTCTCACAAACTTGATTGTGTTTTTTGATGATGTGACCAAGAAGATAGATGTGGGCAGAGTGGTAAACATTGTCTGCATGGATAAGGTTCCACATGGTAGACTGGTCAATAAAGTTAGATCACGTGGGATTCAGGGACAGCTTGGATACAAAATTGGCTTGACGGAGACTGATGACGGTTGTGGAGGTTATTTTTAAGACCGGAGGTGTTCTGCAGGGATCAGTGCTAGGTCCACTGTTGTTTGTCATTTATATAAACAATTTGGATGAGAATTTAGTAAGGATGGTTAGTAAGTTTGCAGATGACACCAAAATTGGTGAAATTGTGGACAATGACAAAGGCTATCTAAGATTACAAAGGGATCTTGATCGATTTGGCCAATAGGCCGAGGAATGGCAGATGGAGTTTAATTTGGATATATGGGATGTGTTGCATTTTGGTAAGATGAGCAAAGGCAGGACTTTTATAGTTAATGGTAGGGTCCTGGGGATTGTTGTTGATCAGACAGACCTAGGAGTTCACGTACTTAATTCTTTGAAAGTTACATCACAGTTAATGAGAGTGGTAAAGAAGGCATTTGGCACGCTTGCCTTCATTGCTCAGACCATTGAGTATAGGATGTGGGAAACTTTGCAATTGTACAGGATGTTGGTGAGGCCATTTTTGGACTACCTTGTACAGTTCTGGTCACCCTGCTGCAGGTAGGATATTATTAAATTTTGAGGGTGCAGAAAAGATTTACGAGGATGTTACTGGGATTGGGGGTTTGAGTTATAAGGAGAGGCTGGAATAAGTTATGGGGAAGATTTATTGAAGTGTATAGACTCAGGAGATCTTTGTTTTTTCAAAAAGGAGGCACTGAGGGATTATGGCAAGAAAACAGATTTATGGAGGGTGAGATATATTGTAAAGGGATATATGATAACATTTTCTGTTGGTCTTAAAGATTCTAAGGAATTGAATCTCTGTGAGAAATCTTCACCAGAATATCTATAGAAAACTTGAGAAACCTTTTAATTATAATTCCAGTGGAATATCCATCTGTGTCATGGCTAGATGGTATGAAGAGAAATCCCAAAGAAAATGTTTATATATATTTCTTTTTCAGGTTTAAAATTCTGATTCTTTTAAAAATGGACAACCTTATTGGGCTCATATGTCCAAACTTGACCATATTTCCAGAAGCTTCAAAACACCCTGCATTGTAAAAGCATTCTATCTAGAGCTGATTCAAAGGACAACCTTATTGGGCTCATATGTCCAAACTTGACCATATTTCCAGAAGCTTCAAAACACCCTGCATTGTAAAGGCATTCTATCTAGAGCTGATTCAAAGGGCTGGGGATGAGCTGTTAGCCTCCAGACATTTCTGGACAATGAAAAACACCAAGACCCATTATGTTGAAATGCACAGTAATGCTTTCACAGCTACTCTGTCACCTGACAATAGAAACTCTGATGGGGGAGGTAAAGCTACATATAAGTTTATTGTAATTCTGATTGTTCCTGAAGCTTCTTTAGCACTAAAATATGTTTCTATGTCGCATGACTGAAAGCTGAGATTGTTGAAATGCTTAAATATGTGGTACTTTGGGATTCCAAGTCAGTTGCTGTTTGACCTCCAGAGAGAGAGAGAACTCCAGACAGAGTTGATTATTTTCCTTGAACTCTTCACCTCTGTCTCCAGGTTGCTGCTTGAAAAGGTGCCTATACTTTGCCCACAAGAAGGAAAACAAATGGAACTGGGCTAATAAAATGATTTTAGGACACTGATCTCCTGGAAGTTGTAACTCATATAAATTAATTTTAAGACCTCTGGATTAAATAGGACTTGTCATCCATATCCTATTTTCTCTTCTGGCCTAACTTCTGTAATTTCGTGGATGCTTGTGAGTGTGTGGATGGAGTAGTGAAGCAATCTCCCTATACGTTGAATATTTTGTTAATAAACCCTATCTTTGATCTCATTTTAAAGGTTGCTACTATTGGTTTATTTTAAAAAATTGGAATCCAAAAATTGAGGTTTGGGAAATACCCTTTGAACTATCTCAGTAAGGGATGGGAATAAAAAGGAAGAGGATTAAATCACGCAATACCTCACGGCCTTAAACCGAAGAGGGGGAAAGCAGTCATAGTTTAAACTCATCTCCGTTTGCCTGAAATGCGCAAACAAAACACCCTAACTATGTTCCACTAGGTTTAACACTGACCAGGAGGACTACAGATCCTGCATCAACAGTGCCATGTAAGTGATTGCTCATTCAGATGTGATATAAAGTCTAGGTTCATCTCCCTTCTGGCCAAAATCAAAACATTTCAAGAAGGACAGGAGAACGTTCCCTGTTGTCTTGACCAATATTTGTCCTTCAATGCACAAAACTACAAAAGGTTTATCTGGTCATTTATCTCATTTGTGCTTGTGGGAGCTTGCTGTGTTTAAATTGATTGCTGTGTTTCCCGCTTTACAACATCACTTAAAGTGAATGAGCAGTGTGAGCTCGATGTTGCGAGAGGCACTATATCAATGTAATTTCTTTCTTCTTTAGACTGTTGTTCCCTCATTTTTAATGTACAGTCCTGGAATTCAAATCTGGGGAAATCTAAAATCTCCTACACCCATGCTGCAGGCTTTGCTGTGACTAAAAACAGTTCAGTACAGGGGGTTTTAAGAGGAAAGTCCAAGTGTTAGCCAAAGTCAGAAGAGACTTGTAATCTGCAGAACAGAGATAAGCAAATCTATTATCTGTGACCACACATCTCTTCAGATCCTAGTCCTGTGCATTCTCAACCCATGTGGTCAGCTGATCTTTTACATTTCTTGGCATCATAACTCGGGCAGTTGACAATCTCATGCGAGGTATTTAAATCCTTTCATTGCCTTGCCCCTGCCTATCACCTCCAGACCTGCAACCTAATTGTAAAGACAACAGTGGAACATAAGATTGAGACATTCACTCAAATAAATCCTTGTAAGTGGCAGGACTGATTGATAGGGATATTAAAAAGCATGTGGGTGCTTGGCTTTACAAATAGAGTCATATAGCAAAAAAAAGAAGGAAATTGCAGCCAATACTTCTACTAAACTGCATGCATGAAGTATTAATGGTATGGGTTGTTAGGACACAGAGGTGAAGGGCATTGTTTAATTTAAACCAGTAATAAAGAGAGACTGCTGTGACACTGGATTTGTAGGTAGGAGGTAATACCTCATTCCAAAAATAAACCAGCTGGCAAGAAAACAATTTACGCCTAGTTTCATATTATGTACATGTCTCAGGATTCAATTAACATACCGAGCCGTAGCAACCTAGAAGATGCCTTGCAAAGCTTTTTTTCTGTGGCTACATTACATGGTTGCTTAGCTAAGCAAGAATATTTAGAGGTAACATGCATTTAAAGAACTTGCAGCATACGACAACAAAACTTGATTAAATCGGTTATTGTAAATATTTATAAACCAGTGGTTAAATCTTAGCTGGCGTATTGTGTTTGATTCAGTGCAGCAGCCTTTAGGAAGGATGTCCCATCGTTGGAGAGATACTCAGGCGCTTTGACAAGATGAGGGCCTCCAGTTCATGAGGGGGGATTAGTAAAGCTCTTTCATGCAAAAAGAACTCAAGAGGACATTCGAAAGATTTGTTCTAAATGATGATAGATAGGGAGAAAGTCTTTGCATCAGCATTAATCCACACAGATCTACGATCAAAAAATGCAGAGGGCTGGGGGTACAGGAAGACCAATGCTGTTAGGTGGAAATTTGTTGTGATCTAGAATGCACTATTTGAAATGGTGGCATAAACAGACCAAATCAAAACTTTCAATTGCAGAGGAGAACACTGCAGTAGGGTTGACTAATTGAATATTTCTTTCAAGGAGCTGGCACAAACATAGTGGCACTGATCACCTCCTATGACATTGTATGACCTGAGTATTTAATCCAGACCCTCTGTTGAGCCACCAGGAATTCCCTCTTCACCACTTCCTCAGTTGCTTTAAGACTCCTGTTAAATTCAATTGCTTCAACCCAAGCTTCTGGTCACCTCTTTCTTAGCTTGGCATCTTTTTATTCCCTTGATTGTCCCTTTTTGTATTGTGTCAGGTAGACAGATCTTTATCGACGACAACCACGTCTGCTTCTTCCTTCATCAGACCCACGCACATAAGGAACAGGAGCAGGAGTAGGTCACATTATCCTTTGAGAATACTCTGCCAATCAAAATGTTCATGGATAACTGTCTAACTCAACTCCACTTACTTACCCCAACATAATATCCATTGATTCTCCTATCTATCAAATGCCTATCTATCTCAGTCTTCAACAAACCTAATGGTTTAGCATTCAGAGCATTTTGGGATGGAGAATTCCAAAGTTTCACAATGCACAATGAAGGTATTTCTCTCCTATCTCAACCATAAGTGGCCACTCCTTGTCCTGAGACTATAGCCCCCTAATTCCAAACACTGTGGTCAGGGTAGAAAAAGCCTCAACATATGATCAATCAAACTCGTCAAGATTGTTATGACTTTCGATAAGGTCACATCACATTCTTCTAGACTGTAGCGAACATTTTACTCAATCTCTCCACTATATACAATACAATACAGCACAGGAACAGGTCCTTTGGCCCACCATGCTTGCACTGTTCCTAATCCTTATTTAGACCTGCTGCCTAATGCCCTTACATGATTTCCATCCTCTCTTCGCTTCCCATTCATGTGTCTACCAAGATAGGCCTTAACTGTTGCCAACATGCCTGCTTCCACACCACCACTGGCAGTGCGTTCCAGGCACGACCACCCTCTGTGTGAAACATTTTTCCTGCACTTGCCCCCTAAACTTTCCCCCACTCATCTTCAATCTGTGCCCTTTTGTAGTTGAACCTTTCACCCTGGGAAAAAGCTTCTGACTATCCACCCTATCTATACGTCTCATAATTTTGTAGAATTCTGTCAGGTCACTCTTCAGACTCTATCTTTCACTCTCACCCCAAGAATCAATCCATAAATGTTCAGTGCGCCTATGAAAGGCATATATATCCTTCCTCAAAAATTGAAACCAAAACTCTACGCAGTGCTCCAGCTGTGACCTCTTCTTAACTACAGCAAGGCCTCTTTACTCCTGTATTCTAATCTTTTTGCAATATAGCCTAACATATTTGCTTTCTTTTGTCTATGAGGAAGAGAGAAACTCCCTTTAAGATACAAATAACCGTCTCAGTGATCGGTAAATGAACCCAGATTGGCAGTGAACATTAAATTCTGTTCAATATGTCTTACTAAAGGGTGTTTCCCTCTGAAGACAAATCTTGACCTCCTCAAAACTAAGTTCCTGCTGTGGGGTTTGAAAGCCAGTGTGTTTTTAGGTTTGGTTCTGGGTTTTTCTTTTGACTATTTTTATAGATTGCTCAAGTTTTACAACTTACTTATTTTATTCAAATAAAAACATAAAATTCCACACAAACTTTGGTCAGAATTAACTTTATCAATTATGCTTGTGATGAATCAGTGGAATTTGCATAGTATTTCTCATTGTGGTTGATACTGTGAAAACATAATTTTAGAAGTCTTTTTACACATCCTTAAATCCTTAAAGGTCCTAATCTTTCATTACTCTCAAATCATGCTGCATTCATCTCACTAAAATCTTTGTACCTCACAAAACTAAAGGGTGCAATAAATTTAACGGTTCTGAGTTAATAAACCAGAGAACTGGACATATAGTCCAGCAAACAATAATTCAAATCACACCATTGACAATTTTAAAATTTGACTTATGTTTAAAGTGCAATCTGGAAAACTTGGTCTTAATAAATGTAACTTTGAAGCTGATGGACTATTGTAAAAGCTCAACCAGTTCATACATGTCCTTTAGTGAAGTGAAATTGCAGTTGGGTGACTCCAACCCCACATCAATGTAATTCATTCATAGTTGCTTATTCTGACATGCAGCTTGGGATGGACAATAAATACTTGTTTCTTTACATCGTGAGAATGGAATTTTAAAGAAGCCTTTGGGGTTGCTGAGGCATTCAACCAAGGTGCGCCAGTGTCATGTGATCCGGTGTCACATCGGCAAGCAACAGAGTTGATTCATTTGCTGCACTTTCTTTAACTGGGCAATTGCCTCAGGGTAAGATCTGCCGTGCTACACCTTACTTCTGGTGGAATGGTTACCGTAGGTTGCTCTAAGGTGAAGCAATATCAATAGATACATGATGCTTGGAAAAGTGCACTGTAGTTTGGTATGGATGGAAAGGAGATGCTTTATAGCATGTGTAATTTATTTTTATGTCTGAAGTAATGGTAGGCTCCCCAGACACAATAGCCTGATTCTCACATGCTCACCCTATCCTCTGTTTGATACAAATTAACCCTACCCAGCACTGTAGAGCTCTGCTGCAGGATAGGTGCAATGGAGACTGTTACAATACATATTTCCAATGCTGCAATGCTTCCAGGAGCTTATACAAAGGGACATTGTAAGACAAGGCCACTAAGCTCTTCAGTCCTTTACAATTTCTGCCCACAATAATGAGGTAGCCTTTAATAACTGTAGTCGAAACCGTATTGCCTACAATTTACACTCTCAGTCAATGTGTAATGAAGTTGGGCTTGAGCTTCGTCCAGGGCAGTGTGGGTAAGATCACTTCTCAATGATTCGGACACTACAGCACTATAACTGAAAATTTTGCCCAGGTGTACATTGAACATTCAAACCGCCCATTTCTTTAAGGGGCAATGCTTTATTTTCATGAAATGCACAAAGAACTGTGGATGCTGGAATAAACAAAGACAGAGTTTCAAATAAATCCAAGTGTTTCTCCGGGAACTTCTGCTTTTGTTTGTTGCGTTTCATGAAGCTTTTCACGAAGGATAAAAGGACAAGACAAGTTTTTCAACTACTAAGATCTTCCTATCACTGTAACATGGACACCTAACCTGCTGTCCCATTAACAGGTAATAAACAGCCTGTCTGCGTTATTTTCACAGGATTTCCCTACAGGTCTTTTGGAAGAACACAAGGCATTGTGAAAAATTAGGACAAGTGTACTAAAACATGGAGCATCAGGCTGAACAAATGCTGGTAAAGATTCACTCTCAGAGGCAACTTGAGAAAAGATCAAAAGTCCAGCAGAAAGGAACGATAATGCGCAGAGAAAATGGCAGCTTCTGACCGCCCTCAATAAGAGGAGATAGCCCAGGGATGGATGTTCTGTAAGCTCACAAGCTTTGAGCAGCAAGATATCCAGCTTCGGAATGTACAGATAAGTCACATCAGGGTTTTACATTGAGGAATATAAGATGCCCTAAAGGGGACAGATAAAGCAGACTTAGAACAGATGGTTGTCAAGCAACCTAGAATGACAGGTCAGAATTTTAGAATAAAGGGGAACAGATTTAAAATAAAGATGAGGAAAATTACTTCTCTCAAAGAGTCATGAATCTTTGGAAATCACTACCTTACAGTGCAGTGGATGCTGGAACATTGAGTAAATTTGAGGTGAAAAACAGATTTCTAATTAGTAGTGGGTTGAAGGATTTTGGAAAGTGGGCAGCGCAGTGGAGCTGAGGCCAGCCACGATCATATCAAATGGCAGAGCAGAGCCAAGGGGCTGAATTGTCTACTACAGCTCCTAGTTCCTCCTAGCTCTTAGGTAGATATACCCCCAGATTCCGGTTACCCAGCTCCTGAGAGCAAGAGACAGGACCAAAGGTCTACCCATGACACTGCCACTGTGGGCAGTGAGATTTCAAGGGGCAAAGAGTCCTCTAGGTTCAGAAGGCTGCCAATGCAACCAGCTGAACTACGTTCTGACTGCATCCACTAAGCTAAGTTGGGTCAGACATAAGATGCCCCGTCCCCTCCCCCTTTGTCCTCAGTCCATTGGTACAAGTCAGGACTATGGGGCAGGATTTGGTGCTGTTAAATGGCAAGAAGGGAGTCAAGTAGGCGTGGCATTTCCTGATGCCAGCTGGTATGCTGTGTTTGCTTAACATTCCAGACTCCCAGTCATTGCCTGGAGGGCAGATTGATCACCAGTGAACTGCAGTGGAGTTTCTCAGTACAATTAATTAGAATTAGAATTAGATTTTATTATTGTGTGTACTCAGGTACAGGGATACAGGAGTACAGTGAAAAGTGTACAATGTCGCCATCTTAGATACAATGGTACCTAGGTACAAGATCTTATGTACAAAGTAGGAAAGTAAGGAAACATAGTTAGAAGTTCAAAGTTACGTCCTTCTTAGCATAAAGTAGAAAACCAAAGAAATAAATTTAAAAGTTCAACATTGCTGGGCTCGCACTCTCCGTAAAGGTTCAATACCCTCCATGCTGGGCTCAATCTCACTGCATTCTCCACTGCCATAGATGCTGGGGACCCAATTACGAGGCCCAATAAAAACTGTTGATCAGAAAGCAATGTGGAATTTTCCAGTTGGCCAGAGCTGTCTGACAGCATCAGATGGGGCCAATGCTTTAGAGTCACTGTGAGGACCTTGTGCCACCAACATCTCTACCTATTGAAGCTGTGATTGCTGTTGCCCCTTCACAGCAGTGGTACAGAAGCTGTGGTCAGTGCTTTTCTGTGTTTTTGTTAAAAAAATGCTGAGGGGGCTCAAGGTAAAAAGCTCCCTCTTTCTCTCTTACCCGCAAAGGCAGGCCGCAGCCTTTTATTGTTCCATCTGTAAATGGACAATGTTTGCACCCTCAGGGCACTAATTAGCCAATCTCATAAAAATATCTGTCACATAGTCCAGGGTCAGGAAGCACTTTAGATCCTTATGTCAGGGTCCTAACCCCAAACAGAAAGTCCTGCCCAAGGTTTTGGCAATTATTAAGCCGTGTGAACATGCCCCAGAAAGCCAAGAGTCAGTTTTCACTAACCACACATGCCAATAGGAGTGCAATTGTTCTAAAAAACATCAAAGCTACTTCCTAAGCTATGAGCTGCTGCTCCTGAATGTGCTTCACAGAATAAACAGAATGATTCAGCAGCAAGCAATTAGACAAGGATAACAACAACCTGCATTTATATGGTGCTTTTAATGGAGTAATATGACACAAGGTCCTTAACAGGAGTGCTACTAACCAAAACTTTACTGTGAGCCCCATAGGCAATGTTAGAGCAGAGGAAAGAGAGCGAGAGAAGCAGAGAGGTAAAGTGGACTAAAGATTGAATTTCAGAGTTTAGGACCTAGACTGCTGTAAACACTGCCAGAAAAGGTAAAAGGATTCAAATCAGAGGCACACCAGAATTGGACCAGTGCAGATATTTCAGAGGATTGTCTGAGATAGAAAGAGATTAGACCAAAACCGAAGACTTAACAATAATCAATTTATTAGCTAAATTGGTTAGTTAATCGATTACTGAACAAATTATATTAGAAGTGATTCTATGATACTGTATCAATAAAAAAAACTAATCAGTAGAAGAAACATGAAATGTGGATACGTAATAAGTGAAAAATGAGAAGGAATAGGAGCTAGTGTGATTGATTATTGATCATTTCCTAAAGACTAAACAATGTATTAGTTCATCGGGTTAATCTGTAACATCTCATATCCACTGCACTGGAAAGTCCAGCAATTTTTGGCTGACTGAAGGGAGCAAAATGTAGACGCACAGGAAATAAATAACTTGTTGAATCAAGAAAGCTAGAAGGGCATTGAGGGCTTAGACAAAGAGCTTTAGAGCGTATATTAAGTCTCAGAAAGTCTTACATACAGAGAAACCATTAGACTGCATCTTATTCAAGTCAGTAAGAAAGCCTACTGAATTGAAACAGCTCGTACATTCTTTATTTTATTTAATCATGCATAAGTACGTTGTATTGCTAGAATTAAATAAGCAGGATTATAACTATCAGCCTGCATGTGTGGACCTTACTGCAAATTAAGCAGTTTCTTAAAGTGGACCAGGTATCAACTCACCAAGGGTTTGTTCAGGTATATCTTTGTTCAGAATGAAGTATACGTGTGAAACATAGAAGTACCTGGTTCTAATCCCACACTTCTGGTTTACCCTTGAGTTGCACAAGTAAATAGAGGATTGTTCACTTTCTATAAAAGTAAAATGCTGAAATCCTTTAGTGACAGATCCCAAGAGGACATAGACTGCACAAATGAATTTATAATATGGCTAATAAATATGAATCCATTGCTAGACTAACTTGAGTCAACAATGTTATTTTAAAGGTGTATCAGAGATATGTCCTCATTCTTCAAGGACCGCAACTTACCCCCCACAGTGGTCGAGAACGCCCTCAACCGTGTCTCCCGCATTTCCCGGAACACATCCCTCACGCCCCGTCCCCGCAACAATAACCAAAAAAGAATCCCCCTTGTCCTCACATACCACCCCACCAACCTCCGGATCCAACGCATCATCCTCCGACACTTCCGCCATCTGCAGTCAGACCCCACCACCAAAGACATCTTTCCCTCCCCACCCTTATCTGCCTTCCGGAGGGACCACTCCCTCCGCGACTCCCTTGTCCGCTCCACACTCCCCTCCAGCCCCACCACACCCAGCACTTTTCCTTGTAACAGCAGGAAGTGCTACACCTGCCCCCACACCTCCTCCCTCACCCCAATCCCAGGCCCCAAGAAGACTTTCCACAT
>JAHRHZ010000051.1:11889179-11945835 GCA_024137785.1 Ginglymostoma cirratum
ATCCATCCTCTATCCGCCTCCCCCTCTCTCCCTATTTATTTCAGAACCCTCTTCCCCTCCCCCATTTCTGATGAAGGGTTTAGGCCCGAAACGTCAAGTTTTCCTGCTCCTATGATGCTGCTTGACCTGCTGTGTTCATCCAGCCCCATGAATGTTATTTTAAACTTGTCTAAATCAATAGGAATGCATTTGGAATATAAAAAGTAAATTTGTGCGTGCTACTTTCAAAAGAAGTGAACAGTCGCTCTGAAGAATCTAAGACTTCAAACTCGAAAATTAAGAAGGGGTTCAAAGAACTATACTCGTTTTAAAAAAAATTGAGTGAAGGGTAAGATGATTGCTTTAAATGCTAACAGCGCAACTTCTGTTGAAGTAAAGTAAGACTTTTCTCTTCTCTACTCCAAATTGCCTACTTTGACCTTCATTTTCAGGAGGAGGTGAATGCCAGAAATGTCATTGTAAAAGGAGATCCTTCAGCCAGTGATGCCTCTGTCAAATCTATCAGGAGAGATGGTTCTCTTTGTACCTCGGTTTAAGACCTTGATGGGGCCATTGCATCCAACACAGTCTCAGGGACAGTTGCTAATTGCAACATCAAATGTAGTATCAAGCCTCAGAGCAGCAAAATCACCTTACTTTTAAGATTCAATTCAGTTCCCAACTTTCCCATCATCTAGAGCTCTGCATTGCACATGTAAATTTTTAAGTGCTAACCCTTTATCCATGAACGTTGTATAGAGACAGACATAGGGCAGTAATATTCTGGAACAGCATGTCACTCAGTACTGTGTTTCTAATTCACCAACAGCTGGAACAATAAATCCAGATCAGGTTCAAGAACATCTATACCTACCTTGCTATAATTTTATTAAAAGCTGGAACTGATCTTTTGCAGTAAAGTGGATTCTTGCTTATATTTCAATATTATATAACTAGTTAAGTGACAGAAAAGGTGCTTCCATTAAGTCTTGCAGTACAGTGGATAACTTTCCAGTCTCTGAGACAGAAGGTCCAGGTTTGAATCGATGGGCAAGGAAGACACATTCATAATGTGACCAAACAGTTTGGGAATTGCATTCTAGGCTGCCCACCTGCTGTCAGTGACTACTGTGATATTTCAAAATAATTTACCTCAACGGTATCAACTAACAAATCCTTCCAATGTATGACAATACCAGGTGGTAACTCATAGAATCCCTACAGTGTGGAAACAGGCCATTCGGCCCAAAAAGTCCACACCACCCCCTCCAAAGAGCATTCCACCCCAACTCATTCCCCTTACCCCTGCATTTCCCATTTCTAACCCACCTAACCTAAACATCCCTGGACATTACCGGCAATTTAGCATGGCCAATCCACCTACTCTGCACATCTTCGGACTGTGGGAAAAAAGACTGGAGCACCCGGAGGAAACCCATGCAGACACAGGGAGAATGTACAAATTCCACACAGACTGTCATCCAAGGGTGGAATTGTACCCAGGTCCCTGGCTCCGTGAGGCAGTAGTGCTCACCACTGAGCTACCTGGTTGCACAGTTGCTGTGGATCAGATCAGTACCAACAGCATGATAGTTTGGAGATAGCAAGAACTGCAAATGCTGCAGTCAGAGACAACACAGCACCTATCCACCCCACCCATCCCACTGACCAATCCCCACCACTCTCTACCTGCATTCACCTGTCAAATCCCACCTATCCCACCTGTCCTCTCTCCATTTATTTCCCAGCTCCTTTCCCCTGTCCATTTCTGAAGAAGGGTCCCGACCCAACACGTCAACTTTCCTGCTCTCTGATGCTGCCTAGCCTGCAGTGTTCCTTCAACATGATGGTTTGACCTTGTTCTGTTTGTGGTGAATCTGGGGTCTGCCCTCCATCCCCACAACCGTAGTGGAAGTCTAGCCGCTCTATGTTGGGTCTGCCTTGAGGCTGAGAACTTTAATTGAAAGGTGGGTCAGTACTTTTTATTACAGCATGGATACTTAAGCATGAGCTCTCATGATGTGTGTAGTACCTGCAAGCTAAGCTTCTGACATCTCAGGCACTAGAACACCTAGAAAAGATATGGGTTAGGAGAGGTGCAAACAGGGGAATAAATTGTTAGCGGTCTTCAAGACTGTGGAATGGATTGATGGTGGATGTAGAATGGGTGGGTAATCTTATGGACGTACTGGAGAGGGGTGGTCTCAGCTACTGGCTAGAGAGCTCGTGAGACCCCGTTTCACCTATTTCAGAGAAGGTGTGCTGCATCTTATGCCAACAGTGGGTGTTAGCCCTGGATAAAGGAGCATGGGAGCAGAAGATTTGTCTAACAAGAGCTGGTAGCCTATCAGAAACCCACAGTTATTATGAACTCAGTAGTGTTTTGGGGGAGTGATGGCTGCTCCCTGTATTACATCCATCTTTATTTTAGGAGAGGTCCAGATACAGACAGTGATGGCAGGTATAAGGTCAAGGGTTTGGGATCATTGGAGAGGGGTCTCAGCAGTAAGAGTAGAAGGGGAACTTGCTATCTTTCCCCACTTCCCAATATCAGGTCCTACAGTTAGGCTCCTGATGGGACCTTGCAGGGTGTCCTTGGAGTTCTCCCTGCCTGGTAAGCCCTCTACCTGTACTGAGTCAATATTAACAGCAACCGAATGGGAGAGTGTTAATTGACCACGTGGGAGTGTGGTATGAAAGGCCATCCATAGGCCTAACTGGGTTAATGGTGACAAGGTCCCCACTAACTAAAAGTATGTTCTTTAGCAAACTCATGGCGAAGGCACAAGTTTCCATCTGATGTGTCCATCTGATTCATCGCCCCATCTCGGTGTGATCAGACCTGGAGGCCATAATTATTTGATGGTCACTAATAAATTGAGCTGGAAATTGAGGAGAACTTCTGTCATACAGAGCATGGGTAGAATGTGGAACTTGCTATATACTTGAACTTGAATAGATGCATTTAAAGGGAAGCTAAGTGATGAGATGAGGGGAAAAAGGGTAGGGTAGATTGATAGGGTTAGATGATGAGTGGGAAAAGGAGACTTGCTGGATCATAAACACTGGAAGACTAGATGGATGGAATGCATGTTTACATGTTATAACTTCTTTGTAACGCACCACTTCGCTTTTTCTATAGGTGCTTCTGTTTTGGGAAACTGTGGTCAATGGGGGAGGTGCAGTTAACCCAGGAAACCCCATTCTACAGCATAAAGGTGAGAACATCACCACATATAAATTCCCCTCCAAGTCAATTCTGGTTTGGAACTATATCTCCTGATTGTTGCTGGAACTTCCTTCGAAATAGCACTTTGAATGCTGCTATCCTCCAAGGCCTGGAGCTGTTCAAAAAGTAGTGCACCCTACCTTCTTTTCAAAAGTAATTAGGGATGGCCAATAATTTCTAGTCAAGCACCCACATCCCATCGATGAAATGAAAAATCCACACCAGTTTAAACTGGGTGCTGGAATTGGAATGTCTTCTATTGCTGATAATGTTATTACCTTTGGAGTGATGTTCTTTTAAGAGTTCAACTTTCAAATGAACCATTTACCCGGATATTATCACATGACCATAAGCTTTCCACATTGTTTGTGATTCCAGCCCAATTTATTTGGGCACATACTCTCTAAATTCAGCATGGGGCTGACAATGGTCATTCAAATTCAAGATAGCTTTACATCGATGGGGTTTCAATTCGTTAGCTGCCTACACTAACGTGGCCATCTCCAAGATACAGGTTGGGATGAAATCTTATTCCCTTCTATTTTCTGTGTGGAACTTGTGGAGTACAGTTATATTTTGTTTGCCCTGTTCTATGGCTTCCAAGCTTGTAAAGATTTTTGTGTTATCCAACTATAACACAAACGAGATATGTTGCTTCCGTTTACTTAAAGATTTCTGGTGGGTGTATTTACAGCGAAACTAATATGTCCAGACACAGAGAGACGACTTGAATATATAACCTTCTGGATCAGGGATGCGCGTATAACCAACTGTCCTGCAGCAAACACCCAGAGTCAGTGAAGACTGAGATCAGCTTTAAAATTCACCAAATAACTCAGCCTCAGAGTATTAATACAGCTGTCACAGATTGCTTTTTTCAATGTCAGAGTATCCCTTGACTTTGCATTACTTTAGCTTATTCAGTTTGATGAATGGAAAATATCACCAAAAATTGTAAACAAGGTGATAATTGTGTCATGGAATACTCATGGAATGGTATTTTTCTAGTCTTTAACTGGTTTGTGCTTGGAATATAAATGAGGCTGAAAACAATTTAGAGCAGAATCTTCCCAGCACCTGGATGATGTAGACAATGGAGAAAAGAATTGGAAGAATTGCATTAGGTCTTTCTCAACATCAAAACCAAAAAATCACATATTCCAATCAAGTCCTGGTTGTCAAGTTGAGATTCTCGCTAATGAGCAGAGAGAAGCGTATTAGCATGGATTATCGCTCATCATCACTTTCATTAGTACTTAGCCTCACTTCATTAATATGCAGTCTATCATTCTCCCCACCTGCTAGATAAAAACCTGAAACCAAGACTTGGAAGTCAGAGTCAGTACTCGGTGCAAGCTCATCATTTGCTCCTCTGGATCTCCATCTTGAACACCAATCATCAGCATCTTCAAGCACCCTTCATGGACAATGACTATGTCTATAGAGGTTGGGTCCTGACAAGTACCAGTCTCACCGCATCATCATGGCATATTTACAATCAACTCACAATGCACTTCTGCACTTTAATCCTGCTATTTTGGAGCACATCAGCAAATTTCTTTGGAATGCTACTGAAGGATAGGGATAGCACCTGTATCATAGATTGGACTAGGCTGCATCTCCGTGCCCCTTGCACTCTCTTTGCACTCACTCCCCTTGAGCCTGTTTGGATGCTCACAGCATCTCTGCCTTGCTTCATCCCTTTTGCATACTTTCCCCTCAGCCATTGGTAAGAGGCTCACAGTGTTTCTATCTTGATTTAATTTTTAGCTCAGTCACAAAGCCAGGTAGCTTATCCTGGTTGTCAGCAGTAATGATTCAAAGTGGTGGGCATGTTGTTTTATGGCACCATGCTATATCAATTTCTCTCCTGCACCATGTGCCAGCCATTGGGGTGCCAAGCACACACTGCATGTGCTTCAAGCAAACAGGCATGTCTAAAAGTCTAAGAGGAGCTCTCCTCAGTCAAGCCAAGAGAGACACCCTTCAGTCACTGGGACCCAGCACAGCCAGCCCAGGACATCACCTGATACTTGTCCAGCGACTTGGGCACAGTCAGTCAGCTGCTCAGGGCAGTCATGGTCAGTGCCCATTCCTCATGGGAGCTGAGATGTTGAATGTCAGGTACCTCAACACCCTTCTTGGCTCTTTCTAACCTTGTGAGGGCTATGTTCTCCTGGAATAAGAGAACGGGAACGATTGAGTGAAATGAAAATGGCTGGCATAGTTGATGGCATTGGTGCAGGTTGTGGGAAATGTTGTGAAGTGTCAGTGATTGATTGCGGATGAGGTGCAGTTGCTATGCAATGTTGGGAGGGGTGAAATTTTTAGTAGGTGAGTGTGAGTGGGGGAAGATATTACACAGGACAGTGAGAGTGGTTATCCAAGAGCCGTGGTGAGAGGTGCAGTACCAGATGTTACAGTGAGGTAGCAGTTGGTGGTATTTAACCCGGCACAGCAGAGAAGATCATTGACTTTCTTGTGGCATTGCTGGGTGTTCCTCCAGTGGTTAAGATCTGACTGACCTAGGTGGCAATCTTGGAGCAGCCTGGCAGGGTCCAGGCAAATGGCTTCTTCTGTTGGTGTTGGGGGAAGACAATGGCCCTCCTCTGTACTACCCTATTAACCATACCCTCCAGTCTGTAACGTGAGCCCATATTACCCCTTATCTGCCATGTTCAGGACATAGGCCAGAGGTGTACTGACGGTGTTAGCTAGCAGGGCAATGAAACGTCTGCCATCAAACACACCAATTCGGTGAGCAAGTCTACAACTCATCCACAACCCGAGCTACAAATCCCCTTGAAAACTTTATACGTGATATTTTCGTCATGGCTGAGTTATTGTTTTTATAATTTTTATGCAGCAATGAACAACCTCAATGGAGGCAGAGTAATCTGCTACCAGGACATGGCCTGTTCAGGCTCCTCAGTAGAACCCAATAAAACTAAGCCATAAGATTCAGCTGTGATTTTGTCAGTTTAATTTATGGCTAGCTTTTATTTGCTGCTGAAGCATTTTTATAAATAGCTGCAGAAACAATATAGCTCCAGTAATTGAGGTTTCCAGACAAATAATTCTTCCTTTCAAAGGCACATAGTGCTGAAAGATACTGACTTTATATAACTACTTGGAGGGTAGTACTGAGCAGTTTCAATTGATTCAGCCTGATACCCATATTTAGCAGCTAGTTTGTGCAGAGTAACAGAGTAACTATGTCTTTTATTTAGCTTCCATAGCCCGATTTATTCTTTGAACCTCTACTCTCCATTGAACATCCATGGTCCACTTCATAAAATTCACCTGGGCCTTTTATTACAACCAGACTCCAGGACAGTTGAACTGTCAAGTTCCCAGGTGAGGAGGGGTAGAATGAGTGCCCTTCTTTGGTTGATCACATGACCTTACTTTCCAAAAGATCTCCTCCCTTTCCCCATTGCAAATCAAGTTATGTTCTAAAAGGAGCCAATTTAACGGGGTTTTCTTTAGCAAGTATAAGCGTGAGTTACTAAATGAGAGAAGAACTAACATGCCAGCACAAGTACACACAGATTAGAAATGAGAAGTCGACAAACTGATAAAGGTTAAAAGATGTACAGATTAGTATTTGGGTCATTCATGAAGAATAGATAGTGGAACATTGATAATCAAACAGTCAGTTTCAATAGCCTTGGCTATGTAGGTTAGTCAAGAATCTTTTGTCCTGTTTCATTTTGATGGTAGTTGGTGATGAGTGGTTACAAGAATGGGAAGGGTTTAGAAAGCTATGGGTCAATTGCTGGCAAATAGGAGTAGATCAGTTTAGCATAGCTAGTCAGCAAGGATGAGTTGGACTGAAGAGTCTGTTTCCATGCTGTACAACTCTCTGAGAGAGTTCTCACTACTAACTCTCCAACAGCGGCCAGTGCACTCTTAGTGATGAGGACTCAATGGGCAGATTGCCGTAAGCCTTCCTCTACAGCACTGCCATGATAGAGTGGGGCTCCTGAGTGGGGCTCCTGAGCTCTCTATAAGAGAGTTAAATACCTGTAAGGCAGGGTGACTAGTGGATGGTTCTTTGACTGTGACCTTCACAGCATACTGGCAGTCAAAACCAAGTTATTATACACAAGCATCTCAGTCCATGAACACACTTCATTCCACTAGCATAAACTAAGATTGAACTGATTTTTAACCCCTGTTTTTCTGCATACTTTTGTGCGTACCCATTCTCTTTTATAAAAGCACATGTTGGAATTGACATTTGATATGTCCATCAGTGATCCGGTATTATGATCCACAGTAATGTCACTTGACATCAGTGCAAGCCAAACCTGCAAATAAGAGATGAGAGGCTGCCTACCTCAGCCAATCAAAGGCCCGGGCTAGTTGCAATTCTCAATGTTAAACTACAGATGTGAATGCGGAAGAGAAAGAACCTGTTTTTCACAAAGTCAGGACATCACAGTCTATTATCTGGTGGCAGTTTTCCCTCTGGTAAGACGATGATTTGTTTCATGGTGGTCAGTTAGCTACAGTCGCTCAGGGGCCCCACTCTATCATGGCAGTGCTGCAGAGGAAGGCTAACGGCAATCTGCCCATTTAGTCCTCATCACTAAGAGTGTGCTGGCCACTGCTGGAGAGCTAGCAGCCTGGAGGTCGCCCTTTCATTAGCTATCTCCCACAATAGGCACCATAGTCAGCAGGACCTTACCACCAAGCAAATCCAGACTCAAATATCTGAAGCGAGATTTGATCCCACAGCCTTCTGATTTAAAGGCAAGTATGCAAGCAATGAAGGCCAGACTGAAGATGTTCATTGCACACTCCTCCAGTATCTAACAGGAAGTAAATGGCTGAGCCAGTGATCCCTAAATGGGGCAATAGAGACTTTCATTAAATAGCATGGACCATTTGGAGGGGAGGATGGAATTCCCATGGGGCCAGGAGAGGCAAGAGTTCTCTCCCTGCATTAGGGGAGAGGGATTAATTGGAAAGCTCATTCAAAGATTTGGTATGAGCACATTGGGCAGAATGGTTCATTTGTACTCAACAGTTTGGTAAATTTGTGTAGAAAGAGAGCCAAAGGCCAACAGAAAAGGGAGAAAAATCAACCCGGTCAAAACTGATCCGAAAATGTGTTCCTTCGGACAATAGCTCAAAAGTTTACATCTACCAGTATATATAAATTCAGTCTGCACTACTGTATTCTCAGTTCAAACTAGTAAAGTTAGGTTGCTCAAAAATAAACAATGAAACAGTCTAGTGCACTGGAAAAGCTTGATGATGGAATTTATGGGCAAGATCAGAAATCACAAGACACCAGGCTATGGTCCAATGGGCTTATTTGAAAACTGAAGCTTTCGGAGTCTTATTCCTTCTTCAGGTGTTGTATTGAAGCAAGGCCCAAGCTACATCCTCACTGAAGGGATGCTGCCTTAATTGCCAATATACTTGGCCCCACAGAGAATATGGAAATATTTAATTAAAGCAGCAGCAACACACAGTTTCCTTGATAGAAGCTCCCTTTTCACACAAGAGCATTATTAATGTTGATTTGCAAAATAGTAGGAATTGTGAGCAAGTGATCAGATGAACAACAGCATTAGGAAATGTGACCTTGTGACTGAATGCAGCAGGAAGTGTGATGAGACCAGATGTCAGGCCAGAAGTAGGCCACTCAGCCCAACTACTCGAAAATTCAATGGCTGATCTGACAATGCTTAACTCCACTTGTCTACCATAATGTTTGATTCCCTTATTGATTAAAAATCTTTCCATCTCAGGCTTGGATACATTTAATGATTCAGCCTTTGCACCCCTCTCTGGTAAAGCTTTTCACAGTTTCACAACCCATTAAGAGATAAAATTCCTCCTCAACTCAGTCTTAAATGGGCAACCACATATTGTGAGATCATGCTGTCTGGACTGAGACTCTCCCATAAGAACCGGTCTGCATCCACTCTGTCAAGTCCCTCAGAGTATTGTATGTTTGAACAAGGTTGCCTCTAATTTTTCTAAACTTTAATAAGTACAGGCCCAATCTACTTAACCTCACCTCATTAGATGTCTCTCCACATCCAGGATCAGCCTAGTGACCCTTCTCTGGACTGCCTCCGATGCAGATATATCTTTCCTTAAATAAGGGGTCCAACTCGTTCATGGTATTCCAGCCGTGGTCTGACTGATGTTTTGTAAAATTTTAGCAAGACTTCCCTAATTTTGCACTCCATTCCTTTTAAGATAAAAGTCAACATTCCACTTATATGTTCTTTGGATTTAGATGCTAACTTTTTGAAATTGATGTGCGAGAACTCTTAAATTCCTCTATGCTGCAGTTTCCTACAGTCTTTTTCCATTTAAATAATATTCACCTCCTCTATTCTTCTTGCCAAAGCGCATCACCTCAGATTTTCCCACATTCTAATTCATCTACCAAGTTTTTGGCCATTTGTTTCACTTGGCTTAATCTCTCTGCAGGCTCTTTGAGTCATCCCCACACTTGCCCTCCCATCTATTCTTGTGTCATCCACAAACTTGGTTATCGTACATTCACTTTCCTCATCCTAGTCATTAATATATATCGTAAATATTTGTGGCCCCAGCAATGATACCTGTGGAAATCCATCAGTTACAGGTTGCCATCATGAAAATACCTCACCTTATCATAGCTCTCACCTTCTTTTAGTCCGCTAATCCCCTATCCACACTAATAAACTATATCTAATACCATTGGTTCTTGTCTTATTAAGCCGCCTGATGTGTGATACATTCTGAAACACCTGTTGAAAATGTAGATATATTACATCCACTGCTTCTCCTTTATTTATCCTGTTTTTTTACCAGTTCAAAGGATTTTACCAGATTTTGTCAGGCTTGATTTCATGCTGACTCTGCTTGATTATTTAATGTATTTCTAAATGTTCTACTATTATATCCTTTATAACAGATTCTAACATTTTCCCAATGACGTATATTAAGCTAACTGGTCTACAGTTACCAGCTTCTTGCCTCCCTCCCTTTGTAAATGAAGATGCTATATTGGCAGTTTTCCAAATCTTTGTGACTATTCCAGAATTTAAAGATTCCTGGAAAATTACTACCAGTGCATCCATTAAATCTGTAGCCTGTTTTAATATCCTAGGATGCATCTCATCATGTTCAAGGGTCTTATTGATCTTTAGCCCCATTTGTTTCTCTAGCACTTTTTTCTCTATTGATAGATATTCTATTTATTTCCTCTTCTCTTTATTTATTTAGTAATTTTGGAATGCTATTTATACCTTCTACTGTGAAGACTGATGCAAAGCATTTGCCATTTCCTGGTTTCCTATTATTATTTCCCCAGCCTCTTTGAAAGGCTTATGTTTAATTTGGTCCGCTTCTTTCTTTTAAAATATTCAAAGAAGCTCTTTCTGTCCATCTTGATATTATTTGCAAGTTTACCGCAAGTTAAACTTCTCCCACTTTATTTTTGCTCATGTTTTGTTGGTTTTTAAAATTTGCAAATCCTCTGTCTTACCACTGATCTTTACTAAAATGAATGCCTTATCTTCCAATCTAATGTTCTCCTTAACTTCATTTGTTAACTGTGGTTGGGTTGCCCTCTTCCTAGAATCCTTCTTTCTCAATGGGATGTATGTTTGCTGTTGAGCCATGAACTATTTTCTTAAATATATGCCATTTTGTCTCAACCAGAAATACCTTCTCCAGTCTATTCCAGCTATGCCTGCTTTCTTTTATTTGTACTTGCCCTTATTTAACTTAGCACATTTGTTTTGGACCCAAGTTCATACCTCTCAAACTGAATACTAAATTCTACCATGTTATGTTCATTGTTTCCTCAGGGATTGTTTGCTGCTACACCATTTATTAAACTTACCTGATTACATATTACCAGATCTAAAATAACTTGATCCCTGGTTGAATCCATAATATATTGTTCCAGAAACTGTCTGAAATACACTCTACGAATTCTTCCTCTTGATGATCTGTGCCAATCTGACTATCCCAAAGTACTTGAAGATTAAAATCACCCATGATCAATGTACTGTCATTTTACAGACTCTTATTACCTCTTGATTTGTTCTCTTTCCCCATCATATAGCTACAGTTATTAAGCCTATATACTATTCCCACTAAGTGTCTTCTTCTTTTTTTATTTGTTACCATGGCCCACTCAAATTCTACATCTTCCAATGCAAGATCACTTTTGCTATCGTACTCCCGCTCCAACAATGATACCCAATCACTCTTACCTTCCTGCCTGTCCTTTTAAAAAAGTGATCAATTTATATAAATGATTTGGATGAGAATAGAGAAGGCATGGTTGTAAGTTTGCAGATGACACCAAAATTGGTGGCATAGTAGACAGTGAAGAAAGTTTTCTAAGATTACAAAGGGACCTTGATCAAATGGGTCAATAAGCTGAAAAATGGCAGATGGCGTTCAATCTGGATAAGTGCAAGATATTGCATTTCGGTGCAACAAACAAGGGTACAGCTTATTCAATTAATGCTAGGGCCTTGTGTAGTGTTGTAGAACAGGGGGACCTAGGAGTGCAGGTATATAATTCCTAGAAGTTTGCGTCACATGTAGACAGGGTGGTTAAAAAGGCATTCAGCATGCTTGCCATCATTGCTCAGTCCGCTGTGTATAGAAGTTGAGAAATCATGTTGAGGTTGGACAGGACATTGGTGAGGCTTCATCTGGAATACTGTGTCTAATTCTGTAGCTCAGTTACAGGAAGGATGTTATTAAACTGGAGAGAGTCCAGAAGAGATTTACCAGGATGTTGCTGGGTATGGAAGGTTTCAACTATAAAGAAAGGATGAATAGGCTGGGACTTTTCTCACTGGAGTGTAGGAGCTTGAGAGGTGACCTGATAGAAGTTTCTAAAATAATGAGAGGAATAAATAGAGTTAATGGTGGTTGTTTTTTTCTCTAGGATGGAGGATTTCAAGACAAGGGGACACGTTTTTAAGGTAAGGGGAGAGAGTTTAAAAAAGACACGAGAGGCAATTTCTTTTACACAGAGGATGGTTCAAGTGTAGAATGAATCTCCTGAGGTGGATGTGGCTACAATTACAACATTTAAAAGACATTTGAATAAGTACATGAATAGGAAAGGTTTGGAGGGACATGGACCAGGAGCAGGCAGTTAAGACTAGTTTAATTTGGGATTATCTTCAGCATGGATTGGTTGGACCAAAGGGTCTGTTTCCATGCTGTGTGATTCTACGACTTTAAGTGATTCAGAGATGTGTGAATTGAATGAGTGATCAAATACAGTAGGAAATGTAAGTGTTCGAGTGCAGGAGGAAGTATTAGTGAGTGATCGGGTGTAGTAAGCAGTATGAGTGAGTGACAAGTGCAGTGGGGAATGTGAGTGAATGATCAAGTGCAGTAGGCCTGTTTCAGTGCAGTAGCAAGTGAGTGACTTATTCAATGCAGTAGGGTGTGCAAGCAACTGGTCAAGTACCGTAAGCAGTGTGGCTGATTGGTGAATTAGTGAGGGTGGAATTGACTTGATCTATGATGCCCCAAGCTTTAAAAGATTGCTGATTTTCATTGACTTGCCTTCAAATTCTGGTTCAGGCACCTATTCAACTGTACTGCAGTATGAACAAATAACTTCAAGGAACAATGAAAGCTGAAATGCCAGAACAAATATCGAATGGGATCCTATTTAAAACTAAATAGAGTAATTGCAAAAGATGGCCTGCTCTCACAAGTCCACAATTTGTTTCTGTTCCCGTCCTGTCCATATTAACTGCAGAGGACAAGAATATTTCAATTTTCAGCTCTTCAACCTTTCAAAGAAAGAGTACAATGTTAATCCATTTCCAGAGTTTGGGAATAAAAAATTTGTACAATGATTTTCATTGGAAAAATGAACCTAACAGCCCATTTTTATCAGCTAAAAAATGTCTCATTCCCACTTTTTAACTTCCTCACCTGCCGCAGGGAGGGGAGATGATCTGATCTGCTCATCAAATGACAATAAAGAGGCAATGTCATTGGAATGATAATCACCAGCTTCCCCTGAATTTACGAACATAATCACAATCCTGTACAAAATGGCTGGAAGGTGCAGTCAGTGCACAAAGGCGGCAAACTGAGCAAAGATTCTCGCTCTCTTTAATGACTGATTGTTAGAAGTTTGTAACCCTATAAAATTTTATTGGTGCTTGTGTAAGAAATCTAATGTAATATTGCCTCTCTTTGCTTTTTCTTGTTCCATTCTCCATAACATCTGTTTATCTTTTTAATGGAACTGGATCATTAGCCAAGCTTCTTTTCTGATGAAAGCAGGCTGTTGGCTTTCTGAACACTGGCAATTATTGGGTTAGGCATGTAACACTATCCAAGATTCATTCATAAAATAATTGCAGCCATAATTGCAACACATTGTCTGCAGGGCTACATTTTACTTATTGTGCAATCAGAAGCTGATTCGTAAAGGAAGCAAGCTGCTATCCTGGTTGAACCTTTGAAGAAATAAATCAGAAGCTACCCATTTATGGAAAGCTAAATAAAATAGCAATCTGGGTGAATCTAATTCTGTTGGGTCTGGGAGAGGGGTCTGAATTTTTTGATGTCAACATATATTACTTTTTACACTGGTCACTACTTCACCTCTGCCACAAGGCTGCTAGAGAGAACCAAGTAAAGGTGTCATAGTCCTACCAGACCACAGGGCTGCTCTCTCATTAGAGAGAGACAGCTAGTATTGGTTTAACCCAAGGGTCACCATAATTCAGGGGAGAGATTGAGAAGAAGGGACCTTTGTGGTAACGCCAGCCAGTGTGGAAATTGAGCCCACAATCTCGATATCACTCTGTATTGCAAACCAAGCATCAGCACAACTTAATTGGACCACTGTCTGAGTCTTTAGAAATTGGTCTTATGTAATAATTTCTCAAAAGCAAATGTCTCTTCCTTTTTGGTGACAGCTCATACAGTGTTAAGCAAGAATAATTCTTCTAGTTTTCTCTTCTAACTTTACATGCTCTATTGAAGATGTTGACTCACTAACCAGTGCAGAGGGTCTTACTGGCTGCCCTAACATACTGGACCCAGGCAGCTCTTGTTCACGTGTGAGCCTCAGTGGTGAATATGGATAAACCACCATGGTGACGCCTGATCCAGTCTTTATTTTGTGCTGACAGATGTATTTTGTCAGTAAAATTTCTGTGTGGTGGCTAGCCATGATAATCCTAATTGTTTTTACACCTTCCTCAATCTGGGAGGGCTGCTGACTAACTATAGTGTCTTTACTGTTGTCCTGCCTTAGGTAAGCTGACAGTACAGACTGCGCATTGATATTCCTGGCTGTCTGCAATAAGCAATTTAAATGGGCATGTGCATAAAATATGAGTTTTTCCAAATAATTTACCCTTTTATGACAAACGCTTTATAGCTTCTTGGCTCTTGCCCAATGGTGGAAACGACTTAAGTGCATTTAAAAGGCCTAAAGTCACAAGCTAAGTCATATGCACATGACATTCTGTTATATTCTAAAGGCTTTATCAGGCCATAAAATGGGTGCTTATTGCACTTACTTTCCAACATGTTTTAGCAGGTTATACCTGTTCCACCAAAGTAGGAAGCAAATAGAAACTTTGTTGAAATTGTACTCATATCTCAAAACTTTGCATACAGTCTATGCAAAACAATCTATTTTCTTTTTAAATGTCAGTGCATTTTGACTAACAGATCTTGCTGCCTGTTTAACATTTCAACTGAGAAAATATATATGACAGCCAACATCAGTGTCTTTGCTATTTAATCCTCCACCCTACGTTTACAAGGGAAGGGGTAAATTTACCTTTGTGAAATGGAGGATGTCCCACTGATCATGCATAAAGCACTTTGTCTATGAAAGTGAATCAGGCATGTTGTATAACAGGTAACTAATTCAATATAACATGGTGAAGCAGGTTGATTATCAGTCCCGTGAGTCCTTCCTTATCCAGGATGGCAGGCAGGAAGAGCAATAAACTTTCATGGTCAACCATCCTGCAGAAAACAATGGCTAACTACTGCAGTCCTTTACATATCAGCATGAACCAATCCAACAGAAGTCCATGGCACAGCTCTTCACTAATCTGGGAGGTGATAGTGGCACAGTGGTGATGTCAGTAGCGCAGTTATCTAGAAGGTCAGACTTGTGCTGTCAGGAGTCTTGGTTCAAATCTGACCACAGCAGCACGTAGACCTTAAATTCTACAAATAGAAAATCTACATGATGAAAGCAAATGTTAAAATCCTTGCTGATTTATCTTTGATTTTTATTCTTTCATCACTTTTGGTTTGGAGTTATGAACTGGGAAATGAGAGCTAGAAATGACTTGTGGACTTTGAGACATCTTATGGTAAAAGGAAAAGAACAGACCTAACAAGCTTTGTTTGTTCATGAGGCCAAATCTGGAGGCTAATTGCATGCTAGGGCTTGATTAAAAATATCCCAACAGACTCACCAACTCTGGGAAGAATATTATGTTTAAACAGAAAGCAGAGATTGGCTACTAACAAGGTCAGTAGCTAGGAATTGGCTCCGGCAAGTCTGGGAGAGATCTTATGTTTAAGCAGGTGGCAGTTGTTGAATAGTTACTGAGGACTTGGGAAGAGATGATCAGTCTAACAGAGTGGATCCAGGAAAGAAGTTTTTTTGAACTGCGTTTTCTGGGGAAACAAGCTTGGTTGCTGACAACACAGAATGAACAGTAGAAAGCTTTCTGCATAATCTCTGGCACCAGCTTTCAGAAATCCAAGGGGTAGGAAGTCGAGTTAGAAGTATTACAACCTACACCAGAATGAACTGAGACGGTGACCTAATCAGCAGTTCTGGAAAAGTAGTCAGGGAGAACACATCTTTGCCTGTGATACAATGCATATTGAAAGCCATTTCAGTAGTCAGGCCAGTTTTGTTGATTTCTTTCATTTATCCCTTAACTGTTTGTTTGTGTTTATCTTTTGTGGTGATGGTGGCTGAAAACAAATGTTTCACATTTAAAGCGTAGGCATTAATTAGATTATTAAGCTGCTTAATTTCCCCTCCGCTAACGATGCTGTGTATTTAATAAATAGTTAAGTCTTTTGTTTAAGATACAAAACTGCTGTCTGGAAGTCAATTATTTGCTGGAATTGAGTCTGGAATTGATTATTCAAAAGTCCAGTTAGGAACCAGAGGAGTAATTACTGGAGTTCTTCGACGGTTTTGTTTTACTGTGCAGTGGATACAAAGAGAGAAAGGCTGACTTGGTTCGGTCATCTGTCTCTGTGTTGGAACATAAGTCTAATGATAATGATAATGTCAATTGTTGTTAAATCCCAGCTGGATCACAAGACCCTTTTGTAGAATAAACCCTGCCACTCTTGTCTTGTGTACACGTGACTCCAGATCCACAGCAATTCATTGCCTTCTGAAATGGCTGATCGCCCAACTCAGTTCAAGGTGTAATAAGGGATGTGAAATTTTTAATAGTTCATTCACATGTGAGCAACAGCAAAGCTTCAGAATTTTCTCCAGCCAACAATGTTGTCGTAATATCGGCGCAGTGTTGGATTATAGTGTTAGAACAGAATTTTCAATCATACATGAAGGAGATCTCAGAGCTTTGAATGTAGCACTTTAGGGGAAAAGCATCAAAATGCCAAAAACATTAAACCAGATGTAATCAGAGAAAAATTTCAAAACCTCAGAAACCAGCCACAAAGAGGTGGTTCAACATCTGTAGGCAACTGGTGAAATGCTATCCAGAGAGAGGGAGACCCTTAAATCCAAATTGCCTAATATTGAACATTAGAGTCTACTCATCTGCATAAATGTCAACTGAATTCTGCATGTGAGCCTCATCAGCAAACTATGGAAACGCTTAATGTTTCTTTTATTAAAGAAGCAGAAGTCCAAACTCTAGACTCCCTAACGCTGAGGCATGTCTTAGAAAAAGTTAAAGTTGAGAATCAAATGGAGCTTGAACACATTTAGATTAAGACAGTGTTGGAGCCATCTAGCTACCTAAAAGAGACTGCCAAATTACAAGGCAGCTGTAGTCACACTGCACCATCAGGCCTCAGGGTTTGAAAAGGAAGCTTTTTAAGGAAATCAAACAGTTGAAACAGCCATTTGATAAGATAATAGAAGAAAATGAAGTCCTCCAAGTCTCCTACTCCAACATCAGTCACAAACTGACAGACATTCAAAGAAACAATAAAGTAATTGGATGTAAATTAACACAACTACTTCATAAACAGGCAGAGTTATTAACAGTCCACAGGCAAGTGCTTAGAGAGAAATCGGAACTTATAAAACAAAACAGCACACCTACAGAAAATTCCTACAAGTCCAGCACAAAGACTAGTGTTGCTCTTGAGAAACTAACTAATAGATGTGCTGATGGTATAAAAAGGGTCATTTTCACTGAAATATTGAGAGCTGGAAGATCAGTGAATTATCAGCTGCGAAAACATTCTGTTCCAATCATCAGGTAGTGATCTTACAACTAAGAAAGAAATCCCAGAGGAAGTGAACAAAATCTCCATTTAAGTTTACAGAATACGATCCTGGAAAAGTAAGCCCTCACTAATGAAAGAGGTCAAGAACAAAGCGATTATGAGCTTTTGAAGAAAGGATTAGAAAAGAATGATGATGAGGATGCAGAACTTAAGCCATCTAGCCTGTCTAATGTCTCCAATAAGATCCAGACCAGACAGACTCTGAAAGTCCTCCTATTGTCCAATCTTGCCTCAAGTCTGCAGATTAAAGTGTTGTAGAGGAGATTCCTAGGAATCCTACTTCTGATGGACCCTGGAAGGCCCATTTTCAAAGTTTTCTATTGTTGAAGATAATGAAATCCCATCTTTTCCTGCTGTCCCTGGATCAACATCAACCTACATGAAGAGCAGCGTCCAGTTAAAGCAAGTGTGACAGTCCTCCGACTACCTAAGGCCTGGGCAATTCAGATCAGACACCCAAGAGCTTTGTCATACACTCCCGCCCATTTTGAAAAGCATGAAAGTGGTAACATTGCACTAAGTATTTAGATTGTTAGCAGAGGCTGAAACTCCAATCTTCCTTTTGAAGAGTACAACATAAAATTCATCCACTCCACCCATTTTCAGTAAGAGCTGAGAATATAGATTTATGCCTGAAGAGATTTGAGAGGGAGAAGTGGGAGTAAAGAGTTAAATATTAATGGTCCAATGTTAATGGTTAAAAGAGGTACTATGAAGATGAGAAACTTGGGGTTGGGTCATTGTGGTGCAAAAGTGCCGTTACTCTTAAAAAAAAGCTGCTCAACATATGCGTGAGCAGCTATGCTGTGAGAAGATGATAGTGAAATGTGAGTACGTAGGGTTTCAAGCAGGCTTTCTTCATACCTTCTCTGGTGTACTGTTCTATGTTTAATAAAATACCTGTTAATGTTCACATACATGATCTTACTACATAGAGCAGAGTTAAAACAGGATTAAGACCAGACAATATTCAGTTAGGAGGTAAAGTTACTCACCATTGTTTCCCAGACTGATGTTTGATTTCTTGCATATATCCTCACTGTCAATACAGACAGCTCGAGGGACTGAGAGAAGTGAACTTGTCCACTGTCATGGATTCAAAAACATTTTGTTTCTTTGGAAGCAATTTAGAGAAGGTTCACTGGGATTTTCCCTGCTATAGACGGATTGTCTTATGACCAAAGGCTAAACAGGTTGGAATTCTATTCAATGGAATTCAGAAGAAATAGAGGTAATCTCATTGAAATATTTCAGATTCTTAGGTGACATGCTGAGATGATGTTCCCCCTCATGAATCAGTCTAGGACCAGAGGATATAGTCTCAGAATAAAGATGAGGAGGAGTGCTTTTCACAGAGAACTGTGTGGTAGAGTTCATGTGTATATTTAAGGATGAGATAGATCGATTCTTGGTCGGTAGGGGAATCAAAGATTACAGGGAAAGAGGAGGAAAGTGAACGTGGGGAATTTTAGATCAGCCATGAACCTACTGAATGGTGGAGCAGGTTCAAGGGGTCCTGTTGCTATTTCTTATAGTCTTATGGTCTAAACCTTCAGCTCAAGATTGTGCTTTCCTGGAGCAGGTTAATATGTCAGTTTCCTTCAGGTATTTTCTAATCAATCTGTTTGGAGCTGTTATTACACACCCGAGGGGTAGTTGGGTCTTGAGTCCAGGACTCCTACCTCAAAGGTAGGGACACTACTACTATATCTCAAGAGTCCCATAGTTTCAATCATGCTGGTTGCAAGGCTAAAACTGAACTGCCTTTAGAAAATCAGGTGACTGGAAAAAAACACCAGACACTGAGGTGCTCACCAGCGCTAGATGCCAAGCATCTACATCAGTCTGAGACAGTTATAACTGAGTTGGACTGGTCAGGTAGCCAGAACACTTGATGCTTGCTTAATATATCTAAGGGGAGCTTGACCCTGGGGTGTGCTGACATGGCACTTAAAGGAAATGCTACATGGACCCTCTGATAGCTTTAGCTAGGAGTTTTAATACTGATTTCGAGTCGTGGGAGAAGCTCACTGTGATCGTCATAGTGATAGTTGCCAGTTTAGGATTCCACACACTTTCACCAGACATCCTTACTCAGAAGAATCCATATGTTCAATTTCAGCTGGACCGAAGCTAGAAGGGCTCAGCAGTGCTCCCCCAGAGTCCACAAAAAGGAGCAGGGCAGCTGACACATTGAGTCCCCTTGCCTACAATAGCCTGCCTCTCCTCCATTTGCCTCTCCCCTGGCTCAGAGCTCAGACAGATTGCTCAATATTGCCATGATTCCCAGATCTCAGTATCTGTTTCCTATATCCTTCCTGCTGGGTCTAGTTTGTGCTGCCATGAGGCTTACAGCTTAGGGTCCTATTCTGCACATTAGAAAGATAGTTTACCTTGTCTCTTCTTGTAAGGTTACCATTGGAATGGTTTCTCTCCTAGCTATAAAAGACTGCAATCTGAATCTGTTAGATCTCTGTACATCCTTTTATTTACATTATTGTACATCACACTGCTTTCTGTCAGTATATCTCTCATCAGCATAGACTGTTGTCACTTTTACATGATGATATGCCTCATCATCTCATCATCATGACCATCCTCATTATAGAACAAAATATATGTTTCTGAGGCCTGGCCTTCAAATCAAACTTAGCCTCCAGTCAGGCCTCCTGTGGTCATAAATTCTCTACTCCAGCCAACCTCATGAGTTCTGCCCTAGAACAGTGGACAACATATCCACCGAGGTGTCTTAACGTCTATCCATACAATTTAGTCATTGAATGTTCAACTGTTATGTGTATTAGGTGATTGGCTGTCACTGATTGTGATTAATTTTGCTTTCCTGGGTTAGTGTAGCAAGTGAAAAAAGGTGCAAACTGCATATCTGGAATGTTGGACTGTTCATCTGCTGTCAATTCCACACATTCTTTAACCTGACATTATACCTTACAATAGTGCATTCACTGCCTTAATGTACTTCTCATCCACTCCCATGTGATACCCTGAAATCTTAGGAATTCAAATTAATAAGAAGTCTTTCATGTGGAACTTAATGAAAAACACTCTGAAATTCTGAATAAACCTTTCGTAAAAATACAAGTTCCATTACCTGCAATGCCTTTAAAAAGTCATGAAACATTGCCAAACATGTACTTCCTAACTTCCTCAGTCCATGATGACGGTGTTTATTTTTTAATTTTCTAAATGGAATCAATGTCTGGGGCATTGAGGAAGAAAATCTGCCCAGAAAACATTTTAAACTCATCCAGTTTTAGCAACTTGAGTGCATCTTGAAATTTCAAACCTTTGCAGATCAAGAATGCATACATACATCTTTCTTACAATTCTTTGATGAAGGACGATATGTAAACTTCCTTATAAATGGTTCGCATTACAACTCAGAACTGCAGTAAGTTAGCTGAAATTGGTTAAACAAGAGTTAATGGGACTCCTACCTGCGGTTACTTGTGTCTCCATATTCAGCTGCCTGGAAGATCTGAGGAAGTTTTCACAATCTCCCACTGTAATTAGGGAAGTCTAATGCAGTGCCTGAAGAAACAGGAAAAAACACCCACCTGCACCATTGACCCTCAGAACGCACTGAGCTTCTACTGAACTTATGGTGAGAGATCGAGAGACGTATGAGGAAATTCGATTTAAGAGAATCTACAACTAAAAATCCGTCCACGCTTCCTTTTTGGTTAATGGGAAGGGGCAGCATTTAACTCTCAAAGGGATCAGAGATGAGAAATAAATTTTGTTCTGTCTCCACCTAATCTATCTTGTTCTCAACACTACCTGCAGAACAGCAGAAAGGGCAGGAAAGGCAAGGTTTGATACTTTAGGGTAACAAGAATTTTTTCTTAAATTTATCTATAAAAGTGAAACTGTAGTTGAAAATATTCATCTTCATACATACAAACAACATCCCCAGGCATTGGACTGCTTAAGGGTCGCTGGCCAGCAACAGATCCTATTTATTTTGAGGGGACACAGTCTCAGTAACATTGAGCCAGTGTCTGCAACCATACATTGTGCACTCCCAAGTCAGCAGCGTCCCTGCAATATCAGGCCATTTGGACATACTCTGGGATAGGAGAATATAGAACCATGTGACCAGCAGGCCTGGTCTTAGGAAGGTGAAGAGCTAGTACAACAGAGGCCCAACATGGTTTCCATGGAGCCTGCAAGAATATCTGTGAACAAGCATGAGCAACAATTCCCTTTCCAAGCTCCTTCTTTACTGGTGGCCAGGTAGTAGCACATGGTATAAGTGCAATACATGATCCACTAAGTGTGCTCCACAAAATGACACCAAGGCCTTATTGGTGGCCTGGAGCCTCAATTTAAATATCCAAAAATGTTGTTCTTTCTCTTTGGGCAAGGGTTAACCTCCACAGTTGTTTTGGAATATCTAGGAGTTTGGGCTTAACCTTCCAGGGTATTGCTGTAAGCAACATAGGAAGAAAGAAATATGACCTGTAAACAAAACTGTGACTTTATGTTTTGGATTTTCATCAAATCCCTCCATTGTTTAATTCTAGTAGGGATGGGATGTGAAAGGTCTTTTGTTCAGGTGAACCACAGAGGGGTACCTGACAGTTTGTTCCTCTCCCCCTGGGGTGAGAAGACAGTGTCCCTGGAAAACCGAACTATGGTGTGAGTGAAGTCGGGACTGTTCAAGATGGAAGGTTACCTACTGAAACCAGGAATATTTCCAACAAGAGTTGATAACCTTATTTCAAAAGGTTGCCCGGACTACCTGATCAGAGGGCTCTGGGATGATGCTGCAGTATTGACGTTGGCAGCTCAGTAAGTTCTTTACTAAGCCACTCTGCCTTTGCATCAGGCAAGAGATCTGAACATTCAAACCCAGATTTAACCAGACAGAAATAAACAGAAGAAAGCATTTGTCCAAGAAAACAAGTCATCCGATATCACTGATTGGGCAATCAGAAATTGATCCTGGTTCGTGATTTCCCTGATGACGCACCTAGTGCTGTGCAAGGTTCAGCACTGACCTTTCTGCAAAGGCTTTAATCACAAGCTGAATCTGCATTGATGAAAAGCAGCACTGAATAAAACAGTTGGTGAAAATTAACCAAAGCTATCTGCAGGAATCAATATTACAACAGGCCCCAACCCCATGGAAATGCTCCTATCCCAAAAGTCATAGTGACCTTTACGCATCCAGCACCACATTTCTGTTATCAGAAGTTGTCAGCACACAGCCTCCTGACGTCCTCACTGTCATTGTTCAGCGTCAACTAGCCAGAAATACACTGACAAAAGTAATGATTCTCTACGTGGAGTCAACAAAGCGACAGGAAGTGGGTGACTCAGAAACATAAGACATTAGACAGAACTATCAATGATATTTTATCAAATAGGATTGCATCACCATGAAGACATTGTTTTTAGGCCTGACTAGAGAAAATCTTCACCTGCAGCCCCTGCTGGATCACGTCTGATGAAATCACCAGATAGATAGCTAAAAAGAGCTGGTTAGGCCCTTTTTCCCAGTTTTCTACTGATTTGCCATCCAAGTTATGGCCAAGGTTCCATACAGCCCCCGCAGCAATTCAACCCCTCCCACCCTTGGGCCTGTGTGAAAGAGTGTCCATTTGCTACAAAGCAATAAAGAGCCAAATTGACTCTGCTGATTGTGGAGCCCAACACAATTGTATGCCTGGGCAATATGGTTTCATAACTACAACCAATCAGTTCCTAGATAAACCTAAAGCTCAAATCTGTCCATTCAGTTAACCAGGCCATAGATACAAAACAAAAACAAATTTATGATCCCTTGGGGATCAACATACTAAATAAACCATGTTTACCAAACAAAACAGATATGCTTTTGTGGCTTCCTATATGTTAGCCTCTATAACAAACACCACAGAAACTCAGGTTCTTGCTGACTCAAATATCTTGAACTTTAGTTACAACATCATTGATTTTCACTGCTACAATACCACTGGTGGGCACTGGGTCTGTGCTTTTTGAAGTTCCAGTACATTTATATATATAACTGATACACTGTCTCCATTACGTAGTTAAAATCACCCAGTCATGATGTTTTGTAACCGTTTTAAGGGTGCTGACCTATCTGGTTTGGAATCTATACCATAATACTACAAACACTAATAAAGAATGCAATGGAGAAGATTTAAATTTTTATAGCTTCAACTTTAATAATCAAGTCAAAATCAACATAACTTGACCATGAATTAATGAGTGAACAATATACAAATTACCCATTAAACAGCTGATCTACCTAAGATAGGACTCACAAATTTATCAGGCAGCACATCTAGCATAAGTGGCACCAATTTCAGCCACAAATTCCTTCAACACTCATCTTCCTCAGCTAGAACTCCAGCTCCGTTTCTTCAAGAGTTTGGCCACTGAGACTCACTTGGCAACGGATACCCTACTCAATGGTGATACTACAGGTACAAGATTTTCAACAAACATGAACTTCTTAGCTTTACTTCGGTCAGTATTGATTACATGGATCGACTAGAATCACTTTTATCCGTAACCACAGTAATGAACTTGTCCACTTTACAACCATTCCTGATCATTTGATACTTTAAAGTAACAGAATGAGAAGTGAAATCTTATTTTTGCTCAGCTCCAATCACAGATTCATCCTTAGAGTCCTCCTTCTCCATTTGTGCCCCACCTTCCTCAGTGCAAACCCACGAGGATTCCATGAGTTACTTCCCCTTGCTCACGAGATTGCAGCTTTTCATGTCCTTAACCATTCGCACAGAATCATCTTGATGTTGTAGTTCTTTATCTAGACCTGCTGTTCGCTTGAAGGGAAAACCTGCAAGCCCAAGGCCACTGGTCTCCAATGGTCCTGCCAGGAAGCCTGAAATTCATGAGGATTGTGGGTCATGCCAAGACAGAGCTGCTGAAGTGCTAGGCTGGAGCTCAATGGCCCAGCAGGGCTGAAGTGCCAGGCTGGCTACTACCTGCAGCCCCACACTACACCCCTTAGGAAGCTCATCACCTCCCTTAACTCTGTAGGTAATATTTACCATGACCATCACATTAGCCAACTAGATCACTGAGTAGACCAACCTGCACTGAGTGGTTCAAAATTCATAGATGGTAATTGTGGGTCTAAGCAGGGAAAGTGACCATGATATACATAGAAAAGTGTGTTTTTAAATATTTCTAATATTTTAACAGGAGGACATGGCTGAGTTTTAGGATAGATGAGGGTCTGGATGTAATGGTTTGGTGGAAATGAGGTGTTTTCTGTTAGGAGCAGTCCCCATGCATGGTTCTCCAATTTGTTACGGCTCCAGACAGGAGACATCAAAGATCCCGGGGTGTGGGGTGGGGAGGATGAACTGGCTCTTACTGATTATTCACCCACCCTCTTGGTTGGTTGCAACAAGCTTCTTGTCAAAAGGATGACCTGGCTTTCTCCCAGATTCAAATGAACTGATGTTTTAAAAGTAGACCAGGAATCCTTAATTTAACAAAAAGAGGGAGCTTATTCATTCCTAAGCAAGAGAAGTAATAATAATACAACACATATACAAACAGATTATAAATAAATCAAGAGTCTAAAAGGATAAAAGTTAGGAAAAAGATATAAGGATCCATCAACTGAACTGTCCATGAAGAGCAGATAGCTAAACATTGAGGTCTTTGCAGTGGATGTTACCACTGCTGGAATGCCCTCCCTAACAGCATTGTGGGTCTATGAACAGCAGATCGACTGTAGCAATTCAAGAAGACAGCTCACCACCGTCTTCTCAAAGGAAATTACAGACAGGCAATAAATGCTGACCCAGGCAGTGATGCCAACATCCTATGAATGAATAAAAAAGAATAAATGTCATCGACATTGTTTATTAAACAGAAGATTTTGAGAATCTTAGCTTTGTAGGTTGATTGAAATTCCTTTTTCCTGATTCCTTTTGCATTGACTTACTGGAAACACCATGAGTGTGAGAGGGTGTTTCCCTTTCTTTAACTGCAGTTCAGGGGCATTTGAGTGGCTATTCTCAGAGTTAAGGTTCGCACAGCACACTGGTCCAAACACTAGGATGTCACGCTCACTTTTATCCCCTGTCCCTATGTATGCCTGAGAGAGAGGAAAATGCATATATACCTCTTGCCCAGACGCTCTCTTTTTTTATGATCATGTTCTCAGCCTGAGATACCACCAGGAGATTATAAATTCAATTTGAGTGCATTTTTTACCTTAAAGGCTTCTTTGACTCTTTGCCAGGTGTGACATTCCAGAGTCTCTCTTTCTAAGCAGTCATGGATTTTACCAGGTCAGGCAATTTTTGGCTGTATGCTTTTTTTTTGAAAGGAAAGACATATGCATTGTAAATAAAGTTTGATATGTCAGGAGGTGATCGACATCTATCGCTGTGATGATAACACCTCATGTTGACCTCTAGCTAGGTTCACGTAGGAGATCATTAGTGGGCAATTCTAATGTAACCATTGCATGTAGTTCTTCTTTGGCTCTCTCAATGATCTGTTTCACGTGACTGATTATTCACCATGTCTGGCTCTGGCTGACTGAAGGAAATCAGCCACCAAGGAGAGTATCAAAATGCCTCATCATCATCCCTTTCTGGCTGACATACATCAGCCTTCTTCCACAGTACAAAACAATTCCAGAAAATTGTATGCCGTAAGTCCCTGTGTATGAGTTAACTCTGATTCTTTATCCTATGGTATAATTATGCAAAACATCAAAAATATATATTTTCATTTTTTTTTTTGTTTTTGTCCCATAATTTGGTCTTCTCTCATTGTCTAATTATTTGGGTTGTCCTAAAGCATTCTTGCAATTTCATGGGAATCATTTCCAAAAAAAAGTGAAACTATGGGATCTTATTTTTTTCGTATGTTTAATTTACAAAAAACTGTAGAAGGTAACTGAAAATTGGAGCATTGGAGCAATAGTAAGCCATTTAGCACTACATCACTATTCAGATGATCATGGCTGATCATTCACTTCAGTACCTTTATCTGTACCAGCTCTATCCATTATTAGTGTCTAGAAAACTGTATATCCCTACCTTAAACATACACAAAGGATGAGCTTCCACAGCCCTCTAGGATAGAGAATTGCAAACAATCACAACACCCTGAGTATTAAAAACTCCTCATCTTGATAGTAGGTGGCTTTTCCTTATTTTGAATTTGCGTCCCCTCGTTCTAAACTCCCCAAAGAGGGGAAACATCTTACCTGCAGCTGCCCTATCCCTCTAAGTATTTTGTATATTTTAACAAAAACAGCCTTCATTCTTCAAAACTCTAGAAATCACAGGCCCAGTTTCCCAAATCGCTCTTCATAAGATCATCCTTCCATCTGAGGAACAAGCCCAGTGAACCTTTACTGTTGCTGTCTCTCAATGGCAATCCTATCTTCACAAAGGCAAGGGGTTAAAAACTGCACACTTTACTCCAGGTGAGGTCTGACCAAGATCCGAAATACAACTGAAGACTTTGCTACTCCTGTACTCGAATCATGTGTGATAAACCCTACATTAGCCTTCGTAATTGCTTGCTGCACCTGTACGTTAATATCCAATGACTTAGTAATTAGGACACTCTGATTTCTTTGTGCATCTACACTTTCTAACCTCTCACTGTTTAAGAAATACTCTGCAGACCTGTTCTTCCTGCCAAGTGATCTTTTTCTCACATTTTTTCACCTTATTTTCTACCTGCCATACTCTTGTTCACTCATTAAGTTTGTCCAGATCCTCTTGAAATCACTTGCAAATGAAGCCAGGTTCAAATCCTCTTGAAGGCACACCATTCTCACAGCAGACATTCCAACCTAGCGTTATGTTATGTGCAAACTTGGAAATACTCAATTTAATCCCCACATATAAACCATTTATATGTGTAGTGAACAGTTAGGGCGCAAGTGTGATCACTCAGTGATGTCCTCAGAATATATATGAACAGTAAGTGTAGTTAAATCTAGGAAACCATAACCAAAATGCTAAACTATAATAATAAAAAAGGGGCTTTACATAATTAAATCTATTAGCGCAGGCTTAGTTGGAAATACAGAAGAGATTATGCTGTTGTTTGATCAGACCCTATCTGGAAAGCAGAGTTCAGTTATGCTTATTCAATGATAGTCAGAATGTCCATTGGATGCGATTTTAAACTGACCTCTTATCTTCTCTCGAAAATGGACACAAAGGTTCCACGCCATGATTTTGAAGAACAACAGTCTCCTCATCTCTAAATCAACATTACTGAAACAGATTATTTGGTCATTAACTCATTGCTGGTTGTGGGAGATTGCTATGTAGAATTGGCTGCCATGTTCCATAGATTACGGCAGTGGCTATGTTTCCAACATTGTATTGGCTGCTCATAGCTTTAAGGCAGGACCGTGATAGGTGTTTCATAAATGCAAGTCCTTCTGCTTCTTTGAAATGTGCAGTAATGCACAACAAAGATAATTGCCCAAATTAAATCCTATTTTAAAAAGGAAGATCATTGGGTGGAGAAATTCAGAACAAGGAAGCACAATTTGAATTAGGTCCAATTGGGAGAAAATCAGGAGGCACTTCTCCACACGCAATGCAGAACGTAGAGTGGAATGGAGAAAAGATGAGTAAATGGGTATGGAGGTACAGATTAATCATGAACTTATTGAACGGTAGAACAGGCTGAAAGGCTGGAAAAGTGAAAGGTGATGAGGTGACGTCAGTGACGTTTTCCGGATTACATGATGGGAATTGACATCCAAGTCAAGCAAAATAGTCACTGTGATAATGGATTCAACTCACAAAGGATGCAAATTAAATTTGAAAGTTGTGGGTTACATGACAGGAGAGGCCACCGAGTCAAATCCTTAAATGGGTTTGCAAAGCAGACTGGAAGAAAGTCTGAGAGATATGAAGAGGAGCAGCTAAAATCAGTCAAAAGGGTGTAGATTATGTCTTAATCCACAGAGATTACTTATTCTAATTTTCTACCAAAATTACATATTGACATGAACTTTAATTTCAAAGCCAAACATTAGCCAAGCCCAGCAAAAATGTAGCACCTACTCTGTTCATCTAAATACAGTGGGTATGAAAGAAAACAGGAAAGGGGAGAAAAAGAAAGATTTACATTTACACCGTTCATAAACAATGGACATCTCAACGTCCTTTATTGTCAATAAAAAAATTTGAAGTGTAGTCATTGTTGTAATGTAGCAAACATTCCCACATTCACACAGCAAACTCCTATAAATAACAATGCAATAATTGCCAGATTAAGTCTTCTTTTGTTATGTGGATTGAATGGTAAATATTGGTCAGAAAACTGGGGAAAACTCCCCCTGTGTTCTTCAAAATAGCACCATGGGATATTTTAAATCCATCCAAGCAGGCAGATAGGGCTTCAGTTTAACATCTCATTCAAAAGACTGCACCATCTTAATAATGCTCCAAAGTGACTGTCTTAACAATGTGTTCAAATCTGGAGTGGGACTTGAATCTGTGAGTTAGCCAGAAAAGTTTTACCAACCCAGCCACAGTTGACACACAGGGAGAGAAGTGGCATAGCCCTTTGGTCAATCTGCTCCTGTTTGTTTGAACGGAAGGAATGCTTTAATTAACAAATCACACTATCAATTCCAGTGCATCCTCCCAGAGCTTAGGACTGGCAGAATTCTAGCTGTACAATATCATAAACTTCATTAATACCTAAACATGTCACCTTGTGGCCAAAAGGTTAATTAATAGAAAACTGCTTCATCCTGGAGAATGCAGTAATATCCGCAGATATTCCACTAAACCAAAAACTGGATTATTCACAGATGATGTTGAGAGGTAACTTCAGACAGCTGGTTAGATTAAGGAATGAGAATTGCTTAAATTAAAGATTTTCCCTCTATTACATCTATTGCCAGACATAAGCACCGTAGTGTCAAGATTATATCAACCCAGGCTAAGCTTCTTTGTTATTCGCAAGACAGTGCTATAATACAGCCTGAGAACCATCCTTCACTACAGAAATGACATCTCTGCTTTTCTCAATCTGAATACTGCGGACCTGTGATTTCTGAGTTGAAGGGAGCCTCTAGTTACAGGCCTTCAATCACTTGTTAGTAAATTGCAGACTTCAGACTCATTCCTCTGGTGGCGCTAACAGCAATCTGTCAGCAATGACTGATGGACACTATCCGAGATTAGGGTTGCCAACTCTGATTATATGTATTCCTGGAGGATTGATCATGTGGTCTTTGATCACACGATACTCGCCATTATCAATGTACTGCAGACCCTGGCTCATCATGCTTGTTATACAGCACTAGTGGGCAACAGTCTTCTGAAGGATTCTAGCACTGTTGCCATGGTGAGCAATCCTTTCAGAGAACAGAGCTCCCATCCCCAACAGTGCCTTAGCTTAACTTGTGGTAAAGAAAAATTTCAAATTTATACTGTGGGCAAAATACTCCAAAACCAATAGAATTTTCCTCGGAAACTGTATAGCAAATTCTGAGTTGACATTTTATGTTATATCCTCAAATCTTCCCATACCCCCCACCCTTTCAAATAATCTATAAACACTATAATAAAGCAAACTTCAAACTCCGGCATTACAATAATCCAATCTCTCAGCCCTCTGATATACAATCTGGTCAGTAAGCAAACTGTCAGGAACCTGCTCACTCCCATCTTCCACACAGAGACAGAAAAGGCCCAATCAAAATCGGAACTCGCTGCATTTATCAGCTACTCCAACCAATCACAACATTAAAACAGAGATTTTGTTAGGCAAATACATTAACAATTATTCTTTCCTGGGATATGGACACTGCTAGCTGGGCCACCATTACCTTTTATTCCCAGTTGCCCAGGAGAAGGTGGTGATGAGCTCCCTTCTTGAACCACTGCAATCCATTTGATGTAGGTAGATCCACAATGCCATTAAGAAAGGAATTATTGACCATGGAGTTCCAAGTTTCCAACCTATTTTTCAAATAGTATTTAAATGGCTGGTCCAGTTCAGTTCTAGTCAATGGTTTGCCATAGGATGTTAGTAGTGGGTGATTCATAGATGGAAATGGTAATGAAGAACCAAGGAAGTTATACAGAGTAAAAACAGAGATCAAACTTGATTTGAAACCATTGGATGAATGATAGACGGATGCCACTTTGTCCAACATATCTCTGGAAGCTCTTTGAAAGGGCAATCAATTTAGTTTCATTCCTTTGACCTGTTCCCATGGATTTACACGCTTTCCCCCTTTTAATTTAAATAGCAGAACTGCTTTGTGAGGCTGAGCGCGGCTTACCCCTGTTCTTCATACATTAACAAAAACTTTCCCTTCAAAGGAGAAGTGGAGGGTGTTCAGCTTTTACGCCTAGTTGGACGGTTTTTAAAATTATCTTCAGTCAGTTGGTGGACAGTAGGAAAATAATATGAGTGGTCATTCAAGGTATCACCAAAACACACAATGGAAAGAATATGTTGCTCATGATTGCTGTCCAGGGGGTCATCTTTGATTCTAAGAGATCCTGGAATAATCTTGGAGTGTTGGTAACCTAGAACAAAGAACAGTGCAGCCCAAGAGCAGGCCCTTTGGCCCACCAAGGCTATACTGACACATAATTCCTTTCTAAACTAGTAGTCTTTTGCCTCTATATGGTCCATATCCCCTAATTCCCTGACTATTCTTGAATCTGTCAAGATGCCTCTTAAACAAAGTTATTGTATCCACATCCACCACCTCATCTGGCAGTGCATTCCAGGCACTTACCACCCTTCTGTGTAAAAAACTTGCCTCTCATATCCTTTTAAGCTTTCCTCCTTTTACCATAAACCTATGTTCCCTAGTAATTGACAATTCAATCCTGGGAATATCCATGCCTCTCATAATTTTGCAAACTTCTATCGGGTTGCCCCTTATTCTTCGATGCTCAAGTGAAAAATGTGATCTAAACTAAATTATAATCTGACTCTGGGGCATGGTGTAAACCTATGTGCAGTGTGAAATCAGGTTTATCCCAAGAGAATTTATTTTCAAAGAAAACAAGGGGAACCATTGAAAACTCAATTGATACCATCAATCTGAAGAAAAGGTTAAAGTCCTTCCAATCAATTCCATCTTTCACCCACTCATTTGGTTTTACTTTCCTGCTCCAAATAACAACAGTAAATAAATAAATAGTACATCAAGACAGCCAAAGCATAATGGAAGACAAACAGTCATATAACATAGGAACAGGCCCTTCAGTCCACCATTTTCATGCTAACCAACAAACACCAAACATCCCATTTACCTGCACTTAGTCCAGAGCCTACTATGCTCTGGCATTTTAAATGGTCATCTGTTAGAAACAGATACATACATGTTAGAAAAGTATTTCCCCCCGACCACCCTTGAAGGCAGCACATTCCACATATCTAACACCCTCTAGGCGGGAAAAAAATATTCCTCAGATCTCCTCTAAAACCTAACTCCTCACTTTAAACTTCTGCCCTCTGGTCTTAAACATATCCGTCATGGGGAAGAATTTCTCATGATCTACTCTGTCGATGCTTCTCCTATTTCAATCAGACCCCTCGTCAGCCTCTTCTGCTCCAAGGAAAATAAACTCAGCATTCCCAGCAAATCATCATAACTGAGACTTTTCATTCCAGGCAACATCCTGGTGAACCTCAACTGCACCCTCTCCAGTGTAATCACAGCCTTCCAATTGTGTGGTGACCAGAACTGCACACGGTATTCCATCTTCAGACCAACCAATGTTTTCTAAAGTTCTAACAAGACTTCCTCTCTCCAATATTCTACACCCTGGCTAATGAAGGCAAACAACCCTTATCCCTTCTTCATTACCTTGTTTACCTGACTTGACACCTTCAGGAATCTATGAACTTGTGCACCAATGTCCCTTTGTTCGCCATACTCCCGAGGACCTACCGTTCATTGTGTATACCTTCCCTCATTAGACTTCCAAAAATGCATCACATCACAATTTATGAGGATTAAATTCAATCTGCCATTGCTCTACCCAATTTACCAGTTGATCAGTATCAGACTGGAGACTGAGGCCATCCTCATTACTATTATCAACACCATCAACTTTTATGCCATTTGCAGACTTACTAAATATACCTTCTACATTCACCTCCAGGTTGTTAATGTATATAACAGTCAGCAAGGGACCCAGCACCAATCCCTGTGGTACGCAGCTGGTCACAAGCTTCAAGTCATAAAAACATGTCTCCACCATCACACTTTGCTTCCTATTTGCAAGCTAATTTTGGATCCCGTTTGCCAACTTGTCTTGGATCCTATGAGCTCTTACCTTTCGGACTAACCTTCCATTTGGCACCTTGTCAAAGCCTTACTGAAGTCCACGTAATGCCCATCAAGCCTTTGGAAAGATTTCAGTCGTGTTTTGTCATTGCTCAGACAGCACATTTCTCAAAACTGCAACAATAGCGTTTGCTCTCTTCGGGTGCTAGGCAAATGGGGATAGAATGTAGCTTCAAAGGAACAGAATATTGTTTACAGGCACTCTTGGGTGTGTGTTGCGGGTGGGGGACACAGTTGGGTGAGGAGGACAAATTTAAGACAGAAGTAGTACTGCTACACGTTTCTTGCCAGTGCCAGTGTGAATTTCTACCCAGCCATCTGTAATTGTTCAGAAATAAAACAATAGTTTGTATAGCACATTTTAAACAGCAATAGCTTATTTTTGAGTAGTAACATTAAGGCAGTAAACATCCAAAAGCACTTCACAGATGTGTTATTAAAATATAACACCATATGACATAAATTGATTATTAGGTCAGCTGAGTAAATGCTTGGTCAAAGATTAAAAGTGTCTTAGAAAAGGCTAGTAAGTTAGATCAGCAGATAATTTTAGACAGGCTATTGCCCAGTTTAGGTCCCAGGCAGTTAAAAGCACAGCCACCAGTGATGGAGCAATCGAAACCAGGTATACACAAGAAGCCAGATTAGGGCAGCATGGGCTAGATACCAGTTTTGGGTGACTGTATGTGCGGAGTTTGCACGTTCTCCCCACGTCTGTGTCGGTTTCTACCAAATACTCTGGTTTCCTCCCACAGTCCAAAGATGTGCAGATTAAGTGGATTGGCCATTCTAAATTGCCCAGTGGTGCCCAGAGATGTGCAGGCTAAGTGGATTAGCCATGGGAAATGCAGGGTCATGGGGGAAGGGGAGGGGTCTCGGTGTGAAGATCTTCAGAAGGTCGGTGCAGACCAAATAGGCCTAAAGGTTTCCATCTGCACTGTAGGAATTCTGTGATTCTAACCTATGATTCTGGAGAAGTGTAGACATCTCAGAAGTTTCTAGAGTTGAGGGTGATTGCAGACACAAGAGGAGTGAGATGTAGGATAATAGGATCTTATTCCTTTATTACTTCAAGTCTGTTCAAGGATGTTCATTCCAACTTTGAGGGTTAAGAGTAGAGGAGGAGATATCAACACAACTGATTGCTTTACCTCTCTGTTGAAGTCAGAGCCGAAAATTGGAAGAGATGGATAATCAGGAAAGACTTGATGTCACTCATTTTGCATTATTTCTCTAAGGCAAAATTGTCCCCAAGAAGATAATCAAAAATGTATATTGTATCATTGGATATAGCTGGCGAGTAGTTTTCTTTCACCTTTCTCTAGAGTTTCAGGAGAGTGCAACTTGTACTGACCTCTATGCATGACTGATCATTGTAGATATGCTCCTAATCAACTTGTTGCAGAGATGTATTATACACCTCTGGAGTAGATTGGATTGAACCCAGGTCTCCTGTCTCAGAGGTCAGGAAATTACCATGCTGCTGGTTCATCATTGCATTGCCTTATGCCCAATTTTGCTAATCTGGAGCTCCCTGAAATTTTGCTGGGAATTCTAAAACAGCAGAAATACCGCATTATGCCCTTCAGCTTAATCTGGATGTCCAGTTCTTTACTGACGTATATAATGATAAGGGCAGTAAAGGAGTGGATGATAGTGTGTATGCTATCATCCATATCTTCTGGGTATGTGGGTTCTTTAAGAGCTTGCATGGCCTACAAGGCCCTTTAAGTCTAATGAGAAAAGTCTGGAGTTTATTGCATCTTTGCAAGTATTTACATGTTATAATTGGCTCTACATTACTGCACAGACCGTTGAGCGAATCTAGCCTTGGCTCCGTCTCCCACAAGGTCCTACTTTACTATCCCACCAATTCCTCATGATATCTTCACAGTGGGTGGGTCTGATTGCACTCAATCAGTTATTAACTCTTTCAAACCTTTCCTGACCTATACACAAAAACAGAAGGTTATACTGACAGAATGAGATAAAGAGGAAGTTTATGTGAAGCATAAATTTAGGTTTCAGTGTTGACCATTGGGCTAAGTGACCAGACGTACATGAGAACAAAGCATCTATAGCAAATAGGCAGAATATTCAATTCCTAGTCTGCAAAGTCAGCAGAAATAGTCAATGTTTTTTAGCACAGTTAGGAAATGATGAAAATGGTTTAACATTATATACAATTAATTACTGAAGCCTGATCATCGCATTGTTGATATGCCTGAAGAAAAGGATATTGAAAGGTAATAAGTGATTCTAATTTTTTTTAATGTTGGGAATTAGAATAAAAGACTAACCAAGATGCCTATCCCTTGATTCACTGGTGAGGATTTCACCGGTGCACTTAAGACAGAATAAAATCAGATAATGAATTATTCACCGAGGTCAGTATTAATGGCAAGGTAAAGCTTTTTCTGTATATATTATTCATACAGAAAAGTCTCCCAGTTACAGATTAAGTGCACCATGCTCAAATGAACAACACATATTGTATGATAGTAAAGTGCTTTCAATTCTAGTCAGCAAATGGAGCTTTCCCTCTTCTTAGAACCTTCTCCCTTTTGCACATCAAGCCACAGCCATTAAAGTAGAATCAGAATGTGACTTTATAACTAAGCCTCCGCTCTACTCCCTACTCTTCCTGCTTCAATCATGGTAACACCAATGTCCTTCGTTTCCAAAGTCACCAGTTGCTATCAAACTTTAAGCCATTTCCACACTAAAAGTGTGAAACAGTGAAAAAGTGTGAAGTGCATTTTAGAGAGCGCTCATGGAGTTAATCCCAGATCAAACATATATCCATGCTTTGTTCTAAGCTTTCCCTCAAGATGGAGCGCATTACTTGAAGTTGGAGTTAATTGAGATTGTGAAAGGAATTGGCTAAAAGGATGGTGAGACGCACATTGCAGTGTCTGACAGAAGTCTTGACTGTTGAATACAAGAGGTCATATTCACTGGTGGACTTATCTGCTGGTTACCAACACACACTAGAAACCTCTCATAATAGAGAAGTCCAATATTCAACAAAGCGAAGTGTGACAAAATCAAAGAAAGGACTGACTTAAACAGTATAATATGCAGACCAAAGCCATGATTTTGGATGCATTTGTACAGAGCAAGATGTACTGAGGAATTACACATGGGATAGATCCTGACTTGCCCTGCAGATTTTTATTTGTCCAATTTTCTGTCTTCTTCTCCAGAAGAAGCTGGAATCTGTTTGGGTAATGTCTCACAGTCGGAGGGGACAATCCACAATGCTCAATTGATCATTGCAAGAAAGCAAACATTGACAGCAGCTTTCCATGGATTATTGAACAATTGCTACAGAATCTAGAAATTAGTTAGCAGTTTGGCTATTGTAGATTCTACCTAAGAGTCCAACAAAATAAGTGTCACACACAAACACACACTCGCAGACACACGCGCAGACACACACACACACACACATGCACACATGCACAAACACACATGCACACACCCACACACCCACTCTCTCTCACACACAGACATACACACACACGCACACACACATGCGCACGCACACACACACACACACACACACACACACACACACACATCCATCTTGAAACCACTCAACATATCAGCTTGGACTCCTTTTGTGTTGCATGGAGAATGATGTTGAGCAATAGAAAGCAGGTCATACCCATAGATTTTCAGGCAGAAGGTGGTTATGGAGGCCTTCACAAAGGATGCTATTATTAAGCTGTGCCATCTGCTGCAGTCAATTGAAGAGAGGGACCAAGGGTTAACTTTTACAAGAGGACAGCCTTGCATTGGTATAGTGCCTTTCATGACAACAGACCATCCCAAAGCACTTTCCAACCCATGAATTACCTTGCAAATATAATTGCTGTTGTCAAGCCAGAAATACAGCATCAAATTTGCACACACAGCATGCTGCCACAAACAGAATGTGATAATGACCAGAGGCCTTTTTTTTAGTGAATGCTGCTTGGTGGATAAAGGTTGGCTAGTATACCACAATTTCCTCGCTTTGTTTTGAGATAGCAGCACAAGATCTTTTACATCTTAAGATGGCTCCGGTTTGGCACTTTGTCTGAGAAAATGGCACCTCTGACAAATAGCATACCACAAGACTGGCACTCGAGAGTCAGCCTAAAGGTTTGTGCTCATGTCTCTGGTATTAACCTTCAATGTGACATAGAGGTGAACATGTTACAAACAGAGCCAGAGCAAAGGAAATCATGGACGGCAAGAGGTGTTGCAGTTTGAGATGCAGAGTGTGACAGGCAGGTGAGATGGAAGGAAAAGAGAAGAAAGCGTCAAGAAACCATGGTTGATGATGGTCTCTCTCTCCTTCTGTTGGTCCTCACCATAGCCATATCTGTCTTCCTCCCTGTCATATTATATGTACCTATGAACATGAGAACATACCAGGTCCAAGCAACAGTTGGCCACTTGGCTCCTCGAGCCTGTTCCACCATTTATGATTTTGGCTGAGGAGATTATCCCCTCAAATCCACAATCCACAATCTCCTAATGGCCTACCAACCTTATTGCTTAACAAGAATCAAATCACTTCTATCATCAAAATATTTAAGGACCCCACTTCCTCAGCTTTTTGAGGAAGAATGTTCAAAGACCCACAACCCTCTGAGAGTAAAAAAAATTATCCTTATGTCAGTCTTAAATGGGCAGTTCCTTAATTTTTTTGGGGGTCATGGAGATGTACAACAAAGAAATAGATCCTTCAGTCCAACTCATGCATGTCGGCCAGATATTCTAAATTAATCTAGTCCCATTTGCCAGCATGTGGCCCATATCCCTTTAAACCTGTCCTGTTCATGTACCCATCCAGGTGCCTTTTAAATGTTGTGATTGCACCAGTCTCTATTACTTCGCCTGGCAGCTCAGTCCATACACGCATAACCCTCAGCGTGAAAAAGCTGCTCGTTACGTCCCTTTTAAATCTTTTCCCTCTCACCTTAAACCTAGGACCTCTAGTTTTGGACTCCCCTACCCTGGGAAAAAAAGATCTTGGCTATTCACCCTATCCATGCCGCTCATAATTTGATAAACCTCTGTAAGATCACCCCTCAGCCTCCAACACTCCAGGGAAAATAGCCTCAGCCTATTCAGCCTCTTGCTATAGCTCAAACCCTCCAACCTTGGCAGCATCTTGTAAATCCTTTTTGCACCCTTTCATGTTTAACAACATCTTTCCTAATGTGACACCTGTTTTTGCTCTACACTCCAGTAGATGCAAGCCCGGCTTGTCCTATCTTTCCTCATAAGACAGCTCTTTTATTCCAAGTATTAGTGCCCTCTGTGAAATGCTTCCACCATATTTACATCCTTTCTTAAATAAGGTATACACAGTACTTGAGATGTAGTCTCACCAGTGGCCTGCATAACTGAAGCATAACCGCCTTACTTTTGTATTCAATTCCCTATGCAATAAATTTATTGTAAATTTAACAATAAAATTATGTCCAGTGTGCTTTTTGTTTCCCATGGGCAACAGGATGTGTTGATGTACAATCTTTGCCTGCAAAAAAAGGTGTTGTCTAGTGGCAGTCTTGGGGGGTGTTTGGAAATTGTGCCATCACAGCCACCTAGTTGGGGTGTGGGTCTGGGAAAAGAACTATTGTAATAGTGCCGAGTGTGGAGTGAATTGTGGTAGAACAATCGCAGGAGAGTGAAATTAAATGAAGGAGGGAAGTACTACAACATTTGAGCCTGGAGATGTAAACAGAAAGTAAGATAGCATACCTTGGTGAGGTCATTGAAGTTGTTCCACTACTGCAGGCATGATGTGGAAGGCAAGCTTCTGGCAGTGACCTCTTCAGTAACCTCTTCTTACTGACCCATTACCTTAGTCAGCCCTTAGGTTGACTAAGATCTCCAATGCTACCTTACAGATTTTGAATATCCTGGTTGCATGTCTGGCAGACATTTTCTTCAACCTGGGAAGATGCCCCCTAGTCTGTAGCCTCCCTTTGCAATGCCTGCCTATCTTTAAGTGGTGTTAGGAATGCCAGATGTCACTCCTCCCAAAAACAGCTGAGTGGATAATGAATACATTCAAAGAATGACACAGCATAGAAGGAAGACACTTGGCCTACTAATATGTCTTTGAAACAGCTATCCAATTAGTTCCATTCTCTTGCTAGCCCTGCAGACATTGCCCCTTTCAAATATTTATCCAACTCCCTTTTTGAAGTCGTGAAGGAGCAAATGTTAAGTTTTGTAACTGAAATAGTTATTTTATATTTTTGTATCCTTGCTACAAAACCAAGGAGTAATAATATGCATTAGACATTCAAATATGTCTGAATCCCAGGCTTAAGCAAATACTAGCCCCTCATCCGCGGAACGATTTTTGCCAAGCTGTTATGCATTCTGTCTTAAGCCTTCACATTCTTTCCACAGTGGGTTACCCAAAATGTTTTTGAAATATGTAAGGTCCTGAGGAGATTTGATAGGGTGGGTACAGACGGTTTCTCCCCATGTGGGAGAGACTAGAACTAGAGGATGCAATCTAAGAATACAGGGTATCTCTTCTAAGACAGACGTGTTTTTTTCTCTCACAGGGGACCTTTAGGCCTGTGGAATTCTCCATTCCAAAAAGCGAAGGAGGCTTGATCATTGAATTTATTCAAGACAGAGTTATTCAAGGATGATTTTTGATGGACAAGGGAGTCAAGAGTTATGGGCAGAGAGGAGGGAAGGAGGTGGGCAGACAGAAAAGCTGGTTCAAACCACAATTGGAATTATTGAGTGGTGGGACAGGCTCAAAGGAATGAATGGCCTACTCCTGTTTCTAAGGCTGATCCTCCTGTGTTAGTTTCCAAAGTAAACACCATTGTCATCTTATGTATTTTTTTCATGAAAAGATCCTTATCTGCAACAAAAACTGGAGGTCTGTTTCAAACCAAAATAGCCCTTTCCATATTTGGACCTCAAAGGGGGTGACACTCGCCCTCCCTGAAGGTGGAAAGAAAGGGAAGTAATTGAGTGATTTGGCCCTGGAAAGAAACTCATCTCCTTTTCCACGTCACTAGCTAGGTTCTCAGCAAGACTGCCCACAGCCGACCATCCTGAACCATCACCACTTAAGGCCCTTAAGCAGTCAATTAATGCTCACTTAAGGGCCTCGACTCACCTGCTCCCTGATCATCTGTCTCTCTGAAAAGGAGAGAGAGAAAGAGCGAGGTGATTGGTTCCCAAGAGAGAAACCAGAGTCACCTGCCTGCTGGACTGTGGGAGAGCTTCCAACCGTCCCAATATGAGGGCAATCGGAGCCATGGATGGGAGGAAGGAGGTGGTCTTTGAAAACCAATCCCTGAGCTTTTCTCCCGCAATCCCTACCCCGTGGGAAGAGTATAGAAAGTACTTAGCTTCTCAGAGTTGAATCTGCCGCTGAGTAGAATTGACCAGCAGACTCTAGGACCCAGGAGTCACTGGCCACTGATTGGTCGGCTGTTTCTGGCCACCTGGGGCGCCAGTGCCAAAACTGTGATTCTCCCGGAAATTCATGCACACTCAATTGTTAGCTCTTAATGGGTTGATTGGTGGCCGAGTGGGCATGTTTTCTTTGTATGGGTCTAATGTGATTGTTACCACCTACCATTCTCACGCCCTCTTTTAAAAAAAAGTAGGAAAATTCCAACCTTTGGAGTCCATTGACTCCCCTTACTGCCCAGACTCAAACCAGAAGAATTGGTACTTTCTTAGGGTACTGAGTGGTCTCTGATGCTTGCGAACCCTCACATCAGCATGGCTCAGTATCTTAACAGGGATGTAAATTGGGGTTTTAACCTGGAGGGAGGAGGATAACTTCTTCAAGGTAGGCATCTCTAGAAGAGACTTCGCAGTGGCACCCATTTCTGAAGAAGGGTCTTGACCTGAAACATCAGCTTTCCTGCTCCTCTGATGCTGCCTAGCCTGCTGTGTTCCTCCAGCTCCACATTGTGTTATATCTGTAAATTGGCGTTGGTTTGCTCAGTTGGCTGGTCAGCTAGCTTATTATGCAGAGTGAAAACAACAGCAGAGGCTCAGTTCCTGTACTGGTTGATGTTACCATGGAGATACAGCCTTTTCAACTTCATCCCTCACCTGAGGTGTGGTTACCCTCAGGTTAAACCACTGCCAGTTATCTCTTTCTAAAGGCTAGCAAACCTATAGTAACTTTACCTTTACTAAATGGGAGGAATAAAGGGGTGGGAGAAACAGTCCTGTCAATCTAGAGAAAGGTCAACTCATCTCTGGCTACAATTTGTTGGTCAAAGGTGCTCTGTCACTCAGAGACAGTACAGCGAAGGACTGCAGCACCCAGTTATTTTGCTTCTTAAATGCTACTCAATCCATCCCATAATATGAAGGGGCCAGATTCCACAGAAGCAGCAAAAATGGGAGTTGCAGCATCCTGATGTGATCCTGCAATATAAAGATGGTGCGATCCTGAAACCCCTGCTCTCTATAAATAACCACAAAGATCTGACTGTAATTCAATGTTATCTTCCAACAATAAATCCCACTTTCATTTTAGTCTCAGTATCCCAATACTTGTGCAGCCCCACCCGACAATTCCACAAGACTTGGAAACATTAATCCCAAAGTGACAGCCTTTACTCCGGTGTGGCTGTTCCTGTTAAACCAAGCATAAGACATGAAAAACAAAACAGTTTCCATGAATCTCAGAGTGAGCTACCAGGTAACAGAGTGAGCACTGGGAATGATGTAGGTCTTTGGCTACAGTACGACAAGAACTGTTAGTGCCATTTCACTCTGACTGAGTCTACCCAGGCTAAAAGGGTTCAGTTATGAGATTTGGTCGGGTAGACTCAGTTGGTATTTCCTTGAATATAGAAGACTAAGGAACGATATAATGGAAGTGTTTAACGTGGGTTGATACAGTAAATAGAATATGGCATAATCTGAAAATTGGAGTCAAATATATTGTATTACAAATAGGTATTAACACTAGAAGATAAAAATCAAACTGCAATTTTCAACATCACAGTGCAATGGAAGCAGGTGTTAAGTGTTCAGATGTGTTTATTGTAATAACAACACTTTGAGGTGAGGTGGAGACGCATTTGTGCAAAAGAAAACTTTCCCAAGTCACCTTACACTCCAGCTGACAGCTAGGGCACAAGACGTTCACCAATGACAAAAAGACAAGGATGAATACAAGCAAATAACAAAATAACAATGACATTGTTCTATGATTTTGCCCCTCCCAAAATTCCTTCATCCCTACTGAGATAAAGAAAGAATTGCATTTTTGTAGCAGCTTTCAGCACCTCAAGATGTCCTAAAACTCATTGCAGGCAATTAATTACTTTTTGGAGTGTAGTCACAGTGTCACATAGGAAATATAGCAGAGTTCCACAAACAGCAATGTCCAAATAATATTTTTTATTATTTCAGTGACATTGATTGAGGAATAAGTGCACTTTGCAATGCAGACATACATTGAAATATATTGGGGTATTTCCCCTGTTTATCTTCAAAATAGTGCTGAGATCTTTTGCATCCACCTGAGATGGCAGACAGGGTTCTTGAATATAACATCTCATCCAAAAGTCAAGATGTGGTTCGATAGAAATCAGTAGATCTGATATTTCTCTCAAATGTTCATAACTAAGTCCATGGATTCAGTACGTGGCAATTTGAATTTAGAAGTCTCTACAGCCGGGATTGATTTCTCTTACTCATATATAGATACCCTTCCAGTAGAGATTATTGTTCCCTTAATGGTTCAGGAGGTAACATTACTGTATAACGCAGTGCAGCATCATACAAAATAATGTTTAACCATATTGAATAAATTGAGCTAAACCACAGCAGCTAAAACTGATCTTTGGGACCTGGGATGAGGATTAAATGGTCTTTGTTTCTCATCATTCTCCAGTGACCTCTGTTCGAAAATTTAACAGGGAGAAAACTAGTTGAGGACAAGGCTGGTTTGGGCTCATTTCCACCTCCTCAAAGACTATTAAGTCTCTTGGGGCCAGTGAACATAATCCCATATGTCAGTGCCACCTGAAGAAAGAAGAAAATTGTTTAATTTCTTTTTTAAAATGTAAGGTATTCTTGTGTTTTAACGCACAAGTTTCAACAAAGAAGGTCTTGAATTTAAAATTGCTTTTATTAACAAGAAGATTTTGTATAAATCACGACCTTGTTCAGGGCAGGCAGCTGACAGACAAGGGAGTCTGCAGTCACAGGACATGATCACTCCCTTCTGCAGCTCCTATCAGTCACAAATCAATAAAGAGCAAATTCATGCGTCACACCCATGTCTAAAACAGAACTATCAGATAACATAGATGAAAAATTCCAAAACAAATATTTTGTCATTTAAATTTATTTTTACATTCAGTTTGTCACTTTATTCATTCTCAATTGTGAGAGCTAAGGTCATTGCAGCAGCTAAGAGAGTTAAAGTCCGCAGTACTCATCATATCATTTCCACAGCACAGTGATTGATTTTGCATCAAAAGAATCATATCTTGAACTGAGGAAAATCATGTAGCAGTTTTTTGTAACATAAATGTATTCCAATTGTTTTGAAGGCAACCATATTCTTTATAAGAGATGCATGTGAATATTATCGTAGGCATCTCTCACTAAATGTCATGGCAGGATATATAGGGCAGTAGGAAGTAAGTGAGACAATGAGTGAAATACAGGGAGACAGATGTCAAAGGAGATAGGAATTGAAAGGCAGTACAAAGGACAGAGAGGGAGACAACAGTGTGACATCAAGACAGTACAAGAGAGAGAGAAAGAAAACAATGTTATTTTTATGTTTTAGTAGGGGCATAATGCACAAATCCTCTTCTATCAGGTGTACTACATAATATTTATTCAGGAAACTAATGACAAGGTACATCTATGAAAATGTTAGTTTGTAAGCATATTGTCACATTGAAGGAGCCAGTTTACAGCAGTGATGTTTTCTCATCACACAATGGAGGGAGCAATGCCCAGGGGTTGTTTTGTGCACAACGGGACAATGGATAGTAAGCTGTTGAAGAGGATCAGAGACCATTCAGGAGACAGCAAAGCATTAAGACAGAAAAAGAAATAAAGAGGCAGAGAAAAAAAGACAGATTTTTAGTTTTTTGCATAATAGCACCAAGGTCAAGTTGTGTGGAAAATGGTAAAATGTTGAGTTTTGACATCTTGTTGTATTAAGTATGCTGGTCCTAAAAGAAATCTGTTTGGAGGTAAATATTTGAGTCACAATGTTGTCTAGCACAATGGAGATTAGCAACACGAGAGACCACATGTATGTTCTTTCAACAACAGAGGATTTGATCATTTAAAGATAACAGTGCATCTAAGTAGTGGTGCAATATAAAAGGACCTGCTAAGGCTTCAAAAGGTGGAATCCTGTGACAGAAACCACTGGAAGAGAAACCAAGATTCAGGAACAAGACTCAGAAGAAGCCTGGGAGTCCTTTCAGCACAGTTTTGGTTTCTGAGTTGGAGTGGCTTTTAAGGAAAATACACAGACTGAATTGTTAGAAGGAAAGGGCTGAAGACCCTCGAGAGAAAAAACAGATTGTTAATGAAATTTTCATGATTCACAGCAATTACTGATGAGTGGATTGATTGTTGACAAATCCAGGGGCTCTAATTTGGTCAAATCCTGCATTTGATATGTGTTTGTCCACAGTTTCCTTGTTAATTCATCTTCATGACATATTAAGCAGAGATATTAAAGTATAAGATAGATATTCTAGATTGTTTTACTTTTCGGAATCTGTGTGGTAAAATATACCTTTGTTTGTTTAGAAACCATGGAATCTTGCTTTATTATTGTAGTAAGTAAATGGCATTTATAATTTTGTCTATTCCTAAACAAAAAGTTACTGGTCTCCAGTTGGATCATACTTGGGAATCTGGGCAGAGATCATAAGACATCTCTTTGTTTAAGGATGGAGCAACACGGGAGAACCATAGAATTTGTAAATGAGGGGATATCCAGGTTTACGGACCCAAGAACTGCCCAACTTCAACTTTTGAACTGGCATTAATTTAGTCAGAGAATGGTGTCCTTGAGCTGACTCTGCACATTATACCACTACATGTGGCCTCTTTATCGTGCGAGTAATGTTTTAGGCCCATGAGACCGTGAAATCTTCATCTATATTTGCTAAACCTCCATATGCATCTTCAAAAACTTCCTTAAATCTTTGTCTCAGTCATCTATCATAGAATCCCTTTGAAGCATAGAATCCCTACAATGTGAAAACAGGCCATTCGGCCCATCGAGTATTCACCAATCCTCCAAAGAGCATCCCAACCCCATCCCTATAACACTGCATTTCCCATGGCTAACCCACCTAGCCTGCACATGGGTAATTCCTCCTGATTGTTCTCCATCTTCTGTTTGATATTCCACATCGAATAAATACGTTGGGATAATTAAACAGATATTGGATTCACAATGACTTGTTCTACAAATGTCTGCAGTTCAGAAGAACTTATATAAAAATTGCTGCTTATCTTTTCTGTCTCGCATTCCTTAAGAGCATTTGTAGAATTTTAACAAATACTCTGTTTTAACAAAACATTTTCCCTTTAAGACAGCTCTACTGTTCACATAGCTGGGTGTATTTAAATCACCAGAAAAAGAGACTACTTGCTGATACCAATGTAGATAAAGTAACCTACAAAAGTAGTAATGTTTCCACTCTGGGGATCAGTAGGGTGCCTTTAATCTGAGCTGCTGCTACTTGGAAATTATTTTATAAACAAACTGAAAAATGATAGCCTTGTCACGTTGTCTCAGGATTAAATGTTTCTTGAGTTGCAGGAAATCATGGTCATTTGTAAATGAATGATATGGACTTTCCATTAAGTTAAAACATTCCAAGTATTATAGATGATGTTGGAGTATAGCCCCAGTATTGACCACCTCCAACACCGAAGAATGTCGAAGTTCAGTGCACAACTTGAGTTAAAGGGGGATAAATTCAAAATAAATTTATAGAAACAATATTCACTGAGTGAGTAGCCAATTTATGGAACAGGCTCCCTGAAAATACAGAGAAAGAAATTGGAATTGATTCATTCAAATGCAAATTTGATGGATGACTTTCATAAGATAAGCATTTTGGGATACAGTAATTTGTCACAAGATGGATTCAGCGTAATATGTTTTGGAAACAAAAAGAGACATTCAGGCTCCTGGTATCTGGAGCTTTCCAATGCTAGAACTTTTCTTGCGCCTTTTCTGGGCTGTGTAGACTAATTGATAGAATTGATTGCAATAATTAGTCAATAGGTCCTTTGTCAATAGATCATGTCACTTACCAGAGTATTCAAAGGAAGATTTTACGGACCTTTTGTGCAGGGTGATTCATAAATTGTAACAAACTTCCATTAACATCAATGAGTGGAATTAAATTCTCAATTGGTCCATCCCACTGGGCATGATGTGTTAAGATTATACCGCTATGGAAAGGTACAACTGGATATAGAGTTGATACCTGGGTTTTCTAGAACTGAGAGAGAGACCCAAAGATAACAGAGTAAATATCATATCCTGTTTCAATTGCCAATCTGACCAACTAATGCATGGTGTCAAGTACCTTCCTATATCAAGATGTAAGGTCCTTTAGCATGCAGATCAGGTTCTAATGACATATCTATGACAACGGTTGTCATTTTAAGAGACAACTGTGCAGATCGTGCAATGATATGCATAAACCTCTCAATATTAGCTTGCAGAGTGCCTGGAGAGGACCAAAACTGGTAGAATTAATATTGATGCTGTTGGACTGGAAGAATCTGAGTAGTCTTCCCTTGGTAGCTGAAGAATAAATTGGCGCCCCAGGCTCCCCTCTTCCATTCTTTCCCTTTTTCAGATCCAGCAACTGGCAGAGAAGTGCTGCTGTTGCCTTGATAAACAGGTTTCTTCCGCAAAATCCCGTCAGCACTATCAAGCTACTGTCCAATTACTAAAGTCTGCCACTACATTCTACGCCAATGACAAAATGTTGAGGATTAAATCTCTCAACCATTTTTCCGAGATGCAGAGTACAGTAAAAAGGAAGCTTAGTGAATAACTTAATAAAGTGTCAAGTAATGGAAGAGAGAATGACTTGCATTTATACAGCACATTTCACAACTATAGGATGTCCCATAGTGTTTTAATGCCAATGAAACACTTTTGAAGTGTAATCATGACTGTAATTGGGAAAATAAGGCAGCCAATGTGTGCATAGTAAGATCCAACAAGCAGCCGTGTGATAATGAGCAGCTCACCTGTCTTAAGAATGCCTGTTGAGGGATAATTTTGGTCAGAATGTTTGGGCAGATCTTTACTCTTCTTTGCAGAATATCACAGCAATTTTGCATCAACCTGCAATGGTAGGCAGGGCTTTGGTTTAGCCTTTCACCCAAAAACTGTTGCGCAGCACCCCCTAAAAATTGTACTGGGGATTCAGCCTACATTTTGTATTTAATAAGGTGCTATATGTCTTGGGAAAATTCTTCCTACCTCATCTTTGGTAGTCTATTATCAGATTTCAGTTAGGGCAGATTCTGATAAGCCTCAATACCTCTGGTTGAGGAAAGGGGAGAAACCAGCTCCAGGTCCCTATCCAATGATCCAGCTGGGAACTGCATGGATATGATTATCAATCAAGGACACGGTAACCTACAGACACTCACTGGATGGGCTCCAATAGCAAAGATGTCCAGTTGTATGGGGCTGCTGGCTCCATTGACAGCAGGCTGCATTATGAGCCAGAACAGAAGCGAGAAGAGGGAAAAATATCAGAGAAATAACTTATATTGACAGAGACCTTCTAATCCACGAAAGGACCAGAGAATCAGAATCAGAAATTAACCCAATGCCAGGCCAAAAGACATATAGGAAGGTTGACTACTGGCTTGGTTGAAAAGTGAATTTTATGGAAATGTGGTCCTTAATGGAAAAGAGGGTACTTGGGAAGCACAGGAATTTTGGAAGGGATCTCCAGATACTGGGGCCCACAGTGAAATGAAGGCTACATGAAAGATTAAAGACCAGAGTCAGAGGAACATAAAGTTTGCAATGAAATTATTAATATACGTGCATCCACAAATGTTGAAGCTTCCTGTTCACATCCCTTCGGTGGCTTTCAATAGTTCAGAAGAAGAATTGTGGCTGTTGTCCATACAGTGGAGTTAGTGAGATGTTTTAAATGGTGTAGGGGAGTGCTACGTTCTTAGTGCTTGGAATTGGTTGTTAACAGAATGAGTGATGCAATCTTAGGGTTAGAAACAACACTGGCGTTTTGTGGGATATTTTCATTTGTATTTGTGATAAACCCAACCATGCCAAAATCATTAAACTGGGTTTTGGACAGTTACTTGTTTTGAATGAAATGCTAAAGCTGACAACACTTTTATTATTTGTGAAACCAGAGACATTTTGTGACAGTGCTTGGCTATGGACATGGCTACTGCGTGCATTAGCTAAGTGCCAGTTTTCTTACTGAGGCTGCACAAGGCTGCCTGTGTTATCAAATTACATTTAATTAATCTCTTCATGCTAAATGAGCTGGGCTTCTAATTTCCCAACCCACTTTCTTTCCAGACTACTACATTTAGGATTTGACCTCAGCACAAACTGCCTTTCACTAATGCCAGGGACAAAGTCGCACTGCATGGATGAGGATGAGTCAGATATTCAATGTTGAGTGCTCAGGTCACATATATAGCTGCCCTTGTCAATCTCTGCAGTGTCATCCATTGATTCAGGGAAGTCAGCTGATGGATATTGTGGATGCTGTGGCTGTCTGCAACACCACTGTAGCATGATGCAATCTCCAGTAACTACTGCACTATATTCAACAGCCGATTTCTGCAAAATGACCAAGTCAAGGAGCTTGTCTCTTGAGGGTCTTCAAATCTCATTGGTGTTGCATTACCTCATGTTCTTGCAGCCGACAGATGCTTACTGTTTATTGTATCATTTGTATAACCACATGCTCCAGCTGACACTGGAAACACAAAAAATAATTAAAATGTGTGGAACAAAGATAACTTTACTAAATATTGAAACCACCAGGAGGATCATGACATTCAGTTTCAGAAGTGCATTGAAAATACCTCGGCCAGCCTGATGCTACGGAGGAAGAAATAATCACTACTGTTAGTGGAAAACATGAAAATAAAGGAGTGATTCTATGCAATGCATTTCTTGGATTTAGGTATGATATGTTATGGCATCTTATTTGCTTGCAATGCCTGTTACACTTGTAGGTAGCACTGTGAAGTAGGTTGTCAAAGTTAATCACTGCTAATATTAGTAACACCATAATGTCTTATATCAGGGACCAAAATAGCTATAGAAATTAAAGTTTCTTCAGAAATGAAGAAATATTGTCGAAACTGGTCAACAGGCCTCTGACCTTTGAAACGGATGGGGTTTCTATAAACTTGCGTCGAAGCCTCTTCACACTTTGAAATATTGAGACCTTTTTATTTATCAGAGCAAGTTAAACTTAATGAAATTGAAACAAGTGCATTTTTTAAATATTAGAAAATCAGGTCACCCAGCTCCACATCAAGTACTTCTCTAACACCCCTCACTGAGGTATATTTCCTGCTGCTCTGATGTAACGCCCCAAACCTCTACCATCTCCCCTTCCCTGAGTTTGCACCCCACATTCTCCTGTTGCTCTTCACCCCACCCCCATCTTTCCAACCTCAGCTCCCTCTTTACTCTTTGGGAGAGTTGCCAGCCTCCAACTCCAACAGCAGTTGTTCTGGAAGACTCATGTTTAAGGCTGCAGGAGGTAAATTAGTAACAGACATAGTGTGGAGAATATCTGTAAGTGATTGATTAACATTAATGGAGTAAAGAGAAACAGGCACTTCCCATTGACTCCATTGACAAAGGCATCATCTGGCTTACAGCTAAGGTCTCAGTCTACGCTGAGCTAATTGGTTTCAGGCAGAAAAACCAATTGGTTTCCAAGCTGCCTGGGATAGCTTCAATAGCTGGGACGGTGAGGATTGGACAAATGGGGCTTGCATCCAATGGAGTTTAGAAGAATGAAAGGTGATCTTATCGAATCATATAAGATTCTCAAAGGACTTGGCAGGGTGGGTGCAGAATGGATGTTTCACTTTGTCGGAAAGACTGGAATGAGGGGTTACACTTTTAAAATGAAGCATCTCCCATTTAAGATAGCAATGTAAAGGATGCTTTTCTGTCAGCAGTTTATGATTCTTTGGAACTCTTTTCCCCAGAGACAATGGGGAGTTGGGGGTCATTAAATAATTTGAAGGGCAGAAGTGATAGACTCTTATCTAACAAGGGAGTCAATAGTTGTCAGAAATAGTGGGAACCTGAAGTGAAGACTACAATCAGATCAACCATGATCTTATTGAATGGCAGACTCTAAAGGGGCTGAATGGCCTACTCATGCTCCAAGTTCATGAGATTATAAGCACGTATGTTCTCATGTGAATGGGTGGCAAGGAATGAACAGTCAGATTTACTTGTCTAATTGAGGTCTAGGGGAAAATGTGCTTACTGAGGACAGGGTCAGGCTTGCAAGTGACATGATCAATGGTGAAATTATTTATGAATGTTACCCATCTGACCACTAACATATGATCAATTGAAAAGAAGGTAGCGCAGAAATGCATCAACAAAGTAAAAATCAACATTTTCCAGAAGGAGAACAGACCAGGCAGCAGAAAGAAAAGTTTTATTGCAGTAAGAGGTAGTAGCATCCAAGAAGAGTGGGAGCAAGTTCATATCTGTCTGTCTGCTGGTGGTGGGGGAGCAGCAAGAGGAATAAGGTGGTCTTTGCCCCATGCATGTTCCTGAGCAACACAGGGTGGGCAGATTGCATATCATGTTGGCAAGGCAAAGCGAAATTCTGTGCTGCCAGTTCAATGTGTTTCCCATGTTCTTGGCAGGCGGCCTTAGGGTTTGCAGTGAATTTACTTTGGAACTGATGCAACTGGTATGAGACTCATTAGCTGTGAGATAGCAGCCCAAACACCTCACTCAGTTCAGTAATTGAGCTGTTTTAATTTGCAGCTTATTAGTCATTCCTGTGTTCTTCTCAAAATTGAGAACAGTTACTAATTTATTCTAAATGAATGTGGCTATTACACTTGAGACAACTGAAACTAACATATTTAATAAGTGACCAGAAATAAAAAGTATCAAGTCTCCAGTAGTAAATGAATGACATAAATCAATCTCATTTCAACTTCTCCAAGTAGAGGATGTAACCATACTGAGACTGAAAATGAGCACTTTATTTTACACTTCACCATATCACAACATACTATACCTAAATCCAAGAAATGCATGGCGTAGAATCATTTCTTTGTTTTCCTGTTTTCCACTCTGTCACAGGAAACACTGATCTTTGCCGAGATGTAACTCAGAGGTCATTTTAATAATAACAAGCAAAACAACTTAGATTTATATATTAGAGATAAAAGGTACTGCAGATGCTGGAGAATCTGAGATAATAAGGCGTGGGGCTGGATGAACACAGCAGGCCAAGCAGCATCATAAGAGCACAAAAGCTTGACGTTTCGGGCCTAGACCCTTCATCAGAAAAAAAAAAGATTTATATATTGTCTTTAACACAACATGGCATCCCAAGGTCCTTCACTGGACCATTAAAAAATAAAGTATGTTACCCAGTCCCATTAGGAGACATTAAGTCAAATGGCTAAAGGTTTGATCAAAGAATGAGATCTTAAGGAGTTTCTTAAAGAAGGAAAGTGAAGACAAGTGGCAGAGAGGTACAAATGGGAAATTCCAGAGGTAAACTGAGGGCAATCAACATATTGTTAGACTGGGAGCCAATCTATGATAAGGTCAATAGGTTGCTTGACTGTAGAAAGTATAGTATGTTCAGTTGCCCCTCATGTTTATGTTAGATCTAAAATAGTTATGTAGTCTTAATTTCCATTTTGCCTCGACCAATAACCTGAAGTCAATTGGAGAATATCAACTGCTTCCCTCAACTCCATAATGTAATGCTACATCATGTGATATATTTCCTCACCAAACCACCTGAGGATCTAGTTACTGGAAAGGTTTCAACTCAGCATCACCACAATAAAGGATATTAGCTGTAGATTTAAAAGAAGTGACTAAAGGCGAAGTCAAAGAGGAATGCTTCCAGGATGCTTTTGAATGTAAGGAGTGAGCTAACATGGAAGCAGGGTTTAGAAACTGGATTCCAGTACCAGCAGCAAGCTTTGTTACTGAAGGCAGGGCACAGTGAGAAGGGACAAACTGCTGATAGGAGAGACTATGAGTAGGAAAAATTGCAAATTACGTGGACAAATATGGATGAATTGTGCGTTTGATATATTGAGGGACCAATGAAAATCAACAGATTAAACATGATAAGCTAGCAACATTTATTGCAATAACCAATATGGACTGCAGAAATCTAGATGAGTTAGATAACGTCCAGAGAAGTTTGGATGATGACATAGAGAGCATTGGTTAAAGGGAACATGGAGTGACAAAGGTATGTATAATGGTGGGTTAAAGTAGGAGTAGAGATTGTTATTATTTTAGACATGGAAGTTGGTGTTTTGGTGGGTTTGGGAGGGCTTGAGATTGAACTCAAGTGCATAATGCTACATTAAGCATGTACATCTCCAGTCTCACTCTGAAAAGCAACCAGGAGTAAGACTGCGATTGGGGATTAGATTATGTAGGTTATGGCAGAAGGCAAACTTAATGGCTTTTATTGTAGCCATTATTAAGTCAAAAAATAAGGTATGCATCTAAAAATGTTAAAGAAATGCAAAATATAAGCCTGATATGAGTATTATTTTAAATTAAATTGCAGGAGGAAAGCAAGGGAATAGTGTACAGAGTTAGACCACAGTTTGAGGACTGGCGTGTCATTCTGGTTACCACAGAGGAAGTATGTGATCATTAAGAGAGAGGGTACAGAAAAGATTGTTATATGAATGTTAACATAAATAAAGAACCTAAACTATAAGGAAAGATTAAGAAGACTGAGATTGTTTCCTTTTGAACACAATAGACAGATGGGAGACCTAACGGAGGTGTATAAAAGTATGACTGGACAGGGTGAAAAGTGTTACGGTTTACTAAGTCACTGTGGCAACATACACCGTTACATGCGTGCTGCACTCTGGAGCTCTGGATAGTGATGGGAAAAACTTCAAAATTCTTTTTATCACATGGTTGACCAGGAAGCTCATCTGCTCTTAACACCTGCTATTGACATATGTTGGGGATACTCAACGTGTTTGGCCAGAATTTATAAACACATCTTCCTTCACCATCAAGTGCTGAGGTGAAACGTGAACCTAGAGTTTCTGGCTCAGAGACAGGGACTGTAAGACTGCACTGCTAGACCTTCACTTAGAATGGATAGGAAGGGCATCTTTCATTAGCAGGTCAATATCCATGGGGCATAATTTTCAAGTAGTTGAAAGAAGGGTAAGAGCGTGAGTAACTAAGTAATTCTTTTTTTCAGAAGGTGCAGGTGATCTGGAACCCATCGCCTGCAAAAGTGATGTAGGTAGAAAAACCCTTATTATCTTTAAAACCACACTTGAATATGTCCTTAGGGCAAGGACTGGAAGGCTGTCAGAGTGGATATTTATTTCTCAGCTGGCGTTAACACAATGGGCCAAGTGACTTCCTTCTATGCCATAAAGTCTCATTCTGCTTCTTTCTGTGGTTTCATGCAGATGTCTCTACAGGAGAGACTAGACTCTAGAGGGCGCTAATGTTTAACACAAGCAATAAAGAAAGTCTTGCATTTATATAGCCATTTCCTTTCCTGGTATAGATTGTTTCAGAGATAGTATGAACTGCAGATGCTGGAGAATCTGAGGTAACAAGGTGTAGAGCTGAATGAACACAGCAGGCCAAGCAGCATCAGAGGAGCAGGAAAGCTGACGTTTCAAGCCTAGACCCTTCTTCAGAAATTTCTGAAGAAGGGTCTAGACTCGAAATTTCTGAAGAAGGGTCTAGACTCGAAACGTCAGCCTTCCTGCTCCTCTGATGTTGCTTGGCCTGCTGTGTTCATCCAGCTCTACACCTTGTTATCTCCTTTCCTGGTATAGTTGGTTCTGCTAGAACGCGTGTTCTAGCAACTCGAATTGGCTGTAACTCAATTGACAAATAGGGGAATGCTGGTTCTAAAACATGATCCTTCCCCACAACAACCTGAAGAGCTTTACACCTAGTGAAGTCCCTGCTGTAATGTAGATACCCAATGATCAAACTGGAAGCAGCAACTCACCCTGGAAAAAGCACAAGCAGATTCTTTTAATCCACTATTACAGCAAAAATAATAACAAGGCAAAAGGCATCTGCAATGGTAGTAATGTACTTTCTTTCATCAATCCACATAATTAATTATAGTTTACTTATATCAATCTGTTTGCAGCCTAATTATTTTAGCAGTGATCCCACCTCAGTTGAGTTCAACAGACTGGAAATCTATCCACAAAACTAAACCTGGGCCCATTAAAATGATACAAGTTCAGTCACAAGGTTCAATATTGCCACTGGAACCAAACTAGTTTTTAATAGAGTGTTTTAAGGTTTGAACTGATGCTAAATTAAATACCTTTTAACAAGACAATGCTCTGTCTTATTAAGTGAATGAGGAATATAATGTAGAATGAATATTCATTGTGCAGAAACAGGTACAATGGTAAATTTCAAAATGAAATTGGATCAAAACTTGAATGAGTAAACATGGTGAGAGACCCATTGTTAGCATTGTTTGATAGAATAGTCATGGGCAAAATTGGCTGAATGGCCTTCTGTGCTGTGCATTTTTAATTCTAAACTAACCCTGATCTAAGGACAATAGTGGACAAGATCTGCTGTCATTTTTGCACCTGCAGAGTCATTTTGCTCTGCTCAGCCTTGTTTCTCTCATATATACATTACCATTCTTGATTGAAACAGATGAGAAATTAATACAAGTAGTGGTTCTACACTCTATTCTCTCAGCTTCCTCAGCACTAAACTCTGTAACTCATTCCTATAATTCTTCTTCCACCCCTACAATGTGGTCACCTGCCCTAACATCTCCGAACACAGTTGTCTGATCATATTCCTTTGAAGCTATTTGTGAAACTATGACTGCAAGTTTTTTTTGTTGATGTTTTAATAATAATGCATCCCACTAAAGTTAGACAGGATAAGATTCAGGTTGGCACTAGGACAGGCCTGACAGTAATTATGTGTAAAAATTCAGCAAGATTCCTTAGATGGCACCTTCTGATCCCATGCCTACTGGAACCTTGAAGGGCAAAGACAGCTCATACATGGGAGTAACACCATCTGTGGGCTCCCCTCCAAGACACTCATCACCCTGAGTTAGAAATACATCACCATTCCTTCAGCTGGGTCTAAATCCTGGAACTGGAGCTGTGATTGAATTGCAGCAATCAAAGCGAGAGACAGTCCTTTTGTTGGGCTGTTTCCTTTCGACTAGCTGTTAGTTAGCTGATTTCTAGCACTCAGACTGAGAGACAATTACCTGAAACATAGGGGTGACTAGGAGATAGTTCTTCAATTGAGACCTTCACAGGACGCTAAAACTCCACCCAGGCTGGCACACAAAACACTTAGCTCCATTTGCACACTCCAGTAGAGTTGAAACTGACTTTTCAACCCTGCTAACCCTTCTTCAAAGATCAAAACACAAAATGTGTCTGCAGTTTGGGATATAATCTATAGGGGTAGTCTGCTGTTGAGCAGGGGATCATTAGCCCTTTGTTATCTTTGCAGTTCTAAGGATTGCAGCCCAGTCAATTTTGATTTGCTTCTTCCAATATTGAGGGACTATCCTTTGGTGTTCCATTCTCATCCATTGGTGTGACATTCTGGGAGTCATCCTGACACCAGACAGCTGCTTTATTTACATCCGCAGCCATTATTGGCAGTATAAACCCATTTGCAATTTGTCATTTTGGAACTACAAGTTAAAAATGTCCACAGTACTTTGAGGTTATGACCTGTGGTCATGGCACCTATCAGCGCTGAATATTAGTAAACCTCTGAAAAAGAGAAGCAAAATTACAACCGACAGTAATCAGGCATAAAGAAAAATCAACCAGTCAGCATTGTGTAAAGGGAAGAGAAGTTTGTGCTATTTCTTTCATTGGAACTGAAGGTGAAGAGACTTTAGTAAGATTGGAAAAATATCAGGAGGAGAGAACCAACAGAGATACTAATAAGGGGGAACTCATTAACTGATCTGAAAATTACTTATTCAAAATTAAATTGGATGATATAACAGATCATCAGTGAAATAAAAAACTGCGCAGAATGAATAAACAGATGAGGGAACCACGCACAAAAAAGGAATCAACGAGAACCAGACACAAATCGCCAAATAGTTTCAGAGATAAAAGGTACTGCAGATGCTGGAGAATCCGAGATAACAAGCATGGGGCTGGATGAACACAGCAGGTCAAGCAGCATCATAGGAGCAGGAGGTTTCCTCGTCAAAGTTTGATCTGACACCATGACATTGTTGCCATGAAAATAATTGTGTGTAGATATTAGCACACATATTAGTACAGGGGAAAAATAATTGTATATTTTCAAAGTCATTGCA
>JAHRHZ010000051.1:11946235-11960547 GCA_024137785.1 Ginglymostoma cirratum
CTCCTGCTCCTATGATGCTGCTTGACCTGCTGTGTTCATCCAGCCCCATGCTTGTTATCTCGCCAAATAGTTGATGTTCCTGGAGAGTGCTCTGCTGAGCGCCAGTGTCAGTTTCAGCACGCACCCAGCTGAGGCTCTGTATTTCAGACTGACGAAAGAGTTTGAGAAGCTGACAAGGTTCTGCCTTAAATACTCATGAATGACTTCTGAATTCTCTTTTCATGCTCTCTCGTTTGAAATATTGAGCCTTGCACAAAGTGACCATTTAATAAATAGGGCAAAACCAAGAGGATTCACCACTTAAGAGAAGCAGGAAAAGCTTCTCTCCACCATGCCTGCTTCTAATACACCCTTCCCACAATACACACTGCCATGAAGAATATGGAAGGTGCTGGCTAAACTCACTAAAGCCATCTCCTTTCCTGGTATAGTCGCTTCTGCTTTAATGTGTGTTCTAGACACACAAATTGGCTGTAACGCAATTGACGAATAGGGGAATGTTGGTTCTAAAACGTGAACTTGTGTTGGCCACAACGTGATTCCAGCAGTGTGCGGAGGAGTGCACGTTGACATCACATGATCATTTCACAGGCTTTGTCCAGAGCACATGCAGGGTTGGCGCTGAAAATGTCTCCACGTCGGCATCGTGTAATCATTTCACAGACATCGTTATGAAGCATTTTCTGTGAGAGGTATAGCACTCTGCAATTGTCGGGTTTTTTTTGCAAATTCTGCCATGTTACCTATAAAAATGCAAAGACAAAGTGACAAGAATGTTAGCAAGAAGAGTCCTGGTGATAAAATTGCAGGTAGTGAACGTTAAAAAAAAGCTATAACACTGGAAGAGAAGCCAGATGTTATAAAGCGTTCTGAGCGTAATGAGAGAACATGTGATATAGTTCATATAACAGGAATAAAGGAGTCTACCTTATGCACCATTAGAGGCAAAGGAGAAAAGATTAAAGCGAGCTGTCTTGCTGGAACACATTTGAGTGCTAGCAAATCTGTGAGGTTATGGACAAAGGAACTTGAGGAGATGGAGCAGCTTCTAAGTGTGTGGATTGAAGATCAAATGAGAAAGCGATCTGGGATCACTCTTCTCACCATAAAAGAGACAGCCTATCAATTTATGAAGATGTAACAAAAAAAGCCGAAAATCCTGCAGATGTGCCTGCCTTTAGTGCTAGCAATAGCTGGTTTGCTGGTTTTAAGAACCACCATGCTTTTCATAATATAAAGTTATGTGGCATAGCTGCCAGTGCAAATGAAGAGCATGTGATGACCTGTGAAGACCTCTCTACAGCTGTTCTACAACAACTTGTCCCTGAGGGGGAAGTGGAAGCTGAAGATGAAGAAGATGAAGTCCAGGATGCAGCACCACGACGGCTTTCGACTTCTGTTTTGTCTCCTATCCTGAGGGAAATTGAGCTCTTAGAGGACAATGACTACAATGCAGAACGCAGCGGGATAGCAGTTCATGGAATAAGATCTTATTCAGCACCCTGTGAACAGCTTCTTCATGAAAGAAAAAAAAGGGAAAAGCAACAAAATCTGGATGTCTTTTTTAAGCCAACCCTCAAGAAACAGACAGAAGGCGATGAACCATAGCCGTCCATTTCTGGATTAACTATTTTTCGCCCTTACCCTGCAACCACAACTGCACCTGAAGGTGATGATAATGATGATGACCCTCAGCCCCTGCATTAACAAGACAGCAACCTCCCCCATCAAGTCATATTGATATTTTTTCAAGATAAGGTGTTAAATTTACTTTTATTTCAGTATTAGATATGAATTAAACATTTATTCAAACAGTGCTGTTCTTTGTGTGAGGCTTTTGAGTGATTTTTGAGTGATTTTTTTGATGGTCTTTCCCAAACCTGCTTTTCCCATAGGTCCCGTTATTTCGATAGCACTATTTTCTACAACACAATGTTGCACAGGAACGCAACTATCCTGTTATAGTAGAACCGACTGTATTCATCACACTAGAGCCACCTTGTACATTATAGCTAAGATAACAAGCATGGGGCTGGATGAACACAGCAGGTCAAGCAGCATCATAGGAGCAGGAAAACTTGACGTTTCGGGCCTAAACCCTTCATCAGAAATGGGGGAGGGGAAGAGGGTTCTGAAATAAATAGGGAGAGAGGGGGAGGCGGATAGAGGATGGATAGAGGAGAGGATAGGTGGAGAGGAGGCAGACAAGTCGAAGAGGCGGGGATGGAGCCAGTAAAGGTGAGTGTAGGTAGGGGGTTAGGGAGGAGATAGGTCAGTCCAGGGAGGACGGACAGGTCAAGGGGGCGGGATGATGTTAGCAGATAGGAGATGGGGGTGTGAGGAAAAACAGGTTAGGGAGGTGGAGATGAGCTGGGCTGGTTTTGGGATGCGGTTGGGGAAGGGGAGATTTTGAAGCTTGTGAAATCCACATTGATGCCATTGGGCTGCAGGGTTCCCAGGCTGAATATGATTTGCTGTTCCTGCAGCCTTCGGGTGGCATCAATGTGGCATTGTAGGAGGCCAAGGATGGACATGTCATCTGAGGAATGGGAGGGGGAGTTGAAATGGTTCGCGACTGGGAGGTGCAGTGAAGGGTTTAGGCCCGAAACGTCAAGTTTTCCTGCTCCTATGATGCTGCTTGACCTGCTGTGTTCATCCAGCCCCATGCTTGTTATCTCGGATTCTCCAGCATCTGCAGTACCTTTTATCTCTTGTACATTATAGCATTGGCTTGCACCACTATTTGGAAACGAGTAAAAATTCTAGCAGTTCAGGCTCCACCTGATTGGCTGATCAATCCACGGTGTCCTAGTTTACCATTGATCTGCCATATTCAACTACTGTCTGTCACAGAGGGTTGACTATTGTCCAATTGATCATTTTCAGGCATGCCATCTCATTAACAAAGTTTAAATATAGATTTGTGTTCTCAAAATAAGGAATAGCAGAGGTTTTCATAGAGTAGTAGTCACATGTCTCATGCAATTCATACAAACTATGAAGCACGCAGCCTATTTTTCGGAGTATGCACCTACATTTCTAATCTCCTTATTTTAAAGTCAATGGAAATGAAGGGGTGTCAGGGGAGAGGCAGCACTCTTTGAATTTCACAGAGTTGAATTACTGAAAGCAAACAGCAATTCAAACAAATGAGGGTGTGTGCAATCCACATTATCCTGCCTAACCCATTAGTGTTAACAAATCACTCAAAGTTAACACTAGAATTGACTCAAGCCTTCATGAATACAGAAATGGAAAATAGTCATCCAATTCCTAACATAACAGAATTTGTGATTATTTCACACTGCTCCTTATGAATAAAGAAATGTCCCCACATTTAATGTACATTAAATGCACTTATTACTTAATGATCAGAGCAGTGCTGTGGTAACTTAGAAGTCCCAGTAGAGAGACACAAAAATGAAATTTTACATTAAATTCCATTTGCTCTGTTAATCCCTACATCATAAAAGACACACAAACGTCAAACTTAAATCTGCCAGGCTACAGTTCAGAGTTAATTAGACTTGTGAATCACTTTCCCTCTAACTAATGCCACAATATTCCAGAAGGTTTAAATTCAGCTGAAACTGCTCAACTGTACATGACTGGTGCTCTGACTTGGAGCAGGCTTTATCCTGCTCGCTAGTGGCAACCTATTTGAGAACACAAAGGATCCACTCAGCAGACTTTGTGCTTCTCTAATCATTCGCAGATCACCGTGTCTGATGTTAACAGAATTTCAATTAGATTTTGTCAGTAATTCTTCTGTTGCTGTGCGCAGACCTGTTTTAAAAGAAATAGACTTTGATTTGTCTCCTCATACATTGTCAAAGCCCGAGAAAAATCATAACGCCAGAGAGCTTGAAAGAAGAAAAAGTCATTCAACTAATCAGTCCCACATTTTCCACAGACCAGGTACAAATTACTCTATAATTGGTTTTGTCCACCTATTTAATCTCCTGAGGGAAGGTTTTGTTTGAACACAAGATTAAAGTGAGTTGAATGGCAAGTGAATTTGCAAGGCTCAGACAATGGGTGACAAATTAAATCATTTTGTATCTGTGTTTCACTGCGGACACAACAATTCAGCACAATAATTATTTGAAGATAATCAAGAAAATAATCGTGATATTTATCCATTTCCAAAATCTGTAATAGTCAAACAACATTCATGCTTCAAACAAATTGAATTTTTCATTATCGATCAAAGAAACAATACTCACATTTATAAAGCATCATTCACAACCTCAAGAACACTTTACAGTCAATAAAGTACTTTAGATGCCTTGCTACTGTTATAAGATCAGAAACATGGCCGAAAATTTTCACACAGAAAGACTCACAAAGATAATGAATCCTTGTCTTTGGTGATGTTGACCAGGGCACCAGGGAGAGCTCCCCAACTCTACTTGGAATTGGGATCCCTTACACCAACTGCGAGGGCAAACTGAGTGCCAATTTAGCTTTTTCACTGAAACACAGCTCCTCTGACACTGTAGCACTCCCCCACATTTCACTAATGAATCAGTTCAGCTATTGTCCTCAAGTCTTTGGATTGGGACTTAAATTATTATTTCTGACTCACAGGCAGGAGGGCTGCCACTTGCTCAAGGCTTATAGAACTGCCAGCACCTCATACATTAACCACACTAAACATTATTCCCAATTATCAGTTGAAAGGCGTTGAAACTTTACAAGTTTGGTGACCAGTTAGGTAATGTTATGGATCAGACCAAACCCTCTCAAAATATATTAAGAAGACAGCCTAAACCCCAACTTCTTCTTAGTTGTAAAGGCAAGTGTAAGGCGTTATGTTCCACATGCAATTCAATTGCTCCAACTACCAGGCTTGAAGCAAAACACACTTTATTCTTACACCATAAAATATAAATAAAATTGGATTAACTTAACTCAATTTAAAAGCATAACAGAATAATAGATTATTTAACTACCAAACAGCAACTGTTCCAATGTAGTAACATCCTATAAACATACCCTTAGCAAAGGCAAATTCAGTGAAATTGATTGTCTCATACGCAATTCTAGCAGCAGGAAGAGAACCCCAGTTTTTAGCTGTAATGCCAAGAGACATTATACCTTCCACATCCAGATTCAAGACCCCAGCAACTACTGAAAGTTAAACTAAAATCCTGGTTCTGTGGGAGCTTCACCCCACCCCTTCATGCTGCTTCTATTGTTCCAAATTTAAAATAAAATCCCAAGACCTCACAAGCTGTTTACTTTATTGGCTTGGAACAGACTGCTTGGTACCTTTGTCTCAATCTCTCTTCTTAAAAAAAAAAGGACAACATACAGACATAGCATCATCACAGGCTCATACAAGTCTGGGGCTTACACTTTCAGATCTCACAACAAAACTCCTTTTCTTGACAGGTCTAAAGCTCAAAGCAACAAAAACAGACAGACCTCAACAGTTCAATACCATTAAACAAATCATAAGACAAAGAACTGCAGATGCTACAAATCAGAAAGAAAAATAAATTGCTAGGAAAACTCAGCATCTGCAGAGACAAAGCCGAGTTAATGTTTCAAGTCCAGTAATCCTGCTTCAGAACTGACTGTAGCTGGAAAAAGGTTGATATATATGCTGAAGATAGGGTGTGGTGGAGAGGGGGTAGAAAGGAGTAAACAATAGGCAGAGATGGAACTCAGAGAGAGAGAAAAACAGTTGGGCAGGCAAAGGAATGGGTAAAGCTCAGCCTGGGGGAATCAATACCTGCTAGTGGGGACCATTAGCAGCTGACAATGAATTGTTTGTGGTAACAGCCCATGTGATGACAAGGCCTGGTGTTTGGGGGTTGGAGTAAAGACATGGGAGAAGGTGCTAAAGCCCGAAAATTATTGAACCTGATATTGAGTCCTGAAGGCTGCAGGGCCCCTAAGCTGAAAATGAGACACTGTTCTTCCAGCTTGTGCTGAGCTTTGCTGGAGTCGTGCTGCAAGCCCAAGGCAGCGATGTTGTCTAGGGAACAGGGTGGTGTGTTGATGTGGTAGCCAATTGGAAGCTCGGGGTCATTTTTATGGACAGAACATAGGTGTCCTGCAAAACGGGCACCCAGTCTATGCTTCATTTCTCCAATTTAGAGGACACCACATTGTGAGCAGCGAATGTAGTTTGAACACTAGATTGTCTGAAGTGCAGGTAAAGTGCTGCTTCACCTGGAAGGTGTGTTTGGACCCTTGGATACTGAGGATGGAGGAGGCAACTGGGCGGGTGTTGCACATTCAGCGATTGCAGGGGAAGGTATTGTGGGGCTGTGGGGTTGTGTTGGGCGTGAAGGAGGAGTGATCCAGGGTATCTCAGAGGGAACAGTCCCCACAGAAGGCTGACACTGGAGGGAAGGAGAATATGTATCTGCCACCTCCAGTATCCTACTGGAGGTGGCAGAAGTAGCAGCTAATTATCCTTTGGATGTGGATTCTGGGCAGTTCCCTATCCTGTTGTGGAAGGGAAGGGAGCAGGTGAGAGCCAAGACGCAGGAGATGCCTCAGACTTGGTTAAGGGCCCTGTCAACTACGGTAGTGGGGAATCCTTCGTTGAGGAAGAAGGTGAACATTTCGGAGGCTCCCTTGTAGAAACTGGCATTATCAGAGCATACGCAAAGGAGACAAAGGAACTTGGATAATGGAATAGAGTCTTTCCAGTAAGCGGGGTGTGAGGATGTATAGTCATTGTAACTATAGAAGTTAGTTGGTCTGTACTGGATATTGAATGCCAGCCTATCCCCAAAAATGGAAACAGAGATGCCAAGGAAGGGAAGGGAAGAGTCTGAGATCAACCAGGTGAGGGTGAGAGCAGGGTGAAAATTCGAAGTGAAATAGGTAAACTTTTCCAATTCCAGGCAAGAGAGGGAAGCAGCACCGATGATGTCATCGATATAATGGAGAAATAGTTGTGGGTAGGGGCTGGAATCGGATTGGCACAAGGAATGTTCCACATACTCCACAAAAACACAGCCATAACTGGGGCCCGTGAGAGTACCATTGGCCACCCATTTTGACCTGAAGAAAGTGAGAGGAGGTAAAAGAGAAGTTGTTCAGTATGAGGATGAGATTGGGGCCAGGTGAAGGAAGGTGGTGATGGATGGGGACAGTTTGGGCTTTCTTTCAGGAAGAAGCAAAGAGTCCTGAGACTATCCAATTGGCAGGGGTGGCCATGTAAAGGGATTGCACATGCATGGTAAAGAGGAGGCAGCTGGAGCGCATGAACTGGAGGTTCTGAAACTGACGTAGAGCATTAGAAGAATTGTGTTTGTAAGTGGGAAGGGACTGGACTAGAGGAGAAAAAAAATCCAGTTGGGGTAGGAAGAGCTGCCATAGTTAGCTAATTGAGGCTAGTGAGGGTGTTGCAGATTTCAAGTATTTGGGCCAATTGTCATTGATAACATGTTCCACAGCCAGGCATGCAATGAATTAGCTAGTCAGACTACCTTAGCACTGGTTGTGGAGGTATCTAAATCCAGTCAGTACTTTTTTAACTGTGGGGCTAGTCAAATTACAAATTGACACAAACATAATTAAATCTGGACACAGATTATAAGTAATTTACAGGCATGACAGAGCACCTCACCTTTACATCATATTAAAGAAATTAAAAGCAGAAATAGCGCTACCTGACAACTTAAATATTAATGTACAAATTTAGTGAAGATGTGCCAAATTGGTGATACACTGAATCAGTCTCCTGAGTGATTAACTTAGGTTAGATTTGATAACATACTTTAAGAAACTTAAAACTGAGTATTAATGGCCATACCATATTTTCTCATGAAACATTTGTGCTAAAGCCCAGAACTTAGGAAGAGACTCATCAGCTTTAACTTTAAGCACATCATGACCTGCAGTCTGCATTTGGAAGAGGCACAAGCTAGCACAAACTAGAAGGTCTACTCATGTGTGAATATCAATGGCTAATGATACAATTTCTGTGCCAGTGATTATTTAACCTCAGCGCTGGGACAAAGAGGAAAATGCCAAGTGGGTGCACAGTGGGTATGAAAGGAAAAAAAGTTGAGAAAATGTGTTTTATGGTCAAATGCTTCACAATTCTGAAATCAGATTCAGTGGAGCACACAAAAATCACAGAATCATGGAATCATTACAGCACAAAAATAAACCTTTTGGAATTTCATCTCCAACTTCATTTTTAACTTTATCCTGTGCCCTGAAATTGGGCCACGTCAATTATCAGGCATTAAGGATAGGCACCTAATTAGGGGCATTAGACCCATGCTATTCTTAACATGTCTAAGGTATTTGTGAAGGAAATTACAAACAATTATTATACTAAATAAATTGAGATGCTGCCTTGTTCTGAATTCTCAGAACATGCCTATCTTCACAAGTGAAAGGTTTGAGAAATATGACTGCCCTGATATTGGGTAAGCATAACTGAAAGAGATGACATATTCAGTTATATTGAGAACCAGCTAAATAGTAAACAGCCTTAAATGAGTTTTGTTTGCATAAGTAGAGATTCAAAATGCAACAAAATGATTCAACTGTTCAGTGTTCAAGAGCTCAGAGTACAGTTAGGCTCCTTCTCTGAACTTCTTCATTCATGGGCACAAATATGAACAAAAGGTTTGTTCAACAGAAGATTTCTCTTTGCACACCATTACAGTGACAACATGAAATTTTACAGGGTTAAGCCCTGAGCCAATTATGCCAAATCTGGTATTCGATATTGCTATTGAACAAAAGCATAAAACAGGTTTCCACATATTTTCAGGATTCACACATCATAGGCTAACTTAAACTCTTTCTCATATGTAATCAGCAATTTCTACAAGCTATTCTAAAAAGGCAAAAAGAAACACTTTCTAACTCTGCAGGCTACAAGCTAGCCTCTCGGAACCCTGTCTCTATTGGCTGCCTTCCTATTGTTCATCATTTACTCCTTAAATACCTTTAGAGAATGTCCTAGTTTCTCACATTTCAACAGAATGCTCAGTTACTTCGCACACCTCATGTTTCACATACCAGGAATCCATCTCCCAACAGTAACTTCCATGTATTACTGTCCCACTGGCATTCTTCTTCCCATTGATCTATGATATGGGTGAGCAGCTCAAGCTTCGCATTCCACTGATACTTTCACATTGGTGAAGGACCCAACCCACTTCGGGTTTGACAGCTGAACACTAATATTTTTCAAACAAACAATTTCGCATGTTTCCAATCTACATGATCTAAAACGTTTTCTTTGTTTCCCAGGGTGGGAGCATCAGTTGTGTAGTCTGAGTTGAATTATGTGGAAAGCCCCTGTTATTTTCTACTCAGTACCAATACATGTTTTACTCAACTCTAGCTTAGAGAGAAATAAATCACAAAAACAGGCAATTCAGCCTAACCAGGCCAGAGGAGTACCCACCCCCTCCCCCCACCCAACCCTAAGATTTCTGGTTCCATCAGCACGACCCTCTACTACTTTTTCCCCCACAGGTTTGTCTAATTTCCCCTTCAATGTATCTATTTGTCTCAACTGCTACCTACTATCGTGATTTTGGTATTGACATGAGTCATTTACCAAAGAGGTTTCTCCTGAATTCTCTCATTTAATTCTTGGTGAATACCTTACACAATGATCTCTAGTTTTGCACTTCCTCAAGAGAGGAGACTCTGGGCCCATTTTTGAACAACGGAGTAGGTTTGGTATGAATTAAAATTGCACTTATTCCCTCTGTGACTTTTCTATCAAAACCTTTCATGATTTTGAAAGAGCTCTATTAGATCATGCCTTGGGCTTGTCTTTTCAAGAGAAAAGTGATTCATTGTGCAAGGTATAGCTGCATTGTTTTGCTCTTTTCCAATTTTATTGCTCAATCTCCAGAATTGTGTATGGAGTTCAAAGTGCGGCCTAATCAGGTTTGGGTAAAATTTGTCACAATTTGACTACTTCTAAATTCTATCCCCTTATAAATAAGCCACAGTGTTATGTTTGCTGTTCTCATGACCTCATTAACCCATGGTCAGCACTCCAATATCTGCATATTTTCCATGCCATCTTTTTCAGTATTGAATTCCAAAATGGGCTGCAAATTTAGAAGGTATGGGTGGAATCTTGTTCTCCCAGAGATGGCAATGCTAGAGATGAGAAGGACATTTATTTAAATGAGACTATGATGCAATCCTTGTCACCTTCTTATCTCCATTGGAATCCAGTACAAGGTGCGGGGTCATGGTTGATATCCCTGCCCGACTGCTGATTGATATCCATAAGTATTAACCCAGCATGCAGGCATACTGTGTTCCCAAAAGGGAAAATACAATGTGTGGGCTATTTTTCAGCAGGTGCACGTCAGACAAAGGGTTGCTGGCTGAGATCTGCTCCTCTGCCCTATTCTCGGATCCCCCAATCCCTCTCCAAGTAACTCCCGTGGGAAGGCATGTCAAGGTGTTGGAATGGCTTGATTCGAAAAAGGCATGCGGGCCGTTCCTTAGAAGAGGCAAAATAGGTCTCTCACAGTCTGTCCAGCCAGCAATCACACCCACAATACCACCATAAAATTCCCTCAATTGTAGAAACTGCCTTTCCTTGCCCCTTTACTTACCTCTTCTGACGAATTGACGTCAAGGTAGGTGAAAGCCTTTGCGATTATTATTCTATACTTGTTATTCTTTTCTCAAATTTGTTTGTATATTTGTTCCTTCTCTCCCCACAAAAAAGATAGTGCGTAAGCTAGCTCTATTAATGTCATCGATCATTTATTAACTGTCATCTCTATTCTCATGGATTGTATTTCTGTTTCACTGATTAAAGAATTAAGATCAAAACACACAGCAATTAGGCAAAAGTTACTTAGTGCATAGGGTTAGATAGCGATTTAATTAGTCATTTTTAACCATGGCGCTCGAATAAAAGATTTCTGTGATTAATTCGACAGATATTCTATTTGGATAAATTCTTTGACAAATATACGTGTATAAATGGCTTTGTACTTCCCTCAGGATAATTCTCCACCTATCAAAGCACAATTAACAGCTTTCTAAATTTTCTTTGGTTGTCAAAGCAAGTTGCTTTTCTGACGAATCAGTGAGCAGAAAATGAATGTGTCATTTTAAATATTGCTAAAAGCTACATTTACACATTTTGTCTGCAGTTTCCTGCAAATGCCTTCATATTTCAGCGCCAGTTTTACGGAACTTAATGTCGAATGAAACATTAAAATGCAGCAGATTATCGACTAAATGCTCGGAGACAGTTGACTGAGCAATAAGGCGAACAGTGAGCACAGTAGAATGGGGATCACTCACTGCTTGTATCTCACAAAATCAATGTTTACTCACTTCCAATGACATACATTAGGAGCGCTCGCACGAGAGCACTCAATGGAAATGCTAATATAAAATCAAAGGCTAGACACTCCACAGCAACTGCAGGATCAGTCCTTCTTCTAAAGATGATACCATCATGCTGTTGAAAGTTAGCTTAAACAAATGTTATAAGCACTTGGTTGTTTTTTTAAATTTTGGACAAATATCACAGGTGATGTAACAGAAAACTAATTCATTTTGCTTTAATGTGTGGTATGCATTAAATGTGCAAACTTAACTATTTCTGAAAGACAGCATGATTGAGAAATTGTTCAAATTAAATCATTTTAGCTTACATATCACTCATCTCCTAGACAGGGAGCTTCCACTATATCGTTACATTCCAGAGTGTAAGCCAAAATCAGTGAGCATTCAGAATAATCAAGGGCAACTGATGTGGATTTGGTCCAGATGTGTGATGCTTGACCATTTTAATAGTTTTCGGAAGAATGACTGGATATAGACAATGCAACAAATGTGAAGTATTTATTTATCTTGAAGACTTTCGATGAGGACCCTGTTAGAAAATCTTCGTCAATGGTATAAAAGCAGAAGTGTAGATCAAAAGCTGGCTGATGGGTAGCGAACAAAGAGTCACAATAAGTAAATAGTGATTGAAATGGAAGATGTGTACACTGAGAGGTCAGTTCTGCGCTGGATGCTAATCTCTTAGTGTATTAATTATTTATATACAGAGAACAGAATATTGAAATTTACTGATGACACTAAAATATTAAGATTGGCAAATAGCCAAGGCAGCTGTAAAAGGAACGACATAAATAGCAGATTTTCATATGGATACATTTTGAAAGAAGAAGCAAGGGACTAGATTTTAATGAGGATAGGCAACCAGGTATGGGGTCTCCAGGTCCTGACTCCAGATCAATATATCCTTTCAGTAACAGTAATTGGTTTCAATTGAATTCCTGCCTCTCCCCAGCAGGTAGTCCATCCAACTCCAACGAATGGGAATGTATGCACAATAGGTGTGGATGCTAAAAAGTATGGTTGAACAGGATAATGGAATTTTGCCACTAGTTTATGTACTTCCCGCAATGTAATTGAACCAGCGCTTGAACAGTGAATAAATAAATACTATCAGACACTACCCACATCCTTTCCATTTATTTATAAATACATTCATACTTCTTAAATAGAAACCTTTATTTAAATTGAGTGGACCAGTAGATGCCACACCTGTTACTCTCTGATTAACCACAGAAAAGTAGTACATCACCACCAGGATTGCTGACAATCTACTTTATCACACCTTGGTATCAAAACCCTATTAGTTTGAAGCTTCAAACATTTCCTTTGCAAATCATTAAATCTTTTTGCCATGGATGTAAAAAATATTAGTTGATTTACTGCCAATAAGTTAAACATGCTTATAATTCAGATTCCCCCAGAATTAATTGGTGCACACTAAAAGATGAGGAGAATCAATCTGGTTTCAAAGCTGTTTCAGTTAGCCTTCTAGCTCAAGCTAACCTTTGGTTACTTTTCAGCCACACTCATTAACAAACTGTACATGATATTAAGCTACAGATCAGCATGTTTTGAGCTCTACAAATTCTAACCTCCTGGCAATGCATTATCACTTGACCACTAGGGTCACAGTTACACTGCTGCTTATCTCAGATACTCATCTCCATATTCATTAAAGCTTAATTCGACAAAATTATTCCAGGAACAGGATAGTTGTGTTCGGTTTTGAATTTATTGTTAACTCTCCCAACATCATTTGGAAACATTGTAATTTTAAAAACTCTTTCTCAGCTTCAGAGCACCTACAAAGCAGCTGAGCAAAATGTTCTCCAAGATAGTTGAGTGTCATGGAGCATATAGGCAGCCAATGACTCTTGTATTTGCCCTGCAAACATGGTGTCCAATGGAACTAGCTGTCAGTTGGTGAGATCATAAAGGCCTTGCCCATTCAGCCTGTAGATCTCTAAAGTGATTGGTGATTGTTCTGCTCAGTAGAGAAAATCTAAGTGGAAATATAAATAACTTGCTGCATTTGAAAAGAAATTTGTGAAGGTAATTTTAATTTTTGATTTTCTCCACTAAATCTTCCCAAACCAATACTCACTGCAGAAGGGGAAATTGTACAGGGGATCTTGTCTTACCTTTACCCCACTGCCATTTTCACCCACTAGAGAGTCATATCAAGGTGATTTTGTACTGACTCTCACCTGCCACTCACTTTTCTCAATACCATCCACCAACCTCCACCTCCACACCCCACCTACTGCTGCCACCGCACATAGATCACTTTTGCCCCACTCTTCTACCAACAATATTATCTCTGAAGCAAAGCTGACCTTCTGGAGGTTGGCATTTATTCCAGCTAACATTTCACTACCCAACCCAAGCCCTTCACTAGCTTTACACGCAGTATACTTACAGAACTTAGACACAATGCTTTTCATCTTGTGCACTATCCACTAATACTATTCTGTCTCAATACACTTCTATAGGGTTACACTGCCTCATTCTTCATCTCTCCAAAAATGTTTCTACCCTCCACTAGAGTGTCACTTCCTGTAATTACATGTGGAAACTGACTGTTTGTTTAAAGTACCAGAGAAGGATAATGGGAGCAGGAAAAATATAACATCCACCTGTAGGGTTAATACTGGTTGAATTGCACTCATGAAACCCTGTCCCAGCCCAAAATCATAATAGATGGAGATTTGGTGATGGTAATGCCATTGAATATCAAGGGGTGCTGGGTAGCTTCTCCCTTGCCAAGACGCAGCAGAGCTGAGGCAATTTGAACAAGAATGGACAATGGCTCAGCAACAGCTATTTCAGCTGCAGGCCCAGAGACCTGGCAAGAAAATGGAAGATTGATGAGTGGTTCAATTATCTTGAAAATGACTTTCTTTTCTCTGTGATAGAGATAAAAGGTACTGCAGATGCTGGAGAATCCGAGATAACAAGCGTGGGGCTGGATGAACACAGCAGGT
>JAHRHZ010000051.1:11960947-12040537 GCA_024137785.1 Ginglymostoma cirratum
GAAGGGTCTCGGCCCGAAACGTCAAGCTTTCCTGCTCCTATGATGCTGCTTGGCCTGCTGTGTTCATCCAGCCCTTTCTTTTCTCTGTGGAGCTTTCTCCCATTGTCTTCCTCCTCATTTTTCCTATATGGCTTGATAGGCTTTGGGATCATGGGGGTCATTCAGAAATTACAGAATCAGTTTAAAAATGCATGCGAGTAGATAAAACAGTCAGCAAGACATTGGGCTAAATTTTACAGGAAAGAGGCTAATTGTCAATTTCGGTGGGTTTCATGAAGAGTTTCTCTCTGCGTGGATGATTTCGTGCCACTATTTCAAAAATGAGCAGGGGAGTCATCCTCGATTAACCTGGCCAATATTTATCCATTGATCAAAACCAGCAAAACAAATTATCTAGCTTTTACCACATTGGTGTTTGTAGGGGTTTGCTGTACGTCAATTGGCTGCCACATATCCTACTTTGTAACAATGACCACACTTCAAGATGTACTTTGCTGGGTGCAGAGTGCTTTGAGACATTCAGTGGCCATGAAAAGTGCAATGTAAAGTGAGTAACGCATTCAATTAAACAAAGCAGTGGGATGTCAAGTTAGATGTAACTTTGCCGAGAAGATTCTCAAGATGACAAACTCCTCTGGAGATCGAGAAAATGAAAGTCGCACATCTCTCAAGGAGCATTGCTGTCATCAGTCAAAAAGCTTTTGACAAACTTTTCATGCCATCACTAGCCAAAACATAATGTAAATAATGTCAAAAGACATGATTTGTGTGAGACGTTTGTGGCAGAAAAATGAAAAAGAATTATTTTACTCTTTTCTTTTTTAGCAACAACAAAATGCTCAGTTGTTCATGACCTTGGGGGTCCATTTAAAGGTTGCAGATTCACTGACCAAAGTGACCTGGCAAGGCTAGGGTTCTACACTTCGAATTATTGCAGTCGGCTAATCATAAGGATGAAATGCATTTCAGTGTATTCAGTGCATTTTAGTACTGACTTTCCTTCAGTTGATATTCAAAGTCAGTATGTTCTGCCGCAATCAGTTATGATTTTTGAAATATGTGTGAATTAATGTATTTATTTTTTTCCCTTTGATCTAAGCTACCTGCACTTTCACATCTCCCCTCAAGGTGTTGTCTCATACAATATGACTAGTTACTGAACTACTCTCTAGTCCGTCACCAGTGAATGAACATAGGCAGAATATTCCAGTGTCGGAGAAGTGGTCAGTAAAAAGGAATCACGCACAGATATTTTGGCCTCCTCCCTCTAAAGTATGGACACTGCTGCAATATTTCAGTGAATGCATGTCAGAGATCTGCTTACTATTCATTGAGCAGGGATTAATATTGCATCATCCATGTTCCAGTATGACATGGAACCATTCAGTTATTTAACAAAACATTATAAAGTCTTGCACTGGTTTATTACTTTAAGAAAAGCTGGGGCAGCCCTTTCGCCATCTACACCAAGACACCAAGTTGACATTTTGATGTTCTCACATTTATTTTGCTATTTCGTCAGATAATCTGTTGCCCAGAGTATGAATCTACCTAGATCCATCGCAACACATGACCTCCAAAACATCACATTGTGCTGGCTGAAAACCCAGTATTTTTAATAACTGCAAACATTAGGGTCTCCATCCATTACTTATGAGCTCAGTAAATGCCAGACAGCCTAACTGGTTGCATAACATTTCAGCACCTTCAGAATTTGAACTGCTTGCAATGGAAATTGAACATTTGAAGTGAAGCATTATGTTTCCTTGCCTAGAGAACACAGCGCTCAAAATATACACCACCTCAGAAGTGAACCTGACAATCCAATTTCCAGCTGACTCCCAGCACAACCTTGTTCTTGCAGCACCCATTCACTGAAATAACATTTTTCAGATTTTATATAACATAAGGCTTTTGCCATGCTCCAACCCAGGTCCTACCCCTTCCCCAGCTGCTCATCCTTTCGCCCACCTGATCTGAAACATCCCTATTTCAAAGTCCTGAGTATTTCAGCTTACTTATATTAACCTTGCCCAACCCTTCTCCTGAAATTCTTTAAACTCCTCTGGTATGTAAATTTAAGAGAACTTCACTCAACAATGTAAGCTTTCCAGCTTCACTCTACTGCACGTAATACCAAAATGAATGTGTCACAGATATCAGAAAACATGAATCAAACTGATAACAAAAAATGATTTTAAGAAAAAGCAATGTTTCAATAATCTTATTTTCTGTACCAGTTGGGTAAAATTCTGGATAATGTTGACAAGCTCAATTAATCCCAACTGAGACCCACACAAAAATGATGTCAAAACTCAGTGACTAGCAAAATAAATGTTTCAATATTACCCATTCTCAACATTGCCAAAAAGGTCTGTCAAGTCACTCTGAGTTACAGGTTACAATTTATGGAGAATGAGTCATTTAGCACATTAAATTGCAACAAAGTTGTAAACCTATTGATAAATAATGTTTCTGATTCTGGATAAGAAAGTCCATTAGGGACGATAACCATATAAAATAAAAGAACAAATCTAACCATCTTCCTCTGACAATCAACAGCATTCTATCACTGATCCTTCAACTACTGACAGGTTACCATTGACCAGAAACTGAATGACACCAGCCATGAAAATAATTTGTCTACAAGAGCAGGTCAGAGGCTGGAAATTTTGTGAGAAGAAATTCGTCTCCTGACTCCCTGTTTATTGTACATGATCTGCAAGGTGCAAAGTCAGGAGTGTGATGAAATAGTCTCCAGTTGCCTTAATTAGAGCAGCTCTAACAACACTGAAAAGATGCAATACAATCAGGACAAATCAACCTGTCCGCTACCTTCAATATTCAATCCTCCACCTCTGTGTCAGCAGTGTGCACCGTCCACAAGATTCACTGCAGTAGTATACCAAGGCTCCTATGATAGCACATTTCAAACCCATAACCTCTACCATCTAGAAGGACAAGGGCAGAATATACTACCACTTATAATTTCCCCTCCAAGCCACTCACTATCCTGACTTAGAGCTAATTGCCATTCCTTCGCTGTCGCTGGGTCAAAATCTTGGACTCCTTTCCCACAGCTCCGTGGGTGTATCTACATCCCCAGGGACTGCTGTGGTTCAAGCAGGCAGCTCACCATAACCTTAGCAAGAGCAATTAAGGATGGGCAACATAATGGAAGCATCTGATGAACGGATAAGGAAAAAAACAAACTGGTAAGTCTTTGATGGATTGGTCACATTTACCAAATTAGCAAGGGCTTGCATCGCAGTTTGGACTGTAAATGCAGTGCACATGGTAATGTTTGCAAGCAATGTTACCAGTTACATGCCAGCAGGCACAGGAATACAGGTAAAGCTGATGACACAAAACATTGTCTCACTTTCCAAAACGGACTAGTGGCTTTTATTAAGGGATGGAATTGAAGGTGAAAGCATGCCAAAACAAATAACCTGTTAACGAATGAGAAAGCTTACTTTGTCTCCTCTCAAAAATGATCACTTCATTTGTTCTGTGTATTTAGTAGTGCATTAAACCCAGATAACAATCAAAGCAGAATCTTATAGGAATCTGAGTGACATGGCCTATGGCAAGATGGATGGCAGAATCAGGTGAGATATCTGATGAGGTGCATTTTTGACATTGAGACCAACTCATCCCATCTTTTATTCTTTTCACGAACAGTGTCAGAGATTCTTACTCGCAGCAGTAATTTGCTAATTGGCAGTAAGTAATATTTATTGAGTATCTTATCGATGGCCCATCTCACCTCTTTAATATTCTGGTTGCAATCTTCCTGACCTCACCCAATTAATGAGATGTTAGGAAAACATGATACAGGAATCAGAGTGGGCGCATGGCGGGTTTAGTTTATTCCTTGCTCCACACAATCTCTACGTTGGACCACAGGCACCAACATCTCGAGGCATTGCCACGGGCACCAGGAGGAAAGGGATGTAGAGATGCTGAGGTGTATACCTACATATAAATTAGGAACAAGAGTAGGCTAAGCAGCCCCTTGAGTCTGCTCCGTCATTCAATGAGATCATGGCTGATCTGTTTGTGTTTCAAATTTCACATTGCTCTCTATCCTAATAATATCTACCTAACCAAAACATACTTGCTTCAATGATCCTGCACTCACCACCTTCTGGTGTAGAGAGTTCTACAGCTGTACAACCCTCTGAAAAAAACAATTTCTCCGCATCTATCTGCTAAAAGGGCGCCCATTAATACTAAAACAGTGCCCTCTAGGTTTGGACCCATCTACAAGAGGAAATGATGGCCTAGTGGTATTATCGCTGGACTGTTAACCCAGGGATCCAGATAACATTCTGGGGATGCAGGGTCGAATCCCACCATGTCAGATGGTGGAATTTGAATTCAATTCAATTAAGAATCTGTTGATTGTTGGGAAAACCCATCTGGCTCACTAATGCCCTTTCAGGAAGGAAACTGCCATCTTTACCTGGTCTGGCCTACATATGACTCCAGACACATAGAAATGTGGTTGACTCTTAACTGCCCTTTGGGCAATGAAGGATGGGCGATAAATGCTACCTTGCCAGCAATGCCCTCATCCTGTGAATGAATAAAGGAAAAAAGTATTCACCTTGTCAAGACTGTTCAGATTCTTATGAACACTAACCAAGTGACCTTTTACTATCCTAAACTCTACTGAAAACAAGCCCAGTATGTCCAATTTTTCCTCATAAAACAATCTGTTTGGTCCAGATATCAATCTTGTGAAATCAGTTTGAACTGCCTACAACGCATTTACAACCTAAGCAAACTAAAACTGCACAGTATTTAAGACGTGGTCTCAGCACTGCCCTGTATAATTGAAGTATAACATCTTCACTTTTATATTCAACTCCTTTTGTCATAAAGGGTAGCAGTCCATTAGCTTTCTTAATTACTTGCTGTACCTGCATACTAATGTTTTGTGACTCAAGCACTAAAAAATGTCTGTATCTCAGAACTCTGCAGTACTTCTCCTCTTATGAAATACTGTCTTTTTTTCATTCTTCCTGTCAAAGTGAAGAATTTTACATTAAGACAGCAGTGCTTCTTGAATTTTCAACTGAAAGACTCTCAGAACTTCCCTTGAAGTTTTGGTTTGAATATTTCCAAGAGATCTTTGTGCGAGTCTGTCATTGTGCCCATGTCCAGCACTCTGCATTTGTTAATGTCTTTGAGATGATGATAGGTTTTGATAGATGAAAACTTTGACCTACAATATGGATAATCTACATTCTTACAAAGAAATCTGATCGTCCCTTGACAAAGTCACATTTAACCTTTGATATGGGGGTGGGGTATACGTAAGAATTTCAGATCGTTGATCCAAAAATATCTGATAACAAGAGGTCTCAGCCAAGTCTTACTATGAGGTATGTATTCCAAATGTTGAATTTTAACATACAAGAAATTATCTGTTGGATTGCCTTTTCAAGGTGAAGTGGTCAGTCCCAGACATTAGACATTTTTGTGGCATATTCCTGTCAGTTTGGCTACTTTCAGGTCAGGTGACTTGGGTGGCCATTTTAAAGTGTCCCAGCCTGTGCCCAATTGTTTTACTCTCAACACCAAAGTTCAAGGCTTTTAAGTTAGACAGTTAGTCTTTAAGGATTAACAGCCCATATTTTATCAACATTCCACTTGCAAGCACAATCTATACTTCCTGACTCTTGCACAACATGAAAGCAACTTAGTTGGGTTAGACAGGCCATGGGCAGCAAATCATTTCAAGCTGTTTTCATTGCTTTTTGGTATGCTAAGTGGATTTGTTTCCTTTAGAGGTAAGAATGAGGAGGTTACTAAATCACATTTATTGCCAAATCCAGAAAATAAACAGGAAAACAATTTGGCCACTTTGAACAGGTGGGAAATGAACAACCACAGGGAAATATCAGGTTGGAATCTAATGTTTCTCATTTGTTACTTGGCTAAAGTGAATTCACAATTTAAGTTAAAGGATAGGTCAAAAGAGATGCAGTGGCAAACATTTAAGGGAATATTGCCACTCAAAATGGATACATTCCAACATGTAAAACAAATTCCAAAGGATATACAATGGTTAGCTGGTAGAGTTAAATACAGTATAAAACCAAAAATAAAAACACATAATTGTGCAAAGATATTTAGGTATGTAATTTAATTGTAATTTAGGTATGTGCAAAGGTATATAATGTTAAGAAAAAGCAAATAATGTCTGAAAAGTGAATAAAGAGAGAAAAATTACCATATGAAAGAAAGCTAACTAGAAATATAAAAGAAGTAAGAGTTTTTATAAATACCTAGAAAAGAACGACGTTAACAAGGCAAGTGCTAGTCCTGTAAAAACAAAGGAGAATTTAAAATGGAAAATAAGGAGATGGCAGAAGAATAAACAGGCAATTTGCATTTGTTTTCATTAATTATGTAACACAGTACAAGTAACATCACCGAATCAATGATTCATCAGGAAATGGAAAGGAGTGAGGAACTCGGGAAAATAGTAATCCACAAAGAAGGGCTACTCAGTAAATTGTTGGAGCTACGGGCTGAGAAGTGCTTATGGGTGTGTCTCATGCTAGGGTCTTAAAAGAAATAGCCAGGAACATTCCCTTCAGTTTTCTTGCTTTTGTGCAGAGATCCAATGTCCGTGTGCGGCAGCAGCTTCTGAATGGAGAAGTCATGCATCAACTCGCTGATTGGTGTGTGCAGAGCTTCCCTGTGGCTGTGCATCCAACGCACTTTAAGAAAAAATTGATGCCTAGTGAGATAGCTGATGCATTGGTTTTAATTTTCCAAAACTCCCTAGATTTGGAAAAGGTCTAAATAGATTGGAAGATAGCAAATCCCTCCCTTATTCAAAGAGGGAACGAAACAGAAACCAGGAGACTGTAGGCCAGTTAACTCAACATCTACAATAGGGACAATGTTTAGAAGTTACTATTAAATAAGTTACAGCAGGACATTAAGTTCTAGCTAATCAGGCAGAGTCAAAATGGTTCTGTGAAAGGGAAATCATGCTTAACCAATGTAATGAAGTTGTTTGAGGAAGTAACACATGCTATGGATAAAGTGGAATCTGTGGATATGCTATGCTTTGATTTCCAGAAGGAATTTGAGAAAGTTCTACTTGTGATATTTTGCAAAAATATTATTAGTATTATTGATTTTGACGTTTGAACTTTAAGCTAACAGCATATGGGGTTCTTTTCTGTGTATTTGAAAGCTTCAGGAGCCATTAATTTTTAAATCAGTATATAAAAGAAAGAGAGAGAAAGAAAAAGAGAAAGCGCACTCCTGGAGTGATAATGGGAATTTGTATGCATTAATAGTTTTACAATTGGATAAAAACGAACATTAAAAAACACTTAAATTGCTTTCAGTTTAGAAATGTCAGCTTTTTTTAGCTTAGGGGAATCTTCTGGTGGACGTTCACCTGAGCCCTGGTTGAAATTATATGTAAGATCAGTTTCTCCTGGAGAAAGGAGTTATTTCAGAATAGTTAAGAATAAGATTACTTTTGTGTAAAGGTTTCAGTTTGAATTTCCAGTCCAGAAGTGTTTGATGAGACCCCTGAAAGGGATGTTTGAAGCTGAGAAAATTTAAGCTTAGTTGTGTGAATAATCAAGGAAAAAGTTATCAGCTTTAAAGACTGGGAATTGAAAGGAACAATCAAGTCAGATCTATAGATGTGTTAGAGAAAGGGACTCAATACTGTAAAATGATGTTATTGGGATAGATGGGATTGTATTTTTAGCATATGTTTTGAAATCTTTCCAGTTGTGTTATACATAAATGGCTTCATTTATTCTATTTTGTATTCACTTCTCTTGCCTAAAAACTTGGTTTTATTCTTAAACTAAATCTACAGCATTTCATGATTGTGTTTCAGTGAAAGACAATCTTAGTTTTTCTTTAAGTATGATTATCAAGTCAAATTTCATTCTGGAATCTGATTTTTCCAGTAATAACATCAGCTGGTATCATAACACATGTCAAAGTTTATAGACAACATAAAAGCTCATGGTGTAGAGAGCAGGACATTGGAATTGATAGAACATAGGTGGGCAAACAGGAATCAAAGCCTAAGAACACAATAATCGTTGTTATGTTGGCATGATGTAATGAGTGCTTTGCCACAGGGATTGGTGTTGCTTACAATTTATACAAAGTATTTTGTTGAAGAGACAGGTGGTTTTGGCTGCCAAATTTTCTGATGAAACAAAGATAAGCTGGAATGTAATTTGTGAATGGGATATATGAAAGCTACAAACAGATATAAATCAATCAAGTGAGTGGGCAAAGCTCTGGCAAAAGGAGCATAATGTTGGAAAATATGAAATTGTGTATTTTGGCAGGAAGAATGCTAAAGAAATATGTTATAAACAGTAAGAGATTGCAGAACCCTGAGATGCAAAGAGATATGGGTGTCCCAGTGCAGGAATTACATAAGATTAGTACGCTAGTCCTGCAAGTAATTTGGGAAGCTGATAGAATATTGTTATACGTTGCGATAGAAGCTGAATATAAAAGTAGAGAGGTTATGCTTCAGCTTTACAGTGCATTTATGAGACAACATCTGGAGCACTTTGTACAGAATTTGTCTCCTCATTTAAGAAAGGATGTAAATGCTTTAGAAGAGGTTCAGAGAAGTTTTATTTGACTAATACTTGAAATCGGCGGATCGTTTTATGAAGAAAGGCTTGTATCCACTGTAGTTTAGAACAATTAGAGGTGACTTAATTTCAATAAATTCTTGTTTTTGATTGGTGCAGACTCGATGGGCCAAAGAGTAGACGCAACGAGGATGTTTCCTCTTGTGGGCAAATTTCATACCCAGGGTCACTGTTTAAAGATAAGGTGTCACCCGGTTAAATCAGAAATGAGGGAAAGCATTTTTTCCCCAAAGACAATTGTGGAACTTGCTTTCTGAAAAGGCAGTAGAACAGTGGTTTTGAACACTTCTAAAGCAGGAGCTGATAGATTCTTGCGAAGCAGAGTTGGGAGAAGGGTGGAGAAGTGAAAGGTTATCAGGGGTGAGCGCAGATACAGATTTGAGGCTACAATCAGAACAGCTATGAACTTATTAAATGGCAAAGCAGGCTTGAAACACTGAATGACCTACTCCTGCCCCTTATTCACATGTAGCCTGAATCAATCTATTCCCCACCAACCTTCCCCTTGCTTCTGACATTTCGAACACAGTCGTTACAATATAATTAAATAAAACGTGAGACCAGAAAAGGTCACAGAAAATTCAAAGTCAAGGTAACTTGACTTTGAAAACATCCAGCAAATTGCAGCAAGACCAACAAAATGGACTTTGCTCAGATTAAATGCATGGGGAAAGAAACAGCAAATAGAATTGTAGATCAGCAATAAGAACTATTTGAACTGGAGGTGGAAAGGATTCCAATTACCAACATTCCACTGAGGAGAAAGGGAAAGTATATCAAAAGCTGAAGTTCCAGGGATAGTCAGAGAAATTGGATAAAATCTGGACAAGGCAAATATGAAAATGAAAGTCAGGATGAATATAAAGAATAAGGGAACACAACTAAAAAGGAGATTTGAAAGGCAATAACAAAAGAAGAGTTGGATTCATGCAAAGGCTAATCATAGCCACTTTAATAGCCAGTGAAAAGACAAGTTAGATGCAGCACTGTGTATGGACCAACCTGCATGTCAATCAAGGGAAGGACAGAACTGCTACTTTATCTGTTTTCAGAAAAGGACATCTTTCATCAGTTAGGTGAAATGGCAAACATAGATGTAATTATATGTATCTGATGTGTATTCTGAATACGAACATTGAGCTAGGGCACTGCCTTGCAGCAGAGGTGCTGATAAGATTATGCAACTTGCGGTTTCAATTGCGGGTGCTTATTTATGGTCTGCATATGGTTAACAATGTTAAGCTCTGAAGCTGCACTAAAAGCAAAATTTAAAGTTATTCAATTTCCCTGTGGTGAAGTTAGATTTCATATCGCTGCAAGGCAATCTGTAGCCCAGCCAATGGGATTAGTACAGCTAGACAGTCATATCCTTCAAACAGTGCCCTGCAGACGATGGATGCAGTCATACAGTTACTTGTGCGAACTGAATCAATTTTGCAGCTTTCTAGTCACTTTCAATTTTACTTTGCTTCCCTCCATGAAAGGAGGCCATTTAAGGCAACTCATTTTGTTTACTTATAAACTGGGGACTAGAGATGAATTAGAAATTTGCAATTATCTTCTTGCCCTCTTAGTTCCCATTCCCCTCATACTGGTGAACAAGTTCCATTAATGCTGGTCTTCCTCCAGCATGATACCACATAGGGAAATGATCTACATCATTGGGAACTTCTTTGGTCATGAACTGGGAATGCTACATTTCCTTCAGAATACAACATTCCTTGTAATGTGGATTTCCAAGCATTTTTGACTTTTGAGCCTGTTTTTAACCATCAATTGGGTGTAATGCAGTGATGCTGTAAGTCTGATTGGTACAAAATCCATTTGTACATGTTCCATGCTGTCTAGTGTACCTCCACGTCTGCTCCTGACGCTAGGTTTTCTGAGTCTCAAAATATATGGCTGTTCTTGCCACTTGTGTCTTGACTGCGATTGTCAGCAGACTGCCATTTTACCACAAAGGACTCACAGCCAATACCCACACCCAATGCCACTTCTCACACAATGATACCATCACTCCGATCTGCCTAGCATCTGTTAATTCACCACAGATCAAAGATAAAACTAGTCTGTGTGGTTGGCAGCAGATGAGGGCAGTGCATTCATTACTGGGCCCACAGGTGGAAACACCTCATTTGCAAGCACAGCACGATGACACAGTGGTTAGCACTGCTGCCTCACAGCGGCAGGGACCTGGGTTTGATTCCACCCTCAGGCAACTATCTGTGTGGAGTTTGCACATTCTCCCTGTGTCTGTGTGGGTTTCCTCCAAGTGTTCTGATTTCCTCCCACAGTCCAAAGATGTGCAGGTTAGGTGGATTGGCCATGCTAAATTGTCCATAGTCTCCAGGGATGTGCAGACTAAGTGGGTTAGCGATGGGAATTGCAGAGTTACAGGGATTGGGTGAGTCTGGGAGGGATGCTGTTTGGAGTATTGGTAGGGACTCACTGATGGGATTTTATGAATTTCAAACATCAAAGGGCAGTTTAACCTCATAAGGTAATGTCCCAGTCTCAAGTGAGTAACTATCAATTATCACCTTCTGATTTGCTGCAGCATGAACTTGTGAATTAGAACAGGAGTAGGCCATTCAGCCTTTCCAGGTGGCTCCACCTTCAATAATATCACGTTTATTGCTCTGTTTATGTTCGGAATTCCACATTCCCATCCACCCTGATGACACATGATTCCTCAAACTAACAAGAATCTGTCCATCTCTGCCTTAAAAATAGTCAATGACCCCTACCTCCAGTTCCTCCTAAGGCATAGAGTTTCAAAGTCACACAACCCTCCGAGTGAAAAGAAATTCCCCTCATCTCTGCCCTAAAAGGGTGGCTCCTAATTTAAAATCTGTTTTAGTTCTCCTGTGTGAGTCTCATCCAAGGAACATTGTCCACCTTGAAGATGCACTGCTTCAATTGGTCAGTTTTCTCTGGGTTCCAGTTACAGCAGTTCAAACTCGCTTCATCAAGACATTCAGAGACATTCGTACAAAGCACTTTATAAATGCAAATCTTTCTTTTGAAATCATAGTTGACAATTCGACATTCAGTTTAGGTTCAAAAAAAGAGCCCCTGTTCTGAGGAGAAAGTGGGAAACGGGATACTTAGTTGGATGATCAGCTGCAATCACATTGAATGGTACAGCAGACTCAAAGGGCCGAATGGCCTACTCCTGCTCCCTTTTTATTTACGTTTCTAAGTGTATTTTTACATGCGTTACCTCAAGACTTTGGGCCAGGAGAAAGACAAATTTATTTAAAGCGTTCACAGAGTAAGAAAGTGTCTTGAAATTGACTAGCAAGAGTCTCAGGTAAGTCCCAAATCAAGCAGTGAGGATTGTTTGTTCACAGAAAGTGGGCTGTTGGATTCTGAAAGGCAGGCTAAGATATTCACTGCAAAGTGTGAGTCAGGACAATACACTGTGCCTGAGTCCTTATAGGCTGCCCATGGGGTCACAGCAGTAACTAATTACAAGGCCCCATTGGGGGCAGCTGAACCATTGCTTTTCCCACAACTGGTAAAATGGCCATTAGCTGGCAAATATCTGGAAGTCCTTCTCCTTGGCTTGTCGCCCATCATTTTATGGTGGGTGGGTGGGTCATCAAGGAGAGAGACTGAATATGTCAGTGAATGGGTGAAAATAAAATCTAAAAGGGTGCTGGAACCAGATTTAACAATAACTTTGCAAAAAGAATTGACTGAAAGACTTGCCACACTGTGGGGAAAGAAAAGAGGAGTGGGAGTAATTGGAGTAGTTCTTTCAAGAAGCTGTCACTGGCATTATTGGCCATATGGCTCATTCTGTGCTATAAGACTCTATGACTTAAGATTTAGCTTATTGTAGGCACAGGGGATGAGCTCACTACATTTACTTTACAGCGATTGGCAGCTTTGATTGATGATGAATCTGTTGCTTCCTTTTCCCAGGTGTTCCATGACAATTAGGGAATGCAACTATCACAGGGGACACTGGGAGGGCTAGATTTTCCCTTATAGAGTGGGAAACAAAGGTTGGGTTTAATTCTGGGTCCTGAACCTACAATAACACCCCCACCCCTGAAGGGGAGAAATAGCCACTCATTAGGATTGTCCTTCAGTTGGCCTGGAGATAGGCTAATCCTTCAATTCAGGATAGTGGGGCAGGGTTTCGAGCTGGAAGGCCAATCAGAGTTCAAAAAGCAAGCTGTCATTGAGAGTAACCAAGAGAGAACTGCCCCCTCTCTAAGTCTTCTACATCTTAAGTTAAAAGATGGCCTTTGTAGCCAGGTGACTGTTGTTAAGGATATGTTGAGGAATGGTGGAGAGGAGCCTATGGTTGTTCCTGCACCCAGACAGTCTCTATACCTCCCTGGATCACAGGCCCCTGACACTAGGAGGGTGCCAATCTGCCTCCTTTATTTACTCTCTATTTGGCTCTTACTGAGCTGGATTAGTCACCCCTTACTGGTGAGCTGGTAGCCCTGCCTGTCCTGCTTCAAACTTGGCCAAAGAAAATGGCTCAGAACTGGATGATCAGAGGTCCCTGCCTGCATCTGATTCTGGCCCTGATCGGTGCCAAAAGTCCAGCCCTGACTCTCTGTGGTTAGCCATTACTTTGATTTGCATAAAGGCGCATTCAAACTCACTCTTGTGCAGCAGGGACGGAGATCCTGTCTTTAAGAGAAAGTGCTGATCATCTGCTGCCTCAAAATGGACTTCAAAGGTCTGATGGCGCAATTTCGAAGAAGACCAGGGGGAATTCTCCCCAGTGGCCGGGTCAAAAATCACTTGCAGCACTAGAAAACATTGTCTTCTCATCTCATGACTGGCTTGCGGGAGCATGCTTGTGTGCAATACTCTTGCTGAATTTCCTGCATTAGAACACTGTACACTTCAAAGACAATTCATCAGCTGTAAAGCCCTTTGGGCCTTTACCGCTCAGGATGTGAACATGCTATATATAAAGTCCTTCAGACTAGCAGATAAGAGCTGATTTCCATCACTAAATTTCGATGTAAATCTTCTCGTGGAACAAACCAAATAGTTTTAAACAATTTCAACTGATAACCAAAGGTGTCAGCTTGACCCTCTTTTCCTGAACCTAAAACTGCAAACTTAATGTTAAAAAGTCAGCCATTCAAATGAAAAAGAAAGACTCGTTTTTATATGGTGCTTTCCATGACCAGTGAATATTTCAATGCAGTACTGTTGAGGTAAAATTACTGCTACAGTATAGAACACCCAGCAGCCAACTCTGCACACTTTGAGGGTAGCAAGGTAGTACTGAGTAAATCATCTATTTTTTTATGCTAGTTGAGGGTTAAGTAATGGTCGGGGCACCAGGCAGACTTCCCCTGCTCTTTTTCAAGGCAGTGCCAAGGGATCTGTTAATCCATACAAGCCAGTAGAGGGGCCTTACTTCAATGTCTCATCAGAAAGCTAGCTCCTCTGACAATGCAAGGCTCTTACTGTACTGCGCTGGATTGTCAATTTGGGTCATTTGTGCTTAGTCCCTAGAGTGAAACCTGAACTCAGTATTTTGTGACACAGTGGTAAGAATGCTCCCATGCGAGCCATGAGTTGAACTGATCACAGTTATCTGATGCTCATGTCTTAATTTCCTTGCAAAACATTCCTACAAGAGAGAAGGCTTGGAAGGAAATTACCACTTTGAACAGTAACTCCCAAAATCCTCTAGCCACTGCAAATGTAGGTCAAACCTTCCAAGCAGCAATGCATGGGCCATTGACTCAATTTCTGCATTAACGCACCAATTACATGGTGCAGACTTGATGGGCCGAACAGCCTCTTTCCACATTGTAGGGATTCTGTGATCTAAGTGGAGATAAACTTCAGCATGTTTTGGTATACCTGGATGTCCTTGCGTATGAATCACAGAAAACTAGTTTATGGGTAATAAGGAAGGTAAATGGAATTTTGGCTTTTATTTCTAAAGGAATAGAACGCTAAAGGAGGGAAGTGTTGCTGCAACTGTACAAGGCATTAGTGAGACCATGCTATTGTGTACGATTTTGACCCCTTACCTAAGGAGAGATATAGTTCCATTGGAAGCAGTTCAGAGGAGGTTGACTACATTGATTCCAGACAGGAGGAGTTTGTCTCGTGAAGAGAGATTGAGCAGTTTAGGCTTATACTCTCAGGAGTTTAGAAGATTGTGAGGAGGTCTAATTGAGGTGTACAAGATGCTCAAGCAGATCCGCAAAATAGATGTAGAAAGGATGTTTCCTTGTGTTGAGCAATCTAGAATGAGAGGTCATAGTTTTAGGATAAGGGAACCATATTTAGAACAGAGATCAGGAGAAATTACGTCTCTCAAAGGACCATAAATCTGTTGTAATTTGCTACACCAGAGTGTGAGATACCGAGTAAATTTAAGGAGGCAATAGAAAGATTTTAAATTAGTACTGGGTTGAAGGGTTACAGAGAGTAGGCAGGAAAATGGAATTGATGCTGAGATGAGATTAGCCATGATCATATTAAATGGTGGAACAGGTTCTAAGGGCTGAATTGCCTACTCCTGCTCCTAGTTCTTATGTAATGATGGAATGACCAAAAGTAACTATTAGCCTGCTAACCCAGATTTAAATAGAGTAGTTTATTATTTTTCTAATTTGATAGAAGCCGTTTGAAGTTAAGTATTGTATATACCTGTAAAATAAAGCAGCTTATCAATTTGGATCTGGCTTCATCACAGTGAATTGTTATCTGTATGCCAACTGAAAGATTGTCAAAGAATGTGGAGACATTTGGAAAATGGGAAACTATAGCCTAGTGGTATTATTGTTGGACTGTTAATCCAGAGACCCACATACTGTTCTGGAGACCCAGGTTCAAATCCTGCCATTGGCAGATGGTGGAATTTGAATACAATAAAAATCTAGAATTCAGAGTCTAATGAGGACCATGAAACCGTTGTCAATTCTTGAAAAGGCCCAATTGGTTCACTAATGTCCTTTAGGGAAGAAAACTGCCATTCTTAGCTGGTCTGGTCTACAATTGACTCTACTCCTACAGGAATGTGATTGACTCTTAACTGCTCTCTGGGCTTGGCAATAAATGCTGGCCCTCATCCCATGAATGAATTTTAAAAGAGACACAAAATTCAGTTAAAACAAGATAAAGATCTGCTACAATTATGAAGTCAAATGACCTTATAATCATAGTTGTATTTCAAAATGCAGAGTGCAGAGATTGCTCACTGGGGTGTCCAGTGTCACTGAGACTCGTAACAAGGAAACTTGGTGTTGGCCCAAGACAACATACTACAAAATATTGTATACACTGTCAAGCTATTGTCCATTTATTCTCTCTCATTCTGAGCTCACACACAGTTTTAAACTCTTTTAACATCTTCTGCACGCCTTTACCTTGCACTCAAGCTGCAGTTTACAACTGAACATTGTGTCACACGTCCAAACATCTTCCAAACATTTCACATGTCAAAACTTCATTATTCACTCTAAATGAAGATAGCTGGGTCAATGTTCACCATCGCAAAGACCATTCTTAACATTTATTTTTCAACTACCCTTACCCACTCCTGACCTTTTCCTGGTTGTTCAGGGTCAATGACCAATGAGAGCTAAGAACAAAATTGATCCCGTTTCTTTGATAAGAATAAATTAAATGGTTGAATATGTGCATGATCAATCTTGGAGATTAATCTCTTTTGGATTTCCCTCTTCATGAGACACGGATAACACTGAGGCATTCCAAACTCGAACACCTCATGGCTACAATACCACATACTGGCCCTTCTTGATTTTTCAAAAATTCAGCCATGGGATGTGAGCATCACTGACAAACTCAGCATTTATTTCCCATTCCAGATTTCTGATGAAGGGTTTAGGCCCAAAACGTCAAGTTTTCCTGCTCCTGTGATGCTGCTTGGCCTGCTGTGTTCATCCAGCCCCATGCTTGTTATCTTGAAATGCTGTCGTCCATTTGGTGGAGGGGGTCCAACAGTGCTGATGGGAAGGGAAGTCCAGGATTTTGACCTAATGACAGTGAAATGTCAGTGAAATATTTCCAAGGCAGAAGCGCTTGTGACTTGGAGGTGACCTTGATGCTGTTTATATGGATCTGATACCCTTGTCCTTCTTGTAGCAGTGATGGGTTTGAAAGGTACTGTCAAAGGAGTCTTGGTGAGTTGTATCTGGTAGATCATACACATTGTTATTGATGGGCAGCAGGGGGGTGCTGAATAAATTTTAAGGTGCTATGTGGGATGCTGATTAAGCCAGTGCTTTGTTCTGCATGGTGTCAAGCTTCTAGGGTATTGTTGGAGCTGCATTCATCCAGGCAAGTGGAGATAATTCAATCACATGTCTGATTTGTGCTTTGTAGATGGTGGGCAGGCTCTGGGGAGTCAGGAGGTGAATTAGTAGCTGCAGAATTCCTAGCATCTGACCTGCTCTTGCAGCAACTGTATTTACAAAGCTGGTCCATTTCAGCTTCCAGTCAATTGTGATGTCTAGTGTGTTAGTATTGCTGATCCCGTTGATGATGTTGACATATAGATCCCTCCTGCAAATGATCAAATGAGGAATTCTCAACACAAACGAACAATCTGTAGTGATTTGTCATTTAGCCTTACGTATATCAAAGTACGTTCCTGAATGTTTCATTATACTGGCTTGCTCTCGCACACTCGATGCTGGTGAAAGTAGTTCTGCATTCTGGCCATTGGAGAATGCTGTCATTGTCCATTCTAAAGTTTGCTAAAAACTGCATTCCAAGTAACTATTAAACATAGAGAAGAATTGAGAACATCTGGCCCCCTGTAGAAAATGCCAATGCGTGGCCAAGTCCACCAAGTGCTGCCCAGACTTAGCAGATGGTAAATGTGGGTACTTCTTCTGAGTGAGAAGTGTTTCTTCTGAGTGAGAAGTGTTGCTTCTCAGGCAAAGGAAGCAGAAAATGTCATTGTTCCTGACCACGATGTAATAATCCTTGCAGGAACTTGTGGCTGTTTATTTGTGTGGAGGTTGTGTGAGGACAGAATCTTGAAGTGTTTAAATCTACTGCTGTAACATACCAGCCCTGTATTAAAATGCTCAAGCTCCAGAAATTCAGAAACAGCACCAAAGGAAATTCCTTCAGGCAAAGTCAGCCAGGGAAACCCTTATAATTATGATAGAATAAAAGGCAGCTTCATACCTGTTCCTGCAGCAAATGAGTCATCCGGGGCCAGGATACAAACTCAGTAAAGTCCTGTCAGCACCTGGATACTTTTTTCTGATAGCTCCAGTGAGGGAAATATAAATGAAGCGCAGAAACTAAAGCGGAAAATGCACAATTATACACCAAATACAGAACAGATGTGATAAACTCACTTCAACGTCCCTGTGTACTGACAGATTCTTTGTGTCTTACTCAGCTGTGTCAGTTGCAAATAGAAAGAAAATTGACTTGCCACTAAGACAAATGGAGCGAGTGACTCGCCTGGACCTGATTCAGCATCAGGCCTTATTTAAACGGAAGGATGATCTGTAGGCACCGAACAAGAGAGCTCAGGCCAGCAATGGATCCACAGTATTATTGTGGGGGCAGGGAAACACACATTTTAATCCTGGCTTCAGAAAAATATTCACTTTGAATGAAACTTTGTGGCTGCTTTCTAAGTAGCCCCCTCTTTAAGGACTGCTGGGTTAGGCAACTCAAGGCCAGGTACAACCAGTTGAGCTTGCACCATGAAAACTCCACACTTTAGTGCCTGAACTTTACATCAGGCTCGTGTGTGTGTGTGCATTTGTGTGTATGTGTGTATCTGTGTGTGTGCGTGTGTGCGCGCGCCTGTGTTTGTGTGAGTGTGTTTGCATGTGTTTGTGTGTGCGTGTGCCTAAGTGTGTTTGTGCGAGAGTGTTTGTGTGTGTAGGTCTGTGTGTGTGTGTGTGTGTGTGTGTGTGTGTTTGAGAGAGAGAGCAAGATGAACATATGAAATAGGAGACATGACTATTGGGCTCCTCAAGCCTTCTCTGCCATTCAGTAAGGTCGTGGCTGATCTGTTTGCATTCCAAATTCCATGTTCTCATCTATCCCTGATAATCCTCAATTTTCCTGCCTAATGTGAATCTGTCACTACTGTCTTAAAAATATTCAATGATCCCGACTCCATCATCTTCTGAGGCAGAGTTCCAGAGTTGCAGACCATCACAGAAAAGAATTCCCCTTGTCTCTTTCCTAGGGCAATAATGCCCCTAGACCTGGACTGACCCACAATGGGAAATATCATTTCCATGTCCACCTTGTCAAGGCCATTCAGGAATGTATACACATCATTCAAGTCACCTCTCAATTTTCTAAATTCCAGTTAAACAAGCACAGTCTGTCTGCTCTATCTCCATAAGACAATATTCATTCCAGGCATCAATCTAGTAAACCTTCTCTGAGCAACCTTCAATGCAAGTACATTCTCCCCTAAATAAAGAGACCACACTGCACACAGTGTTCAAGATATGGTCCTCACCGTTGTCCTATTTAACTGAAACATTATATCTTTACTTTTATGCTCAATTCCTCTTGCATTAAAGTACAGTATCCATTAGTCTGCTTGATTACATTCTATGTTTGCATATTAAGCTTTTGCACCTCGTGCACCAAAGCACCTAAAGCCCTCTGTATCTTGGAAATCTGCAATCACTCTCCTACACCATGTTTTTCGATTCTCCTCGCCAAAGTTAATTTATTCACATTTTCCCACATTAGAATTACAGATTTTTGCTCCAACTTGAATTATCTATATGTATCTGCAGCTTCCTCATGTCTTTTCACCTACACTGTGAGTTTTTATTTTTCACAATAACCTTCAATGGTGGTAACTTATCAAATGCCCTCTGGAAATCCAGGTATGGTATATCTACAGAGATAGGAGGAACTGCCGATGCTGGAGAATCTGAGATAACAAGGTGTAGAGCTGGATGAACACTGCAGGCCAGGCAGCATCAGAGGAGCAAGAAAGCTGACGCTTTGGGTCTGGACCCTGCTTCAGAAAGGGTCTAGACCCAAAATGTCAGCTTCCCTGTTCCTCTGATGCTGCTTGGTCGGCTGTGTTCATCCATGGTATATCTACAGGCTCCTTTTTAGTCACAGTGTCTGTGACTCCTTCAAAGAACTCTGATACATTAGTTAAATGTGGTTTTCTTTTGACAAAACAATGCTGATTGTTCCCAATTACCTGGATTTTTCTAGGTGTGCAGTTAGTTTTTTTAATGATCAATTCTAACACCTCTTTCATGACAAACATCAATTGTTTTCTATAGATAAGACATTGTGGAACAGGAGAAACACAGCAGGCCAGGCAGCGTCAGAGGAGCAGGAACGTTGACGTTTCAGGTCAGGACCCTTCTTCAGAAACGGAGGGAGGGGGAAGGGAGCTCTGAAATAAATAGAGAGAGGAGGGTGGGGCTGGGGAAGGTAGGTGGGATGGTGATAGGTGAGTGCAGGTAGGCCATGGTAGGGAATGGTCAGTGAGGTGGGAGGAGCGGATAGGTGGGAGAGAAGATGGACTGGTCAAGGAGGCAGGGATGAAAGGGAGGGTTGGTCATGGGATGAGGCTGGGGACGGGGAGATCTTGAAACTGGTTATGTCCACATTGAGACCATTGGGCTGTAGGCTCCTAAGGCGGAATATGAGGTGCTGCTCCTCCAGTTTTTGGGTGGCGTCATTATGACACTGGAGGATGCCCAAGATGGACATGTCACCCAGGAGGTGGGAGGGGGAGTTGAAATGGTTGGTGACCGGAAGTTGTCGTTTGACGCGAACAGATTGCAGGTGCTCTACAAAGCAGTCTTCAAGCCTCCGTTTGGTCTCACCGATGTAGAGGAGGCCGCATCGGGAGCAGCAGATGCAATAGACCACATTGACAGAGCTGCAGGTGAACCTGTGTCTGATGTGGAATTTTTTTTTTGGCCTGGGATGGAGGTAAGGGGTGTTGTGTAGGGGCAGGTGCAGCACTTCCTGCAGTTTCAGGGAAACGTGCTGCGGGTGGTGGGGTTAGTGGGGAGTGTGGAGCGGATGAGGGAGTCATGGAGACTTCTCTCCCATCTTCTCTCCCATCTATCTGCTCCTCCCACCTCACTGACCATTCCCTACCATGGCCTACCTGCACTCACCTATCACCATCCCACCTACCTTCCCCAGCCCCACCCTCCTCTCTCTATTTTTTTCAGAGCTCCCTTCCCCCTCCCTCCATTTCTGAAGAAGGGTCCTGACCTGAAACGTCAACTTTCCTGCTCCTCTGACACTGCCTGGCCTGCTGTGTTTCTCCAGTTTCACAATGTCTTATCTATAGAAAACAATTGATGTTTGTCATGAGAGAGGTGTTCGAATTGATCATTAAAGAAACTATAACTGCACACCTAGAAAAACCCAGGTAATTGGGAACAATCAGCATTGTTTTGTCAAAAGGAAACCACATTTAACTAATTTATCGGAGTTCTTTGAAGGAGTAACATACGCTATGACTAAAAAGGAGTCTGTAGATGTACCATACCAGGATTTCCAGAGGACATTTGATAAGTTACCACATCAAAGGTTATTGTGAAAGGCAGATAGGGGTGGGGAGGGAAATATATCTTTGGTTGTGGGGGCAGATTGCAGGTGGCGGAAGTGGCAGATAATGATACATTGAATTCAGAGGTTAGTGGGGTGATACATTAGGACAAGGGGGATCCTGTCTTTGTTTTTGTTGCAGGAGGGGATGTGAGGGCAGAGGTGCGGGAAACACAAGAGATGCGGTTGAGAGCATTTTCAATCACCAAAGTGGGGGGAATATTGCAATCCTTGAAATAAGAGGACATCTGGGGTGTTTGGGAGTCAAGCGCCCCATCTTGGGAGCAGATGCAGCGGAGGCGGAGGAATTGGGAGTAGGGGATGGCATTCTTGCAGGAAGGTGGGTGAGAGGAAGCGTAGTCTAGTTGGCTGTGGGAGTTGGTGGGCTTGAATAGATGTTGGTTTCGAGGTGGTCACCAGAAACAGAGACAGAGAGGACCAGGAAGGAGAGAGAAGTCTCAAAGATGGTCCAGGTGAACTTGAGGTTGGGGTGAAAGGTGTTAGTAAAATTTTTGAACTGTTCAAGCTCCTCGTGGGAGCACGAGATGGCGTCGATACAGTCATCGATGTAGCAGAGGAAGAGGTGGGAGATAGTGCCATTGTTGCTGCGGAAGAGGGATTGTTCCACGTATCCTATGAAGAGGCAGGCATAGCTTGGGCCCATGCGGGTTCCCATGGCCACCCCCTTAGTCTGTAGGAAGTGGGAGGAGTTGAAGGAAAAGTTGTAAGGGTAAGGATGAGTTCGGCTAAGGGAATGAGGGTGTTAGTGAAGGGTCAATTGTTTTCTACTGTTTCCAGTCTCCTTCCCTTCTTAAATAGATGGGGTTATATCTGCTACTTTTCAGTATGTTCGTGTACAGTTATGATCTCTTTAATGACCAATTCTAACACCTCTCCCATGAGAAAAGTCAATCATTTTCTATTATAACACGGTGTAGAGCTGGATGAACACAGCAGGCCAAGCAGCATTAGAGGAGCAGGAAGGCTGATGTTTCGGGCCTAGACCCTTCTTCAGAAAAGGATCCTGCTCCTCTGATGCTGCTTGGCCTGCTGTGTTCATCCAGCTCTACACCTTGTTATCTCAGATTCTCCAGCATCTGCAGTTCCTACTATCTCTGAAACAATCGTTTTCTATTGTTTCCTGTTTTCAGTCTCCTTCCCTTCTTGAACAGAGGGGTTATAATTGCTATTCTACAGTCTGATGGAACCTTTCCGAACGTAGGGAACAAGAAGAAGCGCACATCAACTACTTCATCTAAAACCTCTTTTAAGGCCCTAAGGATAAAATTCATCTGGACCTGGAGCTCCATCATTTTGCTGAATTCCAATTGTCTCATGTTTGTAATTTCACAAAGTTCTTCTCTCCAATCTACTTAATAGTTATTACTGGAATATTTTTGAGTCCTCTATATTGAAGATGGAAGCAAAATATCTACTCATTTCATCCACCATTTCCTCGATATTTACCGTTAACTCTACATTCTTACTCTGAGACGGTCTGCACTCACTGTACATGCTCTTTTCCTTTTTATAAAAACCAGTAGAAACTCTTGCTAAGCATTTTTATGAGACCTCAGTGGTAAAGTCATATGCCTCAGATGGCTAGGCTACTTCCTCAATTCCTGGTCCATTTGAACATGGTGTCAAGTGAGTATTGGGCGTCAATGGGCTTGTCGAGGTGTTTCCTTGCACTTGGTTATTAGACACAAATCACAAATTGCTGTGACAAATCTCTCCTCTGGTGTCATTTGGGGATAGATTTGAGAAGCTGGGGTTGTTCTCTTTAAATAAGATGGCTGACAGGAGATTTGATAGCAGGGGTTCAAACAGATGAGGAGCCCAGGCTCAGCAGACAGATGTTCCAGTTGACAGAAGGGTCAGCTCAAGAGGAAGCCAAAATCAGGTGACTGGGAAAAGGGCCATTGGTGACATGAGTAAAAGTGATTATACACAGCAAGTGGTCAGGATTTGGAATACACATCTTGAAAGTGTTGTGAAGGCAGTAACACATAGTTCTGAGAAGGATCCCATGCAAGCTCCTGAAGAGAAAAGAATATGTAGAGCTTTGTGGAAAGTGTGGGAAAACATGACAAACTGAGTTGTTCTTGCATTGAGCTGGTATAGACACAATGGGATGGATAGCTTCCGCCTGTCCTACGATTTCAACAGCCTTCTTAGCAGAACCCATCAGAAGTATTGGGTATCCTGTATAGTTGTACTGCAATTTCCAAACTGAACTGCATTAAAAATTAGGGAGCGTTGATACTACAGTGTTATAATAAAGGTGCAGTGATATAGTACAGAGTGAAAAGCATGAAATATAAAGCACACTGTGAAATAACTTACCGCTTGTCCACGTAGCCCTTACCTATGCTCACCTATGGTACAGTACATGTTGACAAAACACAGAATGTAAGTGTGTGTTGGTGATTTCATAACTGAGTCATATTCTGACCTGTTACCTGCATTAGATCAAGCAAGCAGTTGATTCAACCCCCAAAATAAGATATATTTTCTTATAGCTTAAAAAAAGGAAAAAAACAGCAATGGTCTCCCTAGCAACCAATTTGCTAACCAATTAAAAGCGAACACCACTAATCGTACAGACATTAAACATCACAAGACTAAATTAATTGGAACACAAAATGCAGTCTCTTGTTACCCAGTTGTTCAATTCCCAGGAAAGGTGCTGATCAGAGTTCACACAATAAATTGTTGCTGTAAGGTTGCAAAGGGGAACGCACTGCATGTGTTCAGTTTGTTTGTAAAAAATAAAGTGTTGGCGAGGCAACTCTCATCAGTCCTATGTTGTTGAATAGCATGCTTTCTGGTGATGGACAGGCTTTCTCTTTCTTTGTGCACCAGAGGTTGAATAAGAGTGAGGAACTTAAAGTAATTAACACTGGAAAAGATAAAGAACTGGGAAATTAAAAAAAACACAAAACCGAGAAGTCCCCTAGACTTGATGGTTTATATCCTTGTATTTTCAGAGGTCGCTGCTGAGATAGTGGATGCGTTGATATGCCAGAGTTGCCTGGATTCTAGAATGGTCCCTTCAATTTGGAAGTTAGCAAGTAATATCCTGCTGTTTGTGAATGAATGGAGAGAGAAAACAGGGAACTGGAGAAATTAATAGTAGTAAAAATGTTGGACCCTATTAAGACCTTGATATGTCTGACATGTCAGCATTTTGTTTTGTGTAAGTGTAACTAGCAGAGTAGATGAACAAGGTGCAGTTGATGCAGCATACCACAATTTTCAAAAGACATTTGATAATGTGCCATATAAGACATATTGCAGAAGCTAAGAATTCATGGCATTGAATGTAATATATGAATTCAGGATTGGGTAATGGATGAAAAAATAAGAATAAATCGGCTATTTTCTAGCTGACAGGCTGCAACACTGCAAGGATTAGTGTTTAAACGTCACTTATTTAAGAACAATGTCAATGAATTCTATATGGGCACTGAGCATGATATGTCCCAGTTGCAATATTGCTGCAGAGACAGACATCTTGCTGAAGCTTTTCATTTTGCAGTCATCTGGCCTAATGCCAAACTTCAAAGCATCGCAACAATTCAGACTAGTGCAGAAAAGGATGCTGATAGGTCGACAAGTCAACTCTGGTTGACCGAGGCATTGCTATGGAGAATGCAACACTGATGTATATGCTCCCCATGCTTCCAGTAATTTAAAAAAGACACAAAGTCTGAACATATGTCTTTCGTTTGTGAGAGAAGAGGTGTTTGCAGATGAATACATTTTCAGCAAATGTAAAGGAGCCAAGGTACAAGCTCAGCTGATGATCTTAAACTGGCGATTAGTAGAGCTATTAGTGCTCTCAGGATTGCTCTGACAGTGCTGCACAATCGTGGAATAACATCTAACAATAACATTTTGTTTTAGGTTTCACATACACAGGCAGACTTACTGTTAACTGCCTATTATGAGCCTACTGCTTGTCCACTCAGATATCTTCTTAGGCAGGTGAGACGATGTCAACATTTTTTTGAGCATGTCCTGGGACGTATCTTGCAAGGTGCTATATGAATGGTTGCTGTTGAAGAGAACCTAAAGGCCAGTTGGAATGAGCCTCCTGAGGTCATTCCAACTGCATGAAGCTCAGTTAAATGCTACTCCGCTGTCTGCAATTTGAAAAAGTCAGGATGGACACAAGGATTATTGAGCCAGAGCAGAAGCCAGAAAGGGAGACAGAATTAAATCAGTGCGGGAGTTTAAAGAGTGTGGAACGTGCAGCATTAAGGAATATCATCAAAGATGTGCATCTCCCACAATGCTGTGGAGTTGTAGTCTTTTATAGATTAAATATGTCAGCTGTAGCCTGAAGTCAACATTAATCCAAAATTGTCAATATTTGCAAGTTGTGACACAACATGTGCTCGTGGTATTGCGTGAAATTACTGCAATAAATTTTAAATGTAAAAGTAGTGTGGGTGAGTGATGAGCTCCTCTCGACAGCACTGCACTTGTCTTCTGAATTTTCCAAACGCTCGGAAGAAACAACATTCGTTTACTGAGCGTGTACACAAAAATGTGGCCCCAAGATACAGCCCCATTCCAGGCATATTCCTGGAACAGCTCATTCTGTTTGGAGGTCTCGATATTCCATTACAGCCTGCCAAGAATAAGACACTGTGCAAATACTGCAGTGGAAAAGTAAACCCACCAGCGCCAAGGCACCATCAAATGAAATGTCATTTTGCATGTTTTTTTATTAACTTTTGCTGCAATCCACAGGATGGGTAACTTCACACCCGAAAATCTCGATAGTACACCGAACTTAGTTTAAAAAACAGGATTAAAGAGGGGCAAAGTGGCCTAATCGATTAATCCTTCCACATGGTTTATTTTCCACGCAGTTTGTTGAAGCTGATTAGACCATGCTCCCGTGCTGCAAAGAATACATGTATGTCTAGTACTTATATGTTTGAAATTTATTCAAATAATACTCAAAATAAAAAGAATCTCCTGGTTCCATGTAACATTTGAGTGCTAATGCATACTGCAAAACTCATTCGCGCATATAGCTCCAGTTTTGGGCATCTCCGATCAAAATAAAATACCGTGAATGCCGAAAATCTGAAATGAAAACAAAGCGTTGAAGAAACTCAGGAGGTCTGGCAGCATCTGTGGAGAGAGAAACAGAGTTAATACCTCAAATCCATTGTGATTCTTTGGTTGTGTGATATCACCTGCGTCTGAAGAGGCATGATATATCATAAGCATATTTTCAAACAGGCATGGGATAAGATTTGCCAGTGCATTTATACAAGAGATGAAGGAAGACAATTTGCAGTCACTTTGGATACACAGCAGTGATTCAGCTACAAATACCTGCGGCCTTTCCCTTTTAGTTGCAAACACTGTAATTTCATAATGTGTCTGTGGCAAAGTCAGCTGCTGCAGGAGAGAACATGCTGAGAGTGCTGGGAAAGGTGTAGTCGGCACAGGCCAAAAGCACAGCTGAGAAGGAGAAACAAGCCAATAATGTAAAAGATCTGTAAACCACACACACACAGGGCAAGTAGCCTGTGAACTTTCGTCTGGAGCAGTGTCAAATCACTGTCCTGAACTTTCATCTTCATTCATGTGCACATGCATATATATTTATACAATCCATTAGTTTGCAGTTCTTTCGGAAATTGGAGAGAAAATGTGGGCACAGCTTGTATTTTTACATTGATAGACTTTTCATTTACTTGAATGGTCTGAATGGTTCCTTTTGAAAAGGTATCTACAAAGAATGATGGTATTAAAATTCACTGAATCTGAGCATTAAACAGCTTCATAATTATTGAAGTAAAACTTTAAAACCTATATATTAAGCAAGCTGGGCTATTTACTTAGGATGCTTTGTCTGGTGAAACCATGTCCTCGATCCCTCACTGTGGGATTTCTTTGCTGAAACGCATTTTATATAAGAACCTTACACAGTCGTCACTTCAAAAAGGAAAGCTCGATTTAAACCTGTGTGCACCAAATTGTCTCCCGATAACATTCATTTCTAGAATTGGACATTGGGAGGGCAGATTAAGAAAACTTTTAGAACAGTATGCTGGATTGTTGAATTTATAGAGACACAGTACAAAACTAAGTATTCATGATGCACTTTTATAAAACATTGGTTTGGCCTCAACTGCAGATATGTGTCCAACTCTGGGCAGCAGACTTTAGGAAATATGTGAAAGTGTTAGAGGGGGTGCAGAAACTATTTACAGGGAGAAGCAGCTTCAATTGCAGGGATAGGTTTGCAAAGTTTGATCTGTTCTCCTGGGAGAAGATTCAAAGAAGATTTGATAAAGATGTTCAAATGATCAGGGGTGTAGAATGGAAAGAGAGAAACTCATCTTATTGGTAGAAGAGTCAAGAACCAGAGTACACAGATTTAAACTAGTTTAAACTAAACCCAAAGGCAACGATAAGGAAAAGCATTTTTAGTGCAGTGAGTGGTTCAAGTCTGGAATGCACCGCCCAAGGATGTGGTGGAGGCAAGATTCAATTGTGGCTTGTTAAAGGGGTATGGATGAGCAGCTGAAAAGAATGATCCTTGCGTGGGGAATGGGCCAGACTGTGGGAGTAGCTAAATTATTTTTGCAGAGAGCTAGCACAAGCTCAACAGGCACAATGGCCTCCTTCTGTGTAGTAACCACAACAGATTCTATGTTACTGTAAAATATCTTCGTATCCTGTTCATGAATAGCCACGGATGCTGACCTTTGGATGAAACTTCAGAGCATGAAAACGTCTGTCTGTCCGTCTGCTTAGACTTAACTGCATTAGTCAGACAGCAACAAATTCTCCCAGTATCTGAGGCAAAATTTCTGCCTCAGTCATCACCTTAATGAAAAATGAAGTAACCTTTCATCTCAGTAACCTTGTAGAATTCTGACATTTACAAATTAGTTGTTGTACTTAAGTATCAGTAATAACTGAATTCATTTCAAATGTAATTCACTGGAAGCCAATGCTTTGGGATATCTTGAGGTGCTAAATAAATTTGACCCTTTCAGGCCACCAATATTCAGATCAGTTAGAAGGCACAGCTGAATGGACTGGACTCACTCCTCGTGACAGACACCATTTTATTAAGCTGCAGAGCTATTTGCTTCTCCACATAGTGAGTGAAAATTTCAAAATAGAACTCTTGGCTAAAAGTCCTTTTCTTGCAATGAAGAACCTACCCGGCTAAAAACATAAATAAAGAGAATTAATGTATTTATTGCCAAGATAAATACAGACGAGTGAAATAACTGCACAGAGGCTGGTATCCCGTCACCAAGTCACCCTTTGTTTACACGTGGAGGGTTCTTGACACTGATCCAGATTCCTCAGAGCCAGACCTCAGAGTGAAGAGAACCTCTGACTCCCCTGTTCAAATCTGTCAGCCAGGGCTCCCCGATTGGATCGGGTTAAGAATACCAATCAGGGAACTCATATTCTACGAGGACCCTGGCTGACCTTGTTATAATCACTACAAAAAAGAAGACTATTTATGCCATCTAGGTTCATCACAGTACTATCAAATGGTTTGAAATTGATTCCAGGGCTTTAGCTTCATTAATTGGGAGCCAATTCAATATGTTCAACTTTTGTGAAAGATTTCTTGATATTGGTGCTAAAGTAACCTTTTCCTTGTTTAAAGCTGTGGTACCTATGCCCTACTTCTTGGATTTAATTTGAATTAATTTCTAAATTAAACTTTTAAACTACATACCATATAGAATCCTCTATTCCTCTATCGAAGTACTACATCCTTTCAAGACTGACAATTTCTGATTTGTCTGATCTTCCCCCATAACTCAGGCCATTAAGATTATAGATCAGCCATGTGGTTCCTTTCTGCAGTGTCTGAGTATATACTTTCTATCTTCATAGTCAGAATAGGACACAGTACTGAAGTTACAGTCTGACCATACAGTTTGATCATAGCTTCCTTTGACTTGTATTCTAATGTCTCAGCTCGGAGATTATCTGGTCATCAACTCATGGTTGCCACGTGGATTACAATACTGACTAAGATTTGAGAATACTTATTGCTATAAAGTGCTTTGGGTGGACTGAGGTCAAGAATGTTGCCTCAAATGCAAGGCCTTTCATTACAGCACAGTAGCCATGGCTTGGTTAGTAGTTCACATTCATGCCTCAGTCCAAACCATGAGACCAGAAATCAATGTTGACATTCCTTGGAAGTCCTGAGAGGATAATGCACTGATGGAAGTGCCATGAGGATAGGCACTGAAGTGCGGCCTCGGCTGTCTGCATGAATGGATGGAAAAAGAATCCCATTGTATTGTTTCAAAGTACAGTAGTGGAGCTATCTCTAGTTTCCTGCTCTATATTAATGAATGCATAGCCTGGTTATTATCATATTGTTGCTTGTGTGAGCTTGCAGTGTGCAAATTGGCTTCCACATTCCTACATTACAGAATTGACTACAAGTCAAACGCACTTCATTGGCTATAATATACCTGAGATGGCCGGTGGTCATGAAAATTGCTGTACATATGTAAATCTTTCATCATTCTTATAAACAGTACTTACTGTGTGTGAGTTAGTATTGTTAATATTGCATTTCACTTCAAGTACTGGTCTGGTTTCCTACAAATTGTTGTCATCAGCCTTCTCCTCAAAAAAAACACAACTCTGGACCCCTCCGTCCTTGCAAACTACTGTCCTATCTTTCCCAGAGCTTGATGTTTGAATCCTTCCAATCAGGTTACCTTCCACATCACAAAATCAAAACAGCTCTTATCAGTGAGAAATGGCAGCCTATGTGACTGTGTCAAACATAAGTGAATCTTCCTTATCCTTCATGACCTATTTTCAGGTCTTTGAAACAGTTAATCACACCATCTAAGGACATTGAGGGTCTACTTACATCAAATGGACAGCAGCAGTTCAGGAATGCAGCTCACTGCCACCTTCTCATGGGAAACTAGGCACAAGGAGCAAATGCTGGCCCAGCCAATGGTGCCCACATCCTGTCAGTGAGTAGGAAAAACTTCTCCTCCAGTGGCTTTCCACTGCTGGGTTGGTTGTCTGATTGGTTGGGTCTGCAAGCACCAGATTTACATCTATCGAGGCAGAGCCTGAGAGCTACTTCTGGTTGCTTCTCTGACTGTTCCTATACCATTGCCTCTGGTATCCCTCAAGGATCTATCCTTGGCCTCCCTCATTTCTCATCTGAATGCTTACCTTCAGTGACATCAGCCACATCCATTGACACCCTCCACTTCTACCTCACCACCACCTCTGACTCTTCCATTGTTATTAAATTACAAAGTTGTTCATCTGGCATTCAGCACTAGATGAACAAAAGTAGTGGAGGTGTTGAGAAATGACTTATTGTCTGTGCCCACCAATGAGACGGCTCGCTGCATCAAGCTCCAATCACGTAGCTGTTGAAGCCCTCATCCATGCCTCTATACCTAAGTATTCCAATGCACTCCAGGCTGGAATTTCACATTCTATTCTTTGTTCACTTGGGGTCATTCAAAACTCTGTGCTCATTTCTGAACTCACACCAGGTCCTGTTCCCCTATCGTACCTGTGCTCGCTGATCTGTGAGTCAAGCATTATCTTAGTTTCAAACTTGCCATCCTTAGTTTCAAAAGGTTTCTGGCTTTACCCCTCCCTATCTTAGTTCCATAACCCTCCTAGATATCTGCACTCATCTAATTCTAACATCTTGAGCATCCTTGATTTTGATTCCTCTATCGTTGCCACGGTCTTCAGCTTTGGACTTTCCCCCTTAATATTATGTATACTCAACAACTCATTCTTCATTTCAAGTCCACCTTAAAATCTAAGTCTTTGGTCATGTTTTTGTTTAACTGCCAGAATGCCTCTTCACATGGTGTGATGAAGCATGTTGGAATGGTTTTAAATTAAAGATGCTAAATAAATATGAGCTGTTGTTGGTGAACCTTACGTCCAGACTTAGCACCTACCACTCTGTGGTGCAACATTTTATGGAGACACCCTGGAAACTGCACCTCATCCTAAATCAAGACCTTCAGGAAAAGTGGGGGCACAATTTGAGGGGTGCAGACCGCGGTGTGAGTGAACTTGAATTTCTTCATGACAGATTGACTTCCTGTGCAAATGAATGCCAGCTTCCAAATTGTTCACGAATGTGCACAGTCTATCTGCAAATGCAGCTGATTAGGTGAAACATTATTGTTTTTTTTCACAATCCATATAATAATCTCTCATTTACGTATTCTATGCTTAACTTAAGTTATAAACACTAAAACTCTTTGCGTGCCTACGAGGGGATTGGTTCATCTGTGCAGCAGCTAGCCAGATAGAAGGTGATTCACATACTACCCCAGACTAACCATGAGATTTAGCAAGAGATTTTTTAAAAAGGAAAAGACCGTGTCTGCATGTTTTACTTCTGCTTTGCTGCAATTTAAAAAAAAAACCATATCCTCATCCGCTACCACAACTGACAAGGGTTTGCAGCTCCTTTTACTCGACAATTCATTCATAATTCTGTTGGGTGAGAAGTCCAATGCAAATTGGAGTTTGAAGAAGCGAATGGTGGATTACACAAGCAATGTGGGTCTAAACTATTCTCGTTAAGACATTGACCGAAGTGACTTGTGCAACACGATGGTCTTAAATGTTGCTGATGTAGTGTCTGCAAATCGAATGGTGTTTTCAAGTGTTTAGGATTTGGTCATATACAGTACAACTATCAGAGCACAGCAGTTTCAGAATGACAGCCTGCAACTGTAAAAACTGACATAGAGATGTGAGGCAGAAAGGAAGCTGCGTGCCACTATATCCTAAACATGGATATACTCACTGGGCAGTATGAATACACAACTGCACGTACGCCTCCTCACTGTAACAGTAGCCGATTGCTCCAATTTTAATATGATTTGCAACAGTTAAAATCCCAGGAGGAGATTTTAACTTAACTGCCCATTGGAAAATTGATGAGATTGTGGACAACACTGCTTTTACAATCCAAACTGCTCTGATCTTTCCTGAATTCAATGGATAGCAATGTCAGATGGAGTGTAAAACTAGTATTCCATTAGATCTTGTGGTTTCCAGTGAGTACAACTAAAATTAACCCTGCTACGCCTAAATCCAGATTGCTTCATCGATTCAATGCTTCCATCTCTTCCCAGACACCCTGGAAAAGCATATATCAGGCCATTTGTTGATAGGTCTCCAGATGATCTCATTATCAATGCTTGGCTAAGTTCCAAAACTCACTGATGGATTAGTTCATCAGGGTCCTGTTCAGACAAGTGGAATGGCGTGTCTGCTTTGTTCAACTGACCACTTTATGTGGTTATGCTAAGTTAGTCTTTGATCTGTTTCTTTCACTGCCTGTCTGTTTAATTGGACAAAATTTAGGTGTGTGAAGGGATGCAAATTTTCTGTTAGCAAAATTACAAGACAGTCTGATTGACACTTTTATAAAGTTATAAGAGCAGCAGTTTTTTTTTAATGAGGCATTTTTCTGAATAGGCAATTTTTATCATGAGCATTTCAAGAATTGCTCTTGTCATTGTGTGGTACTTTGCCCCAACACTTGGATAGCTGACCATGGAGGGGGCATGAGGGGATGGAAAGGGCACGGAAGGAGAATAAATGACACTGAGGAGACATGGGGAGTAGGTGGGGCAGGGTGGAGATTGAGGGCATGTAAAGATGTGTGACTTTTAATATAACTGTGAAAATGTCCCAAAGAACTTAAGCAGCCCTTCTCACCTACTGCCTTGGAGCTCACATCTGAAGTTCTTCCAGGGCTGGTGGGCCCAACTGGACCCAAGTCTACCTCTCCGGAGCCAGAATTGTTTGCTCAGCTAGGAGGTGGATACTGGTTGTTGTCACGTCAGGATCATTTCTATGGAGGCTTTTCCACCAAGTCAGAAAATATCCGGACTCAACCTGCTCCTATGATGCTGCTTGGCCTGCTGTGTTCATCCAACCCCACGCCTTGTTATCTCCGACTCAACCTTTCCTGGTGAAAGTTCAGCCTTTGAGAACCTGCAATCTCTTAGCCATTTAGCAAGGAGATATCCTGCACTGTCTACGATATCAAATGGGCCCTACACCCAAATCTTCAACTGTGCTCAAATTCTAAATGAGGCTTCTATTTTGGGTCATGAAATGCAGAGGTATAACAGAAGAACAGCCCATGCCTCAATTTTGCTGTACAGCAAATGAAATACTTGTTCATTTTGTAGAGTCATAGAGTCATAAAGCACAGAAGCAGACCCTTTTGTCCAACCAGCCTATGCCTACCATAATCTCAAACTAAACTCTTACCTGTTACACTTGATCCATATCCTTCCAAACATTTCTTATTCATGTACCTAGGCAAACGTTTTAAACGTTGTAACTATATCTGCATCCATCACTTCCTCTGGCAATTCATTCCACATATGAACCACTGTCTGTGTGAAAAAGTTGCCCCTCACGTCTTCCTTAAATCTTTTGCCTTTCACCTTAAAAATGTCACCTAGTCTCAGAATCCCCCACACTAGCGAAAAGACACCTGCCATTCACCTTATTTGTACCCCTCATGATTTTATAAACCTCTATAAGGTCAGCTCTCAACATTCTATGCTCCAGTGAAAAAAAGTCCCAGCCTACCCAGCATCTCCTTATAACTCAAACACTCAATTCCTGGCAACATCCTGGTAAATCTTTTCTGACCCCTCTCTAGCTTAATAACATCCTTTCTATAGTCTTGATGTTTACACTAATGTTATTGTTTTTGACTTGTAAAAATTATGTTTTCAGCATTTTTCCCACCAAAAGTCTGTTGTAATACTGCCCCACACTTGTAGGAACATAACTCATTTGCAGATGTTCAAAAGGCAATAAAGTCTGAGGCTGTGCAGCACCCAAATTCACTCTTGGTTGGCCAAGTTTCAGAAGCTGCTAATCACACTGTTTCAAATAGATCAGCACACACAGACAATAACTTGCAGGAACCTGACTCCAATTGTGGTTGAACTTACCTGGCCAAGGTGTCAGCTGTGGCTAAGTGGTAGTTGCCCCAGCAGGGGGCATTCCACATCACTCCAAGAACTTCTGCACAAGTTCACAACTGACACCCCAATGTATGACTGAGAGAGTACAGTGCTCATGGAGATGTTATCCTTCAGATGAAGTGTTAAACCGAGACCAGACCTGCCTTAACGATCCCATGGCACTATTTTGAGACCGGCAACATTTCGAGCAGGGGTCTTCCTTGGCGTCCTGACCAGTATCTAATTTTTAACCAACGTCCTTGAGGGAGAAGGAGATGAAAAACTGTTTATCTGGTCATGATAACAGTGCTGTCTGTGGGAGTCTAGTTGACCACAAATGTGACTGTTGCATTTCCTACAACAGTGATTACACTTCAAAGTACATTGTGGGCTGATGTCATGAGGCTGTGAAAGGCACTATGTGAATGCAAGTATTTCTTTAAACATATTCCTTACCGCACTGCACTTATGGTTCTTGCTATACCTTTTTTTTAATTAATCCATTCAGAAGAAAGGCTTTGCCAACTAAGTCAGCATTTATCACCCATCTCTAATTGCTCAGAGGACAGTTAAGTGTCAACTACTCTAGAGATGTGGAGTCACCAAACTAGGTAAGGGTGACAGAATTCCTTCCCTAAAGGACATTAATGAGGCCTACAACCATAGGTTGTATCATAATTAACAGATGTTACATGGTCACTGTTCGGCTTTTTCTTTGATCCCAGAACTTTACTGGTAGTCAAATTTCACTGTCTGCTGTGGTGGGATTCAAATCCATTTTCCCATGACATGGCGTTCTGGATTACTAAACAAGTGACATTGCCATTACATCACCATTTGCCCATTATGGACTTGACTGAGGACTACTCCCCTTAGACTTTGATACATGACCATTTGGCTGAAGCACGTGCAGTGTGTTTGCCACAGCCAATTGCTGTCACGTGATGCAGATGTGGGATTAACAAAGCACAGTGTCATACCGCAACACATCCCCTCTCTTGACTGATCATTGCTGATAACCGTGGTAGGCTGCCTGGCTTTGTGTCTGTGCTAAAAGGCAAGTCAAAACAGAAGTGCTGTGGGTATTTTAGCTCTGGTTGAGGGGGCAACACACTGAAAGGCAAGTCAAGTCACAGGTGCTGTGGTCATCCTGGTAATCACTAAGTGAGTGTGTCCTAAGAATCTTTGCAGTAGCATTGCAATGATAGCTACTGTTGTGCCCAAAAGTGCAGCATTGAAGTGCTGAAGCATCATGTGAGTAGATTGGAGATGTGCCATGATGGTACAGAAAGGTTGGTGCATGGGAGTGTATGTGATCACTGTCCAGTAGCGTGCCCTGAGACATTGGTGCTCACTGTGCATGATGGAGGTCCAGAGGAGGAAGCTGGGGTGGCCAGATATCCATTCAGACTTTCACATTGGGAATTGTCAGGGTCTAATTTCTATCCAGGAGGTAGTAGATTGGATGGGTGCATATTAATAAGGCAAGATTAAATAATGATATGAGTGATAATGAGCAGTTATCACCTGATTGTAGGCTTTGTCGCTTTTTAGCAAGGATCTCTTCTTGACATCTTAGTTGAAAAATGCAACTTATTACTTCGGCTAGATAACAAGCATGGGGCTGGATGAACACAGCAGGTCAAGCAGCATCATAGGAGCAGGAAAACTGGACGTTTCGGGCCTAAACCCTCTATCCATCTTCTATCTGCCTCCCCCCTCTCCCTATTTATTTCAGAACCCTCTTCCCCTCCCCCATTTCTGATGAAGGGTTTAGGCCCGAAACGTCAAGTTTTCCTGCTCCTATGATGCTGCTTGACCTGCTGTGTTCATCCAGCCCCATGCTTGTTATCTTGGATTCTCCAGCATCTGCAGTACCTTTTATCTCTTTATTACTTCGGCTGTTGAGAAAAGTCATGTATGACTTCCCGTGGAATTTTTCCAAATTTCTCACCATAGCCCATATTGCACCGGGCCTGGGAAGATTCTGTCCATTAGGTCAGATGATCCAAAGCTTAGTCAAAGAGTTGATTTTAAGAAGTGTCTTGGAGGAGGAATGTGATGTAGAGACCGAGGTGTGTACAAATATGTGAGTTAGGAACAGAAATAGGCCATTCAACCCCTTCAGCTTCCTCTATTATTCAATAAGATCATAGCTGACTTGTTCAGGATTTGAATTCCACATTCCTATTTATTCCTAATAAGCTTTGATTCCATTGCTTAATAAGAATTCAACTATCTCTGCCCTTAAAAAAGTTTTATGACTCCCATCTCCACTGCCTTCTGAGGCCAAGTGTTGCAAAGTAACACAACCCTCAGACAAAGTAATTCTGTTCATCTTTGTCCTCAAAGGACAACCCCAAATTTTGAAACAGTGTTCCCTCTCACCCACAAGACGAAATATCACTTACATGTCCACCTTGTCAAGACCATTCAGGATCTTATATATTTCAATCAGGTCACCCCTTGCTCTTCTAAATTTCACTGAAAACAAGTCCAGCTTGCCCAACTTTTCTCATAAGACGTCCTGCCTGTTCTAGATAGCAATGATAGAGCATTTAAAGTTGGGGATACGCAGGAGACCTGAATTTAGAGGTGTGTAGACAATGGTAGGGCTGGAGGAGATTACAGAGATAGGGAGCGTTGACGCCATGACAGGATTTGAAAACAAGCAGGGGAATTTGAAAAACAAGACATTGCCCGACAGGGAGCTAATGTAGGTCAGCGAGTGCAGGCATGATGATGTGTGCAACTTTGTGTACTGGCAGCAGAATTTTGGATGAAATTAAGTTTACAGAAGGCACAATATTAGAGACCAGCCAGAAAAAATTTAGAATAGTCATGTCTAGAGGTCATAAAGATATGATTGATGGTTTCAGCAGCCAGTGAGCTGAAATATTGACAAAGGGCAAAACTCCAGAGGTGGAAATAGGAAATGGTGAGGGCAAAAATATGAAGTCAGGAGGTAACCTTGGGATCAAATGTGACAACAAGATTGTGAAGACACCGCATTCATCTCAGACTGTTGCTATGGAGAGAGATGGAGTCAGGACCTACTGAACAGAAGTTGGAGAAGGACCAAAAGCAATGGTTTGTGCTTTTAAGGGGACGGTTAAGAATCCTTTAAACCCATCTCAGTGTTTCATCTTACAACTGACTGCGGTCACAATTAACATACAGTTTCCAAAGTGATTATTGTGACTAAGATAGCTCCTTCAAACTCTTTTTTTTCATCTCACTCTGACTTGACACTGGTTTCTAGCTGCAGAAAAACTGATAGCAACCTGGTTTGACAACTGATTCCACAGAAGTGGCAGGCATTCAGATCAAGAATGATCTCCAACCAATAAAACCGCTGATAAGGTGACCCAGCATGTACAAACAAGGTCTCGAAAGTATGAGTGCATTCTCCACCCAAAACCACTTCAAACTGCATCCTATTCCAAATACTTGAGTGACCACTCAATATCTATAAAAAGCAGTTTTAGAGAAAATTGAAAGTCTGGCATTTATTTTTTAAAACTCAATAACAGTGCTGCCTGTGTGTTTTATTTGATGTTAGCAATGAGAACACTGGCTTGGGGCCATGCATGACAGTGCTGTGAGAAAATAAATGTCATTCTTGGTCTTAATGGAAATAAGCAAGGCAGGGATGTAAACTGGGTTGCGACTGTGTCACCCACACTATATAGTCACAGTGTTAACACCTGCCCCAAAAACTGTTCCAAAAGAAAGTGAGCAATTTTCCAAAGCTTGACATTATGAATTTTTGTAATTGATAATAGTTAACTTTGATGTGGTGATTTAGGTAGATTGGCAAGTGAGTATCAGATCCACTGAATCGCTGTCAACTAACCAACAGTGAAAGGAAACAAAAAAAAAACCCACATTGTTTTAAAACAATGTTCATCCCCCTCAAGTGGAGTATTTGGGTTCATAGAATCAGTTCATAGAATCCCTGCAGAGCAGAAGCAGGCCATGTGGCCAACCAAGTCCACACTGACCCTCCAAATAGCATCCAACCCAGATCCATTCCCCTCTCCCCACAACCATTTTTTTCCCTGCAATCCTGCATTCACCGTGACTAATCCACCTAAACTACACATCCCTGGATACAATGGGCATGGGCAATCCACCTACCCTGCACATCTTTGAACTGTGGGAGGCAATCCACACAGACACAGGGAGAATGTGCAAACTCCGCGCAGACAGTCACCCAAGGCTGAAATCAAACCCAGGCTGCTGGTGCTGTGATGCAGCAGTGTTATCTATTGTGTCATTGTGCCACACAGATCATTGCATGGACATCTTTGCCATTTGTAAATCTTGCTTGAGGAAAAGAAATCAGAGCCCAGTGTCATATACTGTAATAGAATAATGCTCAACCTACTTGGCGTCCATAGCAGACTTGAGAATGTTACTCATCTACCTGCCCCTTGAGAATTAGCAGCTGCTACAACATAGGCTTTTGCATTCTGGATGCAGTGGTGGGAAAACTGGTGAAAGGAATAAGGTGGGACTATCCAGCTTGTGTCTCAATTAGATGTCCCGCTATTGGACTGTATTACAAGTGGAGAAAGGATTATAGAGAAAACTACAGCCAAATCCACTTAGTCCAAAGCAAAATTCAGAATTAGATGCCCTTGGCAGGAAAAGGGAATGTTAAAAATAATTGATAACACAATAGACATCTCTGCAATTTATTACAGTTCGAAGCTGTACAATCAGAATGGCCCGGGTTTAATCACTTGTCTACATTGTGTTAGGTAATTTTTCTATAAATGTTGCTGAGAGTGTTACAGTTGAGTGAAAAATAAAATCAGCCGTAGTTTCCACTCCTGCTTTCTGTCCAGTGTTCCCTGCTGTTAGTACATCTATGTACATGTCAGGTACAGAGAGGATTAAGTATGTTCCAGAGAACTAACAGCTAATTGTCATTCATTTGTGGATGTAAACTTAAAAAATGAGTCACTCATAAATGGACTCGAGGAGCTGTTCAAACCAGTGGATTTGTAACGGAATAAACAGTCAGTATCTTCAGAGGAGGGAAGTTTGCTAGTTGTGTCAGAAGTGCCCCAGTGCAGCATCTAAACTTTTGTGACGGTAATGCAACAAAAAACCTTTAAAACAGCTGAACAGAACTGCCACTGGACATGCACTTCCAAGATCAGTATCATTCAGCATTTCACTCAGCATAGACCAAAATGGAACTCAATGGCAATGAATCAAATTCTCATCTGACTTCTCTGCAAAGCAGGATCTAAACAGCTCAGTGTTAACTGCATTTTCGCTTCATTTTTGTGTAATGAGGGATAGGCAAAATCAGAACATCTCCTTCACACAAACTCACTTATTCAGATACACACATGCATTGGTATGTCAAAATAGAACAACTCTCATACTTTAATGATTTATAACCCATTAAAGAGAGAAAAACATATAAATCCCCGATAACCATTTAAGTCAGCTTTATTCATAGCATGTCACCAACTGCTGGTACCCATTTGACTGTACATTCATTAGAGTGAGCACCTTCCGGAAGCAGTGGGGTGGTTTTAAAGGAAGGGGTTCCAAACTGCAGGAAATTCAACCATCTTGTTACAATGTTTTAGAGGATTGAAACCAACACATGTAACCTTGTATAGAATGCTTCTCAACCTTTATGCTTCAGAGCCCATCACTGTTCTGTAACATAAGTATTTACAGCTTAAAAAGAAGCACAGAGTTAAAAACAAACCTTTATTATTTTGACTTGCCTTATTTAATGTAAAATCTTCAGCTGATGCTAACCAACTGCGCTGCCAAGACATGGAAGTGTTGTATTAAAAACATATTCATTTCATGTGTTTTCAAAGACTTTTCCTATTTGTCATTTATCTTGCTCATTTAGGGCAGCATGGTGGCTCAGTGGTTAGCACTGCTGCCTCACAGTACCAGTAGACCCAGGTTCAATTCCACCCTCAGTGACTGTGTGGAGTTTGCACATTCTCCCTGTGTGGGTGTGCTCTGGTTTCCTCCCACAATCCAAACATGTGCAGGCTAGGTAGATTGGCCATGCTAAATTGCCTGTAGTGTTCAGGGATATGTAGATTAGGGGAGATACTCTGAGTATTGGTGTGGACTTGTTGGGCCAAAGGGCCTGTTTCCACACTGTAGGGATTCTAATTTTTTAAAATGCCATTGGCAAAGTGTTTTCACAATTAGTAAACCTTTGTTTGTGGTCAGCTTCTGTTGAGGCTGGTGGTGTCTCACTAAGGTTGATAGACTGGTACTGAGATTGCTCTGCATAACATCCATGCTGTAGATATCTATGACTGTATGAAGACAACCTCTAAGGATGGTAAGGACCGATTTAAGTTAGTCGATTGTCAGTGAGGTTGGTAGGGTTACACTGAAAGTTAGTCAATTGTCATTGAAGTTAGTAGGTTACATTGAAAGTTAATGAACTGTCACTGAAGTTAGTGAATTACAATGAAAGTTAGTTGATTGTCATTGAGGTTAATGAGTTACATTGAAAGTTCATCAACTGTCACTGAAGTTAGTAAGTTTCATTAAAAGTTAGCTGATTGTCATTGAGGTTAGTAAGTTTCATTAAAAGTTAGCTGATTGTCATTAACTTTCAGTGTAGCTTACTAACCTCAATGTACTGTCAGTGGGATTAGTAAACTGTTAATGTCATTGGCAGAGTTATACTGACGTTTGTAGGTGGTCTTGTGGCACAAGAGGGCAGAATTCCTGTTTCTGACTCAAAAGCTCCACATACAAGTCCTGCTCAGGACTTGATGGTCAAAGAAGGTGTGTACATAATGTGGTAAAACAGGTTGTAAATCGACCTGCAAATCCCTCTCACACATCCCAGTGGCAGGGACTGGTCAAGCACATGATGGAAAGAAAGGCGTTCCCTATTACTTTTAGCAGCTCAGACTACCTCATACATGTTGCCATAGTAGCTCCGAGTGAAGTGTATCACATCCACACGTAAGTTGGTTAGGCCTATAAATTAGGTGATATTGTGTTTTTCAGGCACTATGGGCTTCTTAAGTGTGCAAAACGGCAGGCATGAAGTGAATACATTTATAACTTGAAGATACTTTATTAATTTTAAATATACAATTGCCACATATATCTTAAAATAATAAAGTAAGCATTTACATTATAACTATATTGAGGGAAGAAGAAATTACATAGCATTATGATGTGTATTATATAAATAAACATAACACATGATCTGGCAATAACATTCTAATATTATCTGTCAATTCATCATTGTCTCAGTGGACTGCAAACACAGAATACAAAATTCTGTTTGTTGATTTTCTGAAGACTTATTTTTACTGAAATAGACAGTGCTCAGAGATGTATTTCTTCCCAAAATAAGGGCATGCTTACGCATTGTGTCAAATGTAGTTAGATTGTTTACTGTAGTGATTATAACAAGACTGGCCAGGTGGGCCCATAGAATATGAGTTCCCTGACTGTGGCTGTTAATCTGCTTCAGTCAGAGAGTTCTGGCTGACAGAAATAAACAGGAGTATCAGAGGTTATGTTCACTCTGAGAGCTGGCTCTGAGGAAGCTGGATCAGTGTCAAGGGTTCTCCACGTGTTAATAAAGGGTGACTTGGTGATGGGATACTGGCCTTTGTGGAGTGATTTCATTTACAACTGGCACAGACTTGGTGAGCTAAAAGGCTTTTTTTAACCTCTGTTGACCTCTATGACTCTATTGAGCACACAAATATGTTCACTTAAGTTTATGGCACATTGCAATGGCAACATAATGAATTTTAAAGATACAGGTTCTTGACCAAGGTTTCCTCTATAGCATATTTTTAATCATCATGGGGAGGTTATTAAATTCAGGTCAGATATTCACTCACATGGTAGAGTGAAAAATAACTTATGGGTGAGATAACCAGGCTTCGTTTCAGATGACAGTGAGCAGGGGATCCAGAGCGGCAAAGATGAAAGGTTTAGCAATTGCTTGGTCTCTTCCATCCTCCTGAGCAGTCTGCTGTTTGGAAGAGATAGAGAAAGGATATATAACAACACAGTTTCAAAATGACTGCAGCAATGTTGGAAAACTCTGGCCCTTGTATTTTCATCAGGGCAGGATTCCTTGATGAGGATTGTGAAACTGCAGCACTAGCATTCCCAAGTGACTGCGATATTGCCACGTAATTTTCATCACCCTCCTCCTGAGATCAAACGTATAAATACATCCAGGAACAACCTTTAAAAGAAGTGGAAAAAGTCAGTTATGACAAGCAGTGAGGTACACAGTACAAAGCCTGAAAATTACCATTTTTGGTCCCATTCCTATGCATTACCAAACATTAGCATTTGGGACTTTACCACAATTCAAAAGGATTTGTACTGACTGAACACAAGGTAAACCCATACTGGGGAATGAATGTTGGTGAAAGTGGCCTGATTTCTCATTACATTGCAGCTGACTCCAACTTTCAAAGCTGCCACAATGCATTGGCCTTGATTCAGCAGTGTCTCAGAGGCAACACTCCCACCGCCAAGTCAGGCAGTCATATTGAACTTAATCCAGATTGATGCTGACCTGCAGTGCCTGAGGGAGTGCAGCACTGCCAGGTGCACTGTCTTTCCAAAGAGATGTTAATCTGCGCTCTCAGTTTTTATTCGTTCACGTGATGTGCATCTCATAGGCTTAAAAATGCTATCTCTAACTGTCCTGGAGAATGTTAGAATCATAGAATCGCAAGAGCACAGATACAGGCTATTCGGCCCATCCAGTCTGCACCAGCCCTCCAAAGAGTATCGAACCAAACCGACCCTAACCCCATAACTCCACGTGAACCATGGCTAATGCACATCCCTGGACACTATGGGCAATTTAGCATGGCCAATCCACTAATCTGCATTTTTTTTGACTGCGGGAGGAAACCGAAGCACCTGGCAGAAACCCACACAGACTCAGGGAGAACGAGCAAACTCCACACAGTTGCTTTGAGGGTGGAATCAAACCTGGGTCCCTAGTGCTGTGAGGCTGCAGTGCTAATCACTGTATCACTGTGCCGAGGAGGTGATGGTGAGCTGCCTCCTTGAACTGTTGCTGTCCTTGAGCTTTAGAAACAGCCACAATACTGTTAGGGAAAAAGGTTTTAACTCAGCAACACTGAAGGATATATTTCCACATCAGAATGGAGAGGAGAGGCTTGCCGGAGACCTGCAGGTGTTGGTGTTCTAACGTATTTGCTTCCCATGTCCTTCCACATGGCAGACAAACATAAAAAACCTGTTGACACTTGACGATTAGCAATGGATTCCTCCCCAGTGTCCAAGCTAAAGCTTAATAGCTCAACCAATGTAATTAAAACAGATTATTTGGTTATTATTATTACAATGATGTTTGTGAGAACTTACTGAGTGCAAATTGGGTGCTGCCAACTTCACATTATAAAGGATTGCACTTTAAAAGTAGATAGTGGGCTGTAAAGCCCTTTTCAAAACTTGAATATAATGAAAAGTGCTGTAAAAATACAAGATTTTCTTTCACAATAATTGACACTACACATTGATGCAGCATTTTGGAAATTACAGATGCAAACATGTGGAACCAGCAGAATAAACAATGATCTAGTCTGTGAATTGGTGCATACATTTTGACTTGGTCATTCCAGTCACTCTGGGACTGTCACCATCTCCACCTCTTTGAATGTGTTCACATGAAGCTGTGGATTTTGAAAAAATATATAAATCATTTGACTCATAGTTTCAAGAATCAAATTTCTGCAGATTTAGAACTCCTTTATTTTACAAAGTTGCTTACTGGCTACGGTCCTGAATTGAGGTAAGCTACATAGCTTGTAGCTAAATGCAGTGGCTCTGTTCATGTTTTCAGAGGTAACATTCCTTCTTCACCTATTGTCCAGCACAACTGCTGATGGGAGAAGGCACCCATTTTCCTGCCTATAATTTTCCGATTGTATCTCTTTGGGCTTTCACTAACCAGCACAGAACATCAGGCCCAAGGAGCAAGGCCATAAAATGTGACTTACAAATGGACATGCCCAGAAAGTCACAAGGAATTACACAGTCAGTCCTACTTCAAAAGGACATAAAACGTAAAGGATCATTGAAATGTGTGTCTTGTATATGATACACATATTATGTAAAATCTAACTTTCACTCCCTTCTAAGTCTTCTGTTTCGGACACCGCTGTTTAACAAGTTGATTTACTAAATAGGTAAACATTATCCAAACGCTTGAGAAACAAAGTTCTTGAAAAACAAGGGAGGACAGGCTCAGCAAGCACTAACCCAGAAAGGGATACTCCGGTTAAGTCAACAAAATACACATTGGTTTTTCATGCATTCTGTAATAATTATGGTCTGAGTGCATCCTCATTCAGGGGTGTCCCGACAATGGCGGGGGTGGGGGCAATGCCAACACAGCTGTTTGCAGGACACTTGATCACACTTTACAATTCCCAGGTAACTGGCTGCCATCACTTTAAAGAGTGGCCAGGAGTTGCCGCTTGGTCGGAAAGCCGATGGCTCAGTAGTGCCATGGGAAACAGTGGCCACATCTGGGACAGCACCTGGAAGAAGAGGATGCCAATGGAAGGATGAGATAACACAGTGTGGAGCTGGGGGAACACAGCAGGCCAGGCAGCATCAGAGGGGCAGGGTTCCGACCCGAAACTTCAGCTTTCCTGCTCCTCTGATGCCGCCTGGCCGGCTGTGTTCATCCAGCTCCACACTGTGTTATCTCTAACTCCAGCATCAGCAGTTCTTAATATCTCTGCCATGGAAGGATGCTGTGCTCACAACCAGTAAAAGTGTAGTTTGGCTGTGATAGGGCCAATCAGGGTAGTCCCGGAAAGGAGGGTCTGGCTGAAGCAGGGTGGAGCGAAGGGCAATGGGATGGTGAGACGTGATGGTGGCTTGGCCATGGGATGGGTAAGCCCTTGGCAAAGGGGTGCCCTGTAAGGATGAAAAAATGCCCAAAGCCATTGTACAGGGACCCGTCTGCTCCTTTTCCCACCCCGTACGTACACCAGCTCCTTGTAGCTTACTTCAGAAGGCTGGAAAAATCCAGGTCCGCAAAATTTTATAAAGACTCGCCTAAGTATTAGAACCTTTTCCAGATGCATCATATTTTCACCATCATCCGCAAATTGAGAACTCCCTTGCTTTCCAGTTGAGAAACATCAGTCACAAATAAACATTCCACATCTTGAATCACATGCTGAGCCTGGGTGACTCTCATAAGACTGTCCCCACCTGGCATTGGAAACAACATAGCAGAGCACAACTGCCTAGTGAGAAAAATATCTAGTGAACAGATCATTCCCATTAAGAATCAAATTAAATTAGTCTGCATGTTGTGATGGCAAAAGAGGCTGTTAGAGAGTTTATAATGAGCCTTGGTCCAGTGCACTCTGCTTAGATTCTAGTAGATATTTTGCAGGATGACGATTACAATTTGTTAGTTGTTCATTATTGTCAGATTTTTAAACAAAAACTAACGTGGGTTCATCAGTTCCTATCCAATATTCCTTCCTTAACTCAGTCATCACATAGGAAGTGGCTAATACTAGGTAGTAGTTCTCATCAGTATGGCAGCTCTCTGCTATCTCTTTGAAGAGACCATTCTTTGCCACTCACCATGTTGAAATGAGTCACAAAGGGTCTTTAGGCTTGTAAACAAGCTTTCTGACCTGCCTGATATATGCTGCCCACAGAATAACTATGGTTGAGGGGGTGGTCAGGTGGGAATGGGCAGCCCCTTCTTTGTGGCCTTCATCAGAAGAGGTAGGAAGGATGGGGGAGGGGGCATCTTCCTGGGCATGGGCATTGCCCTACGAGCAACACCCCTCCCTTCTACATCATCTACTCAACAGAATGCACTCACCTCTCCCGAGCTCCCAACCCCCTTCAGCGAGTTCCCACTCTAGTCTTATCTTTCTGGAGGAAACATGATTGTCCTTGAAAGTCCACAGTTGTGCTCTGGGCTGTTGGGAGTGATGCTGCTGCAAACTCTCAGGTTTTGTGGAACGACGCAGATTTGCACTGAGCAAGGTGGCTTGTAGCCTACAGTCCTTCCTAGAAGATAGCTAATGTGGTTCCTGTGTTCAAAAACAGAATCAGGAACAGGCTAGGTCATTACAGACCAGTTAGTCTGACACCAGTGGTAGGGAAGTTATTGCAAAAAATTCTGAAGGACAGGGTTAATCTACACTTGGAAAGGCAAGGGTTGGTCAGGGAAAGTCAACATGGATTTGTTCGAGGGAGAACCTGTCTGACTAATTTAAAAGGTTACTAAAAATATTGATGTGGGTAGTGCAGTTGATTGGGTTTACACGGACTTCAGTTAGGCCTTTGACCGGGTCCTACAGAGATAAGAGCCCGTGGAATCCAAGGCAAGTTGGCAAAATTGGCTTACAAATAAGAGGCAAAGGGTGATGGTAGAGGGTTGTTTTTGTAATTGGAAACCGGTGACCAGTGTTGTACCACAGGTTTGGTGCTGGGCCCCTTGATGTTTGCTGTGCACATCAACAATTTGGATATTAATGCAGAAGGTTTAATTAGTAAGTTTGCAGATGACATGAAAGTTGTTGATAGTGAGGAGGATGGTCTCAGGCTCCAGTCTGATACTGATCAGCTAGTACATTGGGTAGAGTAATGGCAGATGGAATTTAATCCTGTTAAGTGTGAGGTGTTGCATTTGAGAGGTCTAATAAGGGAAGAATATACACAACAAATGGTAAGTCCCTAGGGAATACTGAAGAACAAATAGATTCCTGAAGGTGCCAGGGTAGACAGGGTAGTGAAGAAGGCACACGTCATGCTTGTCTTCATCAACTGGGGCACAGAATATAGGAGCAACATGTTATAACTTTAGAAAACATGGTTAGGTCACAGATGGAATACTGCGTGCAGTTCTGGTCATCACACTGTCGGAAGGCTGTGATTACACTGGGGCGGGTGTAGAGGAGATTCACCCGTATGTTTCCTGGGATGAAAGGTCTCAGTTATGAGGAGAGACTGAATAGACTGGGTTCATTTTCCAGAGAAGGCTGAGGGGGCAGATCTGATTGAGGTATACAAAATTATGAAAGGCACAGACTGAGCAGATCGTGAGAATCTCTTCCCCCACGGCAGACGTGTCCAAGCCCAGACAGAACAAGGTTAAAATGAGGCGCAAGTAATTTAGATGAGATTTCAGAAAAAAAAAATTCATCCACAGAGTGGTAAAAGTGTGGAATGTGCTGCCTTAGAGGGTGGTGGAGGTGGTACTGTCATAACATTAAAAAAGGACCTGGAAGAGCACTTAAAATGCTCTTAAAAGGGCATAATAGGCTATTGACCAAGCGAAGGTAAAAGGGATTAGTGTAGCATAACATAGACATAGTGGACTAAAGGGCCTGTTTTGGCATTGTGTGGCTGTTTCTATGATGTGGGTTTGAGCAGTCCACTGCCCCCAGAAAATGCAGCATGTTCATTTTGTCCACAAATGCCCTAATTATAACTTCACTGAAACAGAGTAGAATATTTATCAGATATGGTAAAAGTGTTTTTGGGAACTGCATAACACTTCTAATAATAAACAACAAGTTTGATACTTATCCAGTTGTTCCTTATCACCTTCATTCCTCAGGCTTGGTTGTCACTGTGGTTTGGTGCATTTAGCTTTTTGCCTACTTTTCACAGGTAGAGCCCAGACAACAAGCATTGAACATAAGATCATTTGGCACGGAAACAGATGTCAGCCTTTCAGCCCCTGGAGCTTGCTTTCTTGCCTATCCCATCCATAACTCTCGATTCCCTTGCCAATCACACGAGAAAATAGAATTAGCAGGCCAGCCACTTAAAAGCAAAGGTGCAGAACTTCCCAATGATATCCACATCAGGTATGCACATTCTCCAGAAGTATATTCAGGAATCCAATTCTCTGCTTCCTAACCAGGAACGGTGGAGGCCAATTGTGGAGTTCTTTGTTGTTGAAGGAGTCGAGGCCCCAGCAATAACCTTAATGGTCTCAATGAGTAAATCAACGACCAAGTGAGCCATCTTGATTGAAGTAAGACTGCTTTCTTAAGGACCACTTAAATCATAAATAAAATACTACACCCGAAAAAAAGCTTTCACACACTCCTTCAATCATGCCCACAGAACTTGCAAGGCACAGCCGGTATCAAAATTTGATATTGATATGGAAATAGCAAGGAATGGTGAATGAAAATTCTGAGAGTAATGGAGCAGAGCATGCAAATGTTTTGTTTAAAGAAAATCACGTTTTTCAAATGAATAATATGTGCAATTGGACTTATTACTTTTATTTTCTCTCCTGGTTGTAGCTGTCACAGTAATTTCACAGTTTTGCAGACAGTCTGAATTGTTGTCATAATGCCTCTTGCCCTATGCCCTATCTTAGCTGTTTGAATTTTCAGTGTCTGCGCTAACCATTACAATTGCCTTCTCAACTTCTGTTGCACAAGGACCTGCTTTAATTTACTATAAATTACTCTTTTTCTGCCTCAAGGCAATATAACTGAAGCCAGGAATTTGCTCATAAAACAGAAATACATTTTTTTGGAAGCTTTTCTTAACAAAAAAGTTAGCCTTCTGCTCATAACTTAGGAAGCACAAAGTTCCTTCTGGTTTTCCTGAGGCATTACTTCATTTTTCTAGTTTCTTGTCACACTGTGTGGGATTTTTCACATTTCCCCTCATTCTGCTGGGAATGGAAGGCTTGAGATATAAAAATAGACTGGAAATAGATTGGGACCATTTTTTCACTGTAGGATAGGAGATTGCAGGGTGACCTTATTGAGGGTTCTCAAATCATGGGGGGTATAGATAAGGTAATAAGACATTTTCTGTAGGGTGGAGAATTCAAGACCGGGGGGCATATTTTTAAGGTGAGCGGAGAAAGATTTAAAAAGGACATGAGGGGCAACTTTTTTTACAGAGTCTCATGTGTGGAATAAACTGCCAGAAGAAGTGGTGGATACAGGTACAGCTGCAACATTAAAAGACATTTAGGTGAGCACATGAATGGGAAAGGTTTGGAGCTTTGTTTCCATCGAGGAGCAGAATTAGTTGGGATCACCTTCTGCTTTATACCGCCCATTGTGACAGTTAGTTGCTACAGGGCTGCAGTTTGACAGTTTCTAAACTTTAAGAGCAGGCAGAAGCTAAGTGAAACGGCCTAAAGATCTAATTTCTCCAGTTCATGTTCCTATAACAGATCCTGCCCTCCACTGGCAGCACATACTGAAGATCTCTGAGTGTGCCTTCCATGAGCTTCCATCCATTTATCACTCCCTGCTGGAAAGGTGATAGATGGGTCATGCTGGAGCTAGCCTCCTCCTCTGTGTTCCTTCGCAGTGTCAAGAGGGCTGGCAGGAAGACCAGCCATGCACCCAGTGTCTCCATGTGTATGCCCATCAGTTTCCATCCAGCAAAATCCTCACTCGAGTCCCTAAGAGCAGGACCAATGAAAGACCTTAGGCTGCAGTGAGCTGGCCCACAAACCGTCTCATTTTTCCAGCCTCTCACACTCCCTCCCAAAATGCAGTCTGGCTCCCTCCAGATCTCAGAAAATGGGAATGCAGAGGCTCAGCTGATCTGATGTTCTGTTCTTTGTGCAGTGTCACTGTGAGAAATGGTTTGAGTACACCTCAGGCTGCACCCAAGATAAAAGACCCCTTCGGCCCCTCACAGCAGAATGCTATCAGCACTGAAAGGGGATAATGTTCCTGAAAGATAAACTGAGGTTCCAGCCAGGAGCAACTACATTTACAACAGCAGAAAAGAAAGTGGTTGTTCAGATATCAGCTTTACAGGAATTACAAACCCAACAGGAAAAAGAGATACACTATCTCCCACAAAGAGAAGTTTTCTGTGAACAAGAAGTCAAGCTTCTCAGTAATCTGTTCAAAACTTCAGGGGACATGGAAATTGAACGTCTCATGTGAACTGGCTTTGCAACTTTCTACGACTGTCGGGTGTTCCAACCCCGGCTTGGAAAGGGGACACTGTTCATGTGCGACCAGATGGTTTTTTGCAGCGGCTAGATCATTGTGTAAGACAAGCTGGTTTGTTGGACTAGCCTGTGCTCACAGCTAAATAAGGGTCCCTCCCTCTCCAGCTTAGCATCTAGCAGCTTAGGTACCTTTCACCAACTTCTGCTATTGTTAAGTTTGAGGAAGTAATGAGGAATTATTTCTAGAGGTGTTGTGGTGGTTGGTTGGATTTGATAGCAGGGTGTCTCATACCGCAAGGGCAGAGGTGTTCTCTGATCTGTTTATACAGAGAGGCTGATGTAGTCATGGAGCCTCTGGGTCTGCAACATGAAGAGGAAATGAAGCAGAGCGAAAGGTGTTGCCTGAGATATGGGATGAACAATGGAGTGGGAAGCCATGCACTGCAGCACATGGCCATAAAGTCCTTACCTCTCAATAGGGAGGTGTCCCAAAACCACAAACGGTTCCATTCCAATAACGTGCAGTTGGGGTGTGACTGCATACAGGGCATCATCTTGGTAAATACTTGCTATCCTGGCAGCTGCTGTGAAAGTCTGCCACTCCTGCCATCTATGGCCCACCAAGAAGTACCAGAAGCTGGTGGCTCAGAGACCCAGAGACTCTGTGACTGTAGCTCCCCATAACTGCAGGAGACTCTCTGTAGACAGGTCACAGAACGGCTCTGCCCTCGCTGTATTAGAGCAGCAATATCGGCCCCCTAGCAAATCCAACTACTCACCATAACACTTCCGGATCACTCCTCATCACTTCCACAAACTTTGCTATATCTGAAATGGGGGTGAAAGGTGACCTTACCTGCAACTTAGACGGGAGGTTCTTTAAACCAGGCTGGAGATGGCCCTCTGAATCAGATACACCACTTGCAAACATGGCTAACTAACACCTCCCACCACCTCCCCACCCACTGCTGACTCCACCATCTGCAGGGACCACAGGCTTACAAAGGAAGCTATGCTACTACCAGGAACTTAGTGGTTCAGACCACTGGCATTCTCAAGCATTCTGCCTGCTGCTTGGATTCCCGAGGTGCAGGGTTGTGGGGGGAGTAGGGGATGCGGCTTAGCCGGGGTGGGCACAGTCTAGATCAGCTTGCTGATGGCCAACAGCAAGGGCAGGAGCAAAGTGCCAGTGGTGGGAGCGCAGAGTGTGAGAGAAGGCAGCAGTTTGTCCACACACAGACCCCCTGCCTATCCAGCGGGGCAGCTCCTTGGCAATGCTAGTAAGGGGTAGATTGATGGACAGCCATGGGAAATAGCATGTCCTGTTTCATCAGGACCACACCCATGAGTGCAGCAGTAGGAGTGGCCTGGCAGCAAACATGAAACTTGGGACCTCAGTTTGTACAGCAACACTCCGATTTTGAGAGGCAACTGCTTAAGCTGCAGTATAAACTGTGACATTGGCTGTCAGATGTGGCACTAGTGGTGCATCTGCAAGCTCTATAATGGAGTTGACCTCCAGTTCAGTACTGGAAGTGGTACTGCGCTGTGGCAAAGGGGGTAACGCTGCTGCCTCACAGTGCCATGAACCCAGGTTTGACTTCAGCCTTGGGCGACTGTCTCTTTGGAGTTTGCAGTGTCCCCGTGTCTGCGTGGGTTTCCTCTGGGTGCTCCCATTTCATCTCACGATCAAAGTGCAGCTTAGGTGGATCGGCTATCCTAAAAATTGCCCCGTAGTGTGCAGGGATGCGTAGGTTTACTGTCACATGACCCATGTAAGTGCAATTAAAAGTTTACATAGTTGCCACTTACAGTGCTATCTTAGATACAAAGGTACCTAAGTACAGGATCTTAGGAATAAATTAGAAAAATAAAGAAATAAAAAGTTCAGTATTACAGTCCTTCATGCAGGTCCCATTGGGCCTTGCCTCCAGACTGTGCAGAACTCAACCTTATACTGCACAAAGGGTGCAGCCCCGCTCCAGGCACCGAGCTCCACCACAGCTGGCAGTCCCAGAGTCCCCGAGACCAGGCTCCGGGCCTACTGATCTGGGCACTGGCACACTGCTGCTAACAACCATCTGACACTGCTCCGGCTTCCCCACAATGTCAGAAGATGAAGGAAAAGACAAGAGAGAAAAAGGTGGAAGGGGTGGGGTTGGGGGAAGGAGAGATAGAGAGAGAGAGAGAGAGACAGAAGGATGCAGCTGGCCCTCAGGGGCCCCAACACTTCTGATTACGGTGGCAAACACTGGATGTGCAGGCTCTCTCATGGGTGACTCAAGGATGCAGACAACCGTCTTCTCTGCAGGGCTCGAGAGATGCGAACATCCTTGCCCCTGGCTGGTTTAGCTGCGCACCCTTCTCGTGTATGCCAGCCTGTCCTTCAAGAGAGAGGGAAAGATGTCAGTGATTGATTTGCACTGTGATTGGAGGGTGTGCCTTCCATGCTTCTCCAGTTAGCGGTCTAGAGAGGAAGCGAGGGGTGAACGCGCAGGCTTCAGTATGTGAGTTAAGGTGTCACACCTGGGCATGGGTCCTGTTGCTAAGGACTACTAATGGAGCTGTGGGGCATTGAGCAGCCTGAGAAGCTGTTGGAGTGCTGGGTAGGAGATGCTGTCAGCAGATGCCTTCACTTACCCAGGCCACCCACAGAAGATCATTGAACTCCTCGCAGCACTTTTTGCAGGTCACCCTCGGCTGAACACCACAACAAAGGAAACGAGGGGGCAGCACAAATCTTGCTTCATGAATGCCTGAATGGAATTAGGCCCATGACCACTGCACCCATTTACAGGAGCGATTGAACTTTTAGCTAATGCTCTTGAAATCACTAACTGTTTTTGAATAAATGCGAGCAATTTCTTAACATAGCCTCCACTAAACAGTTGTGACCACTCCCTTCACACCTCAACAGTTGTAAATAGCAGGGTGAGGAAGACAAGACTCTTTGATCAGACAGCCATACCTGGGCGTGTCAGTTTTTAGAAGGGCTCAAAATGCAGTGGTTTTCCTCCTTGCAGTTAGAGGGAGATGCCTGTGTATCAGCCACCCACTTTCCAGTCACACTTATTCCTTAATCCGTGATCAAGCGATAAAATAAAAGCCACAAGAATATGTATTAAGTAACACTTGAAGTAAGGGACGACCAATGCACTATTATTTGAAATCACTTAGATTTAAGGTAAGAAATCTTGGCAGTCAAATGCTTCCTCTCATTGTCACTTCTATCTTGTACATTACTTTATCTTAACCCACTCTGATGTCTCCCCATTTGGGTAACCTGCTCCCAAACAGCAATGCTACTCTGTAAGTGAGTACACTGAGACATCCACTTTCCCACAATTGTCTAGTCATTATGTTACTCCCTATCTCAGTGTGACAGGTCCAATAGAGTGATGAATCACAAACGTTAACAGGTCACCAAAAGACTCCACAGGCTATATATAACTGTGAAAATACACAAGAGGCAAAGTGCAAGCATTAAGAAACTGTCTCCCAAAGCAAAGGCAAAAATGTAAAGAGGTTTTTACGTGAACAGAGATGTGATGTTTCCCTTGAGAATGAAATCCGTACTTTATGTAGCTTTAGCCAAACAGATCCAGACTTGCTTATACTCATAATGAATTGATCTTAGTTGCAGTAGTGTTGGGACCATTACAATTTATCAGCGCAGCAGCAGAAGTGTACAGCTTTACCCCTCGAGTGTCTTCCATTAATGAGATTATGTCAGGTCCACTCCATACAACTGTCGTCACATCTCTTGATATGTTTAAGAAAGTCGAGTCACAGAGTCAAAAAGCAAGGAAACAGACCGTTCGGACCAACCAGTCCACACCGACCATGTTCTCAAACTGAACTAATCCCATCTACCTGCACCTCCAAACCATTCCTATCCATGAACTTATCCAAATGTGTTTTTAATGCAGTAAATGTACTCGCATCCACCAATTTGGTAGTTCATCCCACATATGAACCACAAAAAATTGCCCCTCGTACCCATTTTAAATCTTTCTCCTCTCAACTTAAAAATACGTCCCCTAGTTTTGAATTCCCCCACCCTAGAGACAAGGCCCTTGTCATTCACCTTATCTATGCCCCTCATCATTTTATAAACCTCAATAAGATCACTCCTCAACCTCCTACGTTGAAGTCTAATTTCTAGTCTATTTTTATATCTCCAACCCTTCATTTCTGGGAATATCCCAGGAAATCTTTTTCTGAACCCTCTCCAGTTTAATAATATCCTTCCTAGGACCAGAACTGCACAAAGTCTATCAATTTCTGATATCAAGTTAACAATTGATCTCCTGATCCAATGTGATTTCTGAAAGAGAATTCTAAACTGCTATTAACACAGACAAGTGGAAATATTTCCTAATTTCATTCAGAAAAAGCCTGACTAAAAACTTTTTTGACTTTGTCCTCATGTCCTCCACTCCCCAATCAGTGGAAATACTTCCTCAATGCCCTGCATTCATGGAAGGGTAAACAGAATAGTGGCCAGGTTTCCTGTTCTAGAGTGCTGTCCAGTGAAATGTGTGAGCGAGTGTCAAGAATAAGCTGGAGAAGTACTGGTAATGATGCCCCTCACGACCATATGCTGTCAGGGTGAACAAAAACAAGTTAACCTTCACAAGATGGGATGACAGTCACCAGAGAACAGAAATGAGAAACCATGAGTGTGAAGGAAATCCATCACATAGCAACCTTGACATTACTGTGAATTAAGTTGCAATTCTGAAAAATGAGGTGCAAAGGAATTAAGAAAAAAAATGTTGAAAAGTCCCCAGTTGAAGGAAGTGAGCAACTGAAATTTAAGTTATGCAAATGTACAACTTTTTTTTTCCAAACTTCATGACTGCTGTCCAATTCACCAATTTACAATAAAAGGCACTGGGTTTTTTTTTTATTCATTCAAGGAATGTGGGCGTTGTTGGCTAAGCAGTATTTATTGTGCATCCCTAGTTGCCCTTCAGAAGGTGGTGGTGAGCTGCCTTCTTGAACCGCTGCGGTCCACCTGCTGTGGGTAGACCCACATGACAGTTAGGGAGGGAATTCCAGGATTTTAACCCAACGACGCTGAAGAAATGGCGATATAGTTCCAAGTCTGGATGGTGAGTGGCTTGGAGGGGAATTTGCAGGTGCTGATGTATCTGCTGTATGTATCCATGTATCTGCCGGCCTAGCTTCTTCTAGATGGAAGTGGTTGTAGTTGAAAGATGCTGTTTAAAGAGCCTTGGCGAATGTTTGCAGTGCATCATCACTTAATGAGAACACAATTACCCTGTGGCCCAGTATGCCCCTATATGATACATAATAAAACGTCCTTAACAGTCTACCTACAGCACACAGATTATGGTGGTTTAAGAAAGCAGCTCATCACCACCTTATCAAGGGCATCCAAGGATAAGCAATAAACACAGCCCAGTCAGTGATACCCACATCCCACCAGTGAATAAACACTGATTTAGAAAAACTGACAAAATCCTAGTACTGCTACATCAGAGATTTAAAGAACAGGGGTGGAGGTGGGGTTAAGAGTCATAGAAACTTCTAGAAAGCAATGGAATGTTCAGTCAACCAAGCCAGAACTGGGTGGCACCCCCAGCACCAACTTGGATTGCAACTGTCAAGGTCTAGCTTGATAACATGGTCAGTTGATGTTTCACAAGATGAACAAGGAAAGTTGTTGTTAGATCTTCTGATTGTCAGTCTCAGGATGTGGCTGGAGGTGGTGGTGGTGGTGAGAAATTTGCTCATTATTAGCCATTTTTTGCTGTCTTCAGAAGGTTGTGGAGGGGGAGGGTGGGGTGGATATGGAACTGCTTGAAGTGTTGCACTCCTTGTGGTGAAGCTGCTCCCTCAGAAGTGCACCGCAGATCGCATTGTTATCGATTTAAATACTTTAATATGGAGTTGCAACAATTCAACATTGCAATGATGTAGCGTTACAGAGTTTATCGCATAAAGATACAATCGTAATGGATTCCAATGAGTGAACTGCACATTTTTGTTTTTGTCTATTCATCATCATAGTAATGAGGGCACCGATACAACGATTACAAATTTTGCATTAATTCTATCACTGTAAATAAATGTCCGAAATTACTTCATGGACAAGGTTATAGAAAATGGGACAGATAAGTTAGGAAGAATGGATGAAAACTGAATTGAAGACACTTTTTTTGAGGAGATTTGTTTTGAACGAAGTGGAGAGAGATGTGGAGTGGTTGAGTTCTAGTGCCATAAACCAGGCTAAAGAACTCGAAGACTCTACTAAAAATGGTGGGATGGTGTTAAAGGGATGCACAGGAGGTTGAAGTCAGATGAAGAAAATGCTCTTGAAGAAATGTAGGAGAAATACAGTGGTCAGTGCTATAGGCAATGAGATCCTGGGTCATTTCAGCACTGACTTGGGTCATAGGAGCAATAGGCAAACCTAACTTAGCTGGCACAGGTTTAATGCAACCGTATTTTGGACAATTTGAGGGTTAGACTAATTGGGCCTGGGAGTTCAGACGTTTTATAGCTGTAACTAGCATGGTGTCCAAGCTGAAGACTATACTACACATTATCAAATTTAAAATGGAATCAAGTATTTACAATAAAAGCTAACTGACATTAATAACCATTACACACAATAGAATTACTAGCGAACACTGTGATTGTGGTATGAGATCTGTTCGTGCTTGTAATTGCTAAAGCACATTTGCAATTAATGTGAGTATAGTCATTTAACATTTAATTGCCTCAGCAGTAAAGCTGCAGGAGAGGTTTTCTTTTGTTTTGGATGGATGCTGTGCTTCTTTTGGAAATCTCAAATTGAATTTTATGCCCACAGTGGGTGTCATGTCATGGGCATCATTCCCTGTGCCTACCTGATGGTTCTTGCCACAATTGTACCAGTGAATGGGAAGGCCCACTGTATAGCAATTAATGGTACAGTGGCTGCTTGCAAGCTAGCTGAGCCATTGTGGGAAAGGCCTGGACTAGGCATGTGCTCTGGTAAGGGACAGGGATGGTGGTGATGCTGGAGGTGGGGGTATTTGGTATGCATAAAGCTACAAAAACAAACTGCTATTTGCTCCAAAAGGTTTTAAAGAAGATATCTATTTACAAACTGATTTCAATGCTACTGTCAAGCCAAAAGGTATTTTGTAAATCCCTGGCACGCTCTTCTGTCCAGAATTTATAGAAATTGCGTTCTGCCAAGATGCATGGAGTGTATGTGCATTTTGAGAGCTGGAAAAACCATTAAATGTCTTTGCTGAAAGAATGTTCTAATCTGTTTAAGGTGGCAGAGCAGGCTCAGTTACTTTACTGCTCCATTCTGATGTCTCATGATTTATGGGTGATTTTGTTTCCACTAACTCGCTTTCCGAGAAAGTTTAACCATGGTACGGGATGATTAACAGTTCTGCAGAATGAAAGCGACTGTCCATAAGACTTGGGTATCTGTACTTTCCAGATCAACAGAAATGTTTTATCAACTGTTTGGGAAGCTTCATTTGCAAATGCTTCCTGTCAGCATGCTGTACAGCAGTGAAACCTGACTGCACACCAAGATGAATCATTTCAAAAACTTCATTTCATTTATCGTTCTCACAGGTGGCTTGGAAAGACACATGCTTATGGCCTTTCCCCACCCTTGCTTTTCACTTTATTTTAATTTCTAATGAAAAAAAAATTCAACAGTTAAATGACTCATTAAATTGAAACCTTCACTAAAGCTAAAACACAAGTAACAGTTTAAAAAGTTTGCCTGAATCTTACTGTGCTTATACATTTTCTCAGGCCAGAGCTGAATGGTAAGTGTGGAATGACAAATAAGCTGTGGGGTCCTGATAATGTGGTAAAGTATCAAAGGTCAAAGGGCAGCAATCACAACAGCATTAGCAAGAAGGGGAACATGTGCTTAAAAATATCTGGAGACAATTGGCTTTCAACTGGATTCTTATTGAAAATTGTGCAATAAGTGATAACAAGAATGCTGATTCAAGACCGCCCTCCCTGCCTAGAATGCCATCACCAAGAATTGTATCCCATCCTTAACCTAACTTGGGTTAGCTAACTCAGTCCGAACATAATGGTGTGCTCCCTTACATGCTGCTTCATCAAACCAACAAACTATCATCAAATACATTCTCTGCCAAATTCAGTCTCCCTTGGCCAAGGACTGCAAATACGGTCAAACACATCTCTACACTGCTGCTAAATACCCTTCAGTGGCAGCTGGGGATGCAGATGGCACCAGACATTGATCATCTCCAGTTTCTAATTTACTCAAGCTTTTTCGAAAGACAATGCTTCTGAAACAAGATTCTTGTTATTACAGGAGAAAACCTCTCATTTCTCCTCCTCTTCTCCAATTAGGAATATTTTGGGAAGTGGGCAAAGAATCAATCAGAACAAATTGCAACTTTAATGCAGTGACAGATCTCAAAGCAGCAACTATTGAACATATGCAAATGGTAGACCTGGGTACACCCATTTAAAAGACATTTAGACAGGTCCATGTACAGGAAAGATTTAGTGGGATATGGGCCAAATGCAGGCAAATGGGATTAGTTTAGTTTGGGAAACCTGGTCAGCATGGACAAGTTGGACAAAAGGGCGTGGCAAGTGACTCTATAAAAACTTACACTGAACCATGTAAGGACATACAAAGATATTGACAAAGCTAAGGATTACCTTATGCGAAGAGAGTAGAGGTAGAAGGATCTTGGGAATGAATTTCAGCAGTAAGAGTTTAGATGGCCAAAGGCGTAGTTGCCACTTGACAAATTATTAAAATTGGAATGTAAAGAGACCAGAAGTGAAGGAATACGGACATCTTAGAGGGTTGTACATCTTAGAGGGAGATAGTGAAGGGGAACAGCATTGAAAGATGTGAAACAAGGATTTCTATTTCAGCATTGCTGCACTGGGAACTAATATAACAACAGCATAGGAGAGACAGGTCAACAGGCTTCGATTTGAGTTACAAAGTGAGCAGCTGGGATTTGGATAACCTCAAGTGTTTAGAGAAGGCAAGGTGGATGTACAGCATTTAAATCTTAGTCTAAATGCAACCAGGGTTGATAAGGGTAGTATTAGCAGTCAAGATGAGGAAGGAGCAGTTATGGCTCATTTTATGGAAGTGGAAGTAGGCTTAGAGAGGATATGGAAGCTTAGATCAGGGTCAAACAGCCTATCAAAGATGCAAGCAAAGGTCAACTTTAGACACAGCCAGGGAAAAGGGTGGAGTTGGTGAATCAGTTAAGACTATTTGTGGACACAACTGTAAACAGTAGCCAGCGAGAATAGGTTCTTCCCTGTTCACTATTTCTATGGTGTGCAAACACAAATAGTGATGCACATTGTCCAAGATAAATTGCAAAGGACCTAAACATTCTATATTGTTCTTAAAAGTAACAGCATTCAACATGACAACCTGTCAAGCAATTATGAAACAAGGCACATACTGTTATATACAATACTACCTGTAGGAAGCCCTTCTTCACTGCTTCTGTTATTTTCATTCAGAGAATTCCAAAATTAAAATGAAGATGTTTTGAATTAAAAGGACAAACATTCTCAAATGTCAATATTTGTCTACAAAACTGGCTTATATACTACTTTATTGATTGTAGAAATATTCATGACTAGCCCAGACTTCAATTTTAGAAACCTCCAATACTGAGCAGACAGTTCACCCAGGTCAATGTTTGTTTGTCAAAAAACAAAGGAATTTTCAAACAGTGAAATCGAACAGCACACAAAAGGTATTCACCATTATTTCTAATTGTCTGTGGACTGATCTTACCCTGATTGATCCAGCCAAGCATTAAGTAAACATAAATAAGTAAATGTCCTACCCTGGAAAGGTAGCCCGATTGTCACATATCTATCATGGCAATTGCAGTTTCTCCACCTCAGTGCAACCACTACACCGTAAATCAATGCACTTTTATCTCTCATCCAAGTGACAGGGGTTCCCCAACTGGCAGAACAATGCACAAAAGATTTTTACTGGCCTCGGCGAGACTTTTATTTTATTCATTCATAGAATGAGGGCATCACTGGCTGGACAGCATTTATTGCCCATCGCTAATTGCCCATAAGGCAGTTAAGAGTCAACCACATTGCTGTGCATCTGGAGTCACATGTAGGCCAGCCTGGGTAAGAATGGCAGTTTCCCTCCCTGAAGGGCGTCAGAACGTTACCTGGGTAATCAGGCAACACTGGGGAACGTTGACAGGGCAGAAAATGAAAAGTGAGATGACCACATTCATGAGAACAGGGAAGCTTAAGCAGAGAATTACAGGAGTCACCCAGCTTTTGATGAGGTGAATTGGCAAGACATTACTGCAACTGACCAGCATATGGATAACTGGGGGCCATGAGTTTAATATGGTCAGCAAAACAGAAAGACTAGAAGTTCTTATCTAGACCAAAACATTAAAGACTGTTAAGGCAAGGAATCTGAGAGGGGGAGGTTGAATATTGTGACAGCTTTGGAAAGGCAATTGGGTAAATGTGTGAAATAGCTGCTTTAGCTGCATATTATTGTTTGTATTCCCTAAGTTTTGGTATGGACAGTACTGGATAAACCAGACACGTTTTGCTGATATGGTTATCTTGATAATAAAAACATGTAAATGGCAATGATCGAAAGTTGGGTCTTGAAGATGAGGCTGTGAATATTTCCTCTGGCAGCTTGTTCCATTGTGGGATTATCCTTGGGAAGCAAGTTTATTGATCCACTGCCTTGGAAAGAGATAATATTTGTAGTTTGTGTGGATGGCTCGTCTTTCGTCATTACCAGAGGGCACAAAGTTCTTGTTTGCCACAAGTCCATTCCACATTTTATAGAACATGGGCAGTCTTTTTCTTATCATTGTTTGCTGTGGTGGTTCGTATTCCAAACAACTCAACAAGATTCCTTTGACAGTACCTTTCAAACCTGAAACCTCTACCAGCTAGAATAACAAGGATACAGATACATGGGAACACCACTACCTGGAAGTTCCCCTCCAAGCCACTCACCAGCCTAATTTGGAACTATATTGCTGTTCTTTTATTATTAGGTCAAAATTGTGGAACTTCCTTTATAACAGCACAATTGGGGTCACTACACAACAAGGAATGCAGTGTTTTAGGGAGATAAAAGGTACTGCAGATGCTGGAGAATCTGAGATAACAAGGTGTGGGCTGGATGAACACAGCAGGCCAAGCAGCATCATAGGAGCAGGAAAGCTTGACGTTTCGGGCCTAAACCCTTCATCAGAGGGTCTTCATCAATGTTGCTTGGCCTGCTGTGTTCATCCAGCCCCACACCTTGTTATCTCAGTGTTTTAGGGACGTATCTCAGCAACACTTTCTCCAGGGTAATTACAGATTGGCAATTAACCACGGACAGACACACATCACATGAATAAATGGAAAATGAACAAGAAACATCTTCAATCATAGATATGACACAGGTATTTGTCCCATGCTGTTTTACTCTGTAGGCAGAGGTAATAGTATTGAGACATTGACACATTACTTGCTGAAAGGATGCCTCCCCTTTTAGGGGAGTCTAGAACTAGGAGTAACAATATTAGAGTGTCTTATATTTAGGACAGAGATTAGCATTTTCTTTTACTTTCATAAGGTTGAGAGGTTTTAGAATTTGCTTCCCCAGAGAGTGGTAGAGGCAGAGAAATATATCTTTAAGGAAATGGGAGTCAGAGTATCAATGATGAGCAGGAATGTAGATTTGAAGTCACAATCTGATCTGTTATAATTTAATTGAAAGACGCGGCAGATTCAAGGGCCTGAATAGCCTACTCCTAATTTATGTGTTCATATGAATTGCACAGTATGCTTTTGGATTGCTTCAATTTTATTTATATCCCTCACTGTAAAAGATCCTACGGACAACTTGAGTACTTCAGAATTGGAAAAAGAAATGGGGTTAAAATATTGATAGTATTGTTGCAATAATAAATATTTTGTATATATATATATCTTAACAACCCTATTTGCTTTGGATGTTTATTTATTTGTATAAATGGATCTGTATAACAGCAATGACATTCAACCCAAAGAGAGTCTTGAGCATTGTTCTAGGATTCATTTTGTATCAAAATTCGAACATGCATATCTCTAATAGGTTGCCATTTTTCATATAAGGTTGCCCTAATGGAATCTAGTGATGCAGTTTCCTGCCAAAAGCGTTATTGACTCACCTAAGGAAGGTCCAGCAAGTTCACATCTTTAGTCAATCAGGTAGGAGAATAATAGAGGTTCCTGCGATTATACGGAATACAATTATATAGACGTTCAGTCCACTCTAACAGCTACGGTCAGCCATGGAGTTGAACTTCTTTATATTTTTCTTTATTTTCCATTAAGAGGGAGTCCACAGTGTTCCACAGACAAATTACTGGGAGAGTTTAAGTGCAATATCCTCAGGTGACTTGATTTAAGGATAGATGGCACAGTTTGAACACAAATCTTCCCAACTGCATACAATTACAATTAATTGCCAAAAACATACAGCAAAAAAAAACCCAGTTCCCTAACATAACTACTAATGCTCCCCTGTGAAAGAATTTTCCACTTTCATGTGCATACTGACGTATTAATAGCTTGAAAACCCCAAAATGCACCAATTAAAGAGGGCAGTTTCACTTCTGTCCATTGCAGTGTTCGAGTACTCATTCAGACCCATTTAACTCCATCACTGCAGAAATCACCAAATTAAACATCACTTTCCATTGCAACAGCCTCTGTCCACTTCAATGCCCTTGCAAATTGCAAAATTTACTCCTACATTCCCTTGTTTCGGCAAAGCCACACACGTATGGATTCATCCATCCTGCATCCACTTTAAACTCAAGGTACAATTCTAATCAGGCAAAATCTTGAGCAGCAAATCAAATGTTACGGGCATTACATTACAATGAACCATTCTTGCATTCTCAGTATAATTGTGCCAGCCAAGCTACCTTATGAGTGGAAGGTCACTGTTGTAGGGAAGCAGGAAAAACATCCCTGCACATCCCTGGAATTGATTTGCTGTAATTTGGAAAATGACAAGTGATATAGATCATACAATGACTTGGTCTTCTGTTTCTTGCCAATCAGGATTTTCTCGGGGAAGTGAAAAACACCTTATGCCTCTGGTACTGGAGGACTCCCAATGAAGGGAGAATGGGATTGAGTTTCTACCTCAATCACATGGAACTGGTGTCAGAAAATAATACACTGGCCTTACTGGCAATCAAGGTAGAAAAACCTTGCTATGATTTTTCATCAATAAAACTTACAAAACGTGTGCTCCTTGTACCTCATGTTTTCAATCCCAGTTTTACAAACATTTAGCACAATGAAAAGCTCCTTTTTAATATACCTGGCTGATGCATGCACATGTTCTCCTCAAATCCACTCTGGGCTGTATGGTGACATTTGGGCATTGCTGTACATCACTCGAACAAAAACAACTTTTAAGTTCTCGGCAGAGCGTAGTTCATAATAACCGTGAGAAACCAGTGACATGGAAGCTTGCCAAATATGAGAGTTGCTGGCACGTACATATTTTGATTTTCTTAACAACTTGGACTTAGATCCACTGGGCATTATTTCAAAGTTTACAAAAGACACAAAAGCTTTGGGAAGTTTAAGGGATGAGGAGATAGCAGCAGATTCCAGGAGGGAGAGACAAACTGGTGGGATGATTGATGATAGTTAATATAGGAAGGTGTACCTGCAGCATCTTCTAGGTAGAATGAGGAAAAGCAATGTACATGAACTGAAACCATTTTAAAAGGGGTGAAGGAACAGAGAGACCTGGCAGTTTATGTGGAAACCTTTGAAGGTGGCAGGGCAGGTTTAGAAGGCTACTTAAATTCAAAACAAAATACAGGATCTTTGGCTTCATAATTGAGGCACAGAGTACAAAAGCAAGCAAATAATGCTAAACCGAGATCAATCATGAGATAATGCTCCCAGTTGGGCCACTTTCCAATTCTGGGCATCATACATCAGCAAGGATGTCAAGGCTTTGGAGTCAGTACTGAAGAGATTTACTGAAATGATATCGAGGTGAAACTCTTGAGTCCAGAGAGACAGGGAAGGTCCAGAGAATATTTAATAGAGGTATCCAAAAGTAAGGAGGGAAATAAAGAGAAACTGCCTCCACTGGCTGAAAAAATAATATCAGGGGACACAGCTAAGAGGTAATTTGCAAATTAATCTGCGATAACATTTGGAGATTTTTTAAATAGTGAGTTATAATTATAAAGATCTGGAATGGATCATCTGATATGGTAATAGAAGCAAAGTTAATAATAGCCGTTAAGGACCAAGTCTTTGTATTTTGTGTTTTAAAAATCTGGGGACTGAAATGAGAAAGAACGGTTTTAAAAATGCGTTCGAAAGAGGGACTGCAGTTTTGAAAGTAGGTAACTGGATACCCAGAACAGGCATTGCAAAAAAATGTTTAAACAAGCAGTAATTGAAGTTCAGCTTGCAAATGATCTGGGGCCAAGGGTGTGCCCTGATGCAGCTCTTGTTGGCAACAAGAAATTGATTGGTTTGTGAACTAGTGATAGGTATCAATGAAAGAGACCTTTTGCTTGCCGATAACAGCATAATTGATTCTCAGGTAGCTGAGCAGTTTGGAGCTGGAAACTAGTTACAGAGACAGAGAGAAAGATGTGTGCATACTTTCTCTTAGGCTGGAAGCTGCCTATTCTCTGCAGTCAAAACCTCAGTTTAAATTTGAAGAAAACCAATTACCTTTTCTGCAGTGATAGTAGGAACTGCAGATGCTGGAGAATCTGAGATAACAAGGTGTAGGGCTGGATAAACACAGCAGACCAAGCAGCATCAGAGGAGCAGGAAGGCTGATGTTTTGGGCCTAGACCCCATTTCTGAAGAAAGTTCTAGGCCCGAAACGTCAGCCTTCCTGCTCCTCTGATGCTGCTTGGCCTGCTGTGTTCATCCAGCTCTACACCGTGTTATCTCACCTTTTCTGCGGTAGTTGCTGAGCTGAGACTTGAAATAGAGTCATACAGTAGATAGAGATAGAGATACATAGCATGGAAACAGAACCTTCAGTCCAACTCATCCATGCCAATCAGATATCCTATATAAATCTAGTCCCATTTGCCAGGGCCCTATTTTGACCCATATCCCTCTAAACTCTTCCTATACATATACCAATCCAGATGCCTTTTAAATGTTGTAATCGTACCCACCTCCACCACTTCTTCTGGAAGCTCATCCCATACACGCACCACCCTCTGCATGCTTTGTTCCCTTCTATATCATTCCCCTCTCACCTTAAAGCTATGCTTCTAGTTTTGGACTCCCCAACCTTGGGGAAAAGACCTTGGCTAATCACCCAATTCAAGCCCATCACGATTTTATAAACCTCTATTTCACCTCTCAGCATCCGATACTCCAGGGAAAATAATGTCAGCCTATTCAGCCTCTCCCAATAGCTCAAACCCTCCAATCCTGGCAACATCCTTATAGATCTTTTCTGAGCTCTTTCTAATTTCACAACATCTTACCTACAGCAGGGAGACCAGAATTGCACACAACACTCCAGAAGTGGCCGAACCAATGTCCTGTACAACTGTAACATGACCTCCCAACTCCTATACTCAATGCCTTGGCTAAAAGAGGCAATCACACCAAATGCTTTCTACACTATCCTATCAGACTGCAACTCCACCTTAAAGGATCAATGAACCTGCACTGCAAGGTCTCTTCGTTCAGCAACACTCCCCAGGACCTTACCATTAAGTATATAAGTCCTGCTCTGATTTGCCTTTCTAAAATGCAACACTTCACATTTATCTAAATTAAACTCCATATTCCACTCCTCGGCCTATTAACCCAACCGATCAAGATCCCATTGTACTCTGAGGTAACCTTCTTCACTGTCCACGACACTTCAGAATCATTTTCCAAGTGAGTCAGCCACTCTGTACTTCTAACAAAACTGTGGAAGCACCCAGATTATTGCACAAGGGATCTGGCAAACCGAAGAAGGATCATCTCAACATTGGAACTGGGAAGCAAAGACCACTGAACTGACTTTCCAGCTTTTTCTACCGTCACCAGTAATCTATTGTCCCTGCTTATTTGTGTACGTGTGTATATATAAAGAGTTTATATGTCAATGGTTTATAATCTGTTTACTTGTAGTTATGGTCAAATTACTTGTAATAAATGGTAATTCTTGTTTAGTACAGAAATCTGATCGATCAGCCTTGGCCCGAATGCCACATAAATTAGGGTACTATGCGCACTTTTTTTAAAAAAACTTTAATATTTGGTATGACTCTTAGAGTAATGGGGCTTGCTTTACCTGTGAGATCCTAGTGGCTTATAATAAAAGATTATAGCTCTGAAGTGGCAAATGTGGACCCAGAGTCCATATTGATTTTGGATCTTGCCAGTTTTCAAAAATTGGTTTCGGCCACATACATGTTGTGATATATCTACGTTATGTGTTCATCCTTCTCATTTGAATCCAGCTTGACTCAAGATACTGGCTATTTGTCTCTCCTCTGTTGCTTCTTTTCATTCTAAAAATTGTGTAAGATATTGGCCCAAAATATCTGAAATGAGGCAATCATCACTGGTTTGCCATTCCATTGTTACGTTTTTAAATTTCAGAGGGAGCTCTGCATTTCTGGTGCTAGCCTCTTAATGGTGACTTCTCAAAAACGCACAGTCCATCACTGCTGCATAAGATTGTAGAGAATTCCAAGCCCCATCCTGTTTATAGCTCTAGCTGCTGTATTCCAGTAAGTGTAGGGTATAAATGTCCCAAGGCCACTTTGTAAGGGGAGAGAGAGAAGGTCACTGTGTAAGTTGGTATGGTGGATGAGGAAGTAGGGCAGGAAGTGGGTGAGGGGTGTTCGGGTAGTATGTGGATTGGTGAGGTAGTATTTGAGGTTGGGAAGCTAACTGGATGGCTGGTTCAAAGGAATGGTTGGGGAAGTGGTGGAAGGTCAGTGGGACGACGTGTTACCCATGTCAAACACTTCTTGGGTAAACGAGCTCTCTAATGTTAAGTCAGTGCTGGAGATGTTTTCGGAGGCATCCAGACAGAGTAAATCGCCCATCGGAAATTTAAATTCCCAGGCAATTCCTGCACTGGAACTTGTGAGAGATCCAGATGTACATCTTTAGGGGTATCTATCTGGAAACCAGAAAATCTGAGCCCTGGTTTCCACAGGCGATAGTAGATGCAGCTTGCCTGATGGTAACAAAGGGAACTGCCCTATGGCACTGCCACGCACCAGTGGTATCTGCTGTGGCGCATTAATAGTGATGCAGACTGACCCTATGCTGTGACTGAGGCTTCAGTCAGGATGGACAAATCAGAGGTGGGGGGGTCAGACAGACATACAAATTAGGAGAAGCAGGCTATACGGCCCTTGTTTCTCAAAGGTTAAGGGTTGCTTGGAGTATGGGTAGCAACAGACGTGCGAAGCACACACTCAGCTTGACAGGGCACTGATACAGCATCTCCTGTGCTGTGAAGATGACAGGAAGCTGACTCATATTTAATAGCACAGCAAAATTTTTATTAACTGGTACCTATGGGACCAGAAATGCGCTGGATGATCAATTATTCTGGATAATCAAGAGGTCCACATAATCAATGGAAAAACACACTCAGGAAAAGAAACAGAACGCAGGGGGTACACACAACACTGTCATACTTTATTTACAGCACAAATCACTTAAATAATAATGAAGCTTTGCCTTAAATAAAACTTACCGGCAGAGAGCCTTCTCATTTGCACCCTCAACTGACTGCTCGGACATCACGGTAAGTTGCAGTATTTGAGGAGAAATTGACTTGAAATTGAATCAACTGTTGACATTTCATGTGGCCATTAGATTGAACAAGTACATTTATATTGAATAAGTACATTTATATTGAGGTAAATAAATTTTATAAACTATGATAATGGACAGAGTAATACAGTAAACTTCATGGTGACTGAGGTATATAATTTTTGCCTGTTTATCAAACGTACTGATTCATAAGGTATCAATGAAAACGAAGCTTGCTGCACTTAAAATTCTTGCACAGTCCATGTTTAAAAAAAGCAGTGAGTCCTTTTTTTGGAGAACCGGAGGGTATCTGTAAAAACTTTCAAAAGGGAACAGAATAAATATTTGAAGGAGAAATTCAAAAGTACAGGAGAGTAAAACTATGTGGATGCCTCTTGCAATTAGCTTGTTTCTGTGGCGGTAGATTCTAAGCATTGAGAGGTAAATATTCTGTGAATCGTTGAAGGGAAACTGTAGAGTGGGTTGAAACTGATGAGCACAGCAATTCAAGTTTGTTACAACTGCTAATTCTCTCTGTCCCATTGCATTCACTCACTCATTGTTAATAAGTCTGCGACCCACAAAACCATGTGACCAACAAAAAAATTCTCTTTCATACTTAGAACATGCAGGTTCCTCTAGCTCATGTGAGGTCTGAGACCATTTTCGGAGGTACATTTGTGGTGATTAAGGGGAAGCAGCTAACAGAAGTGAAGCTTCCACATTAGTAAAGCAAAATACCATGGATGCTGGAGATCTGAAAGAGAGAGAGAGAAAATGTTGAAGAAACTCAGGTCTGGCAGAATCGGTGGAGAAAAAAACAAGCGTTAGCTCCTTGAGGCCGATGTGACTCTTCAAAATTTCAGATGTCTCGTGAGTTTTGTCACTTGTCATGTTGTTTGTGAGAAGATCCCAATTTTTGTTGCTTATTTTGTAAGATTCAAATGTAGGGTAATGTTCAACTAGATAGTGCCCTTGCAAAGACATTCAGCTGTTATTGTGCCACTCCCTACCAGACAGTATTGCCAGAGGACCTCTACTACATGGGCTGCAGGTGTTTAAGAAGGGAAATCACCTTCTCAGGACAACTAGAGGGGAATTTTTTTTTAAAAAAAAGGTTTGCTGCTGGTTTCCTTGAAGCAGCTAGCAACTCCCTAAACTGGAGTCAGTAAAGGCAGCAAAACTCAGTCAGATAGCTATGCTCACCATCATAGAGACAATAGGTGCACCGTGGCAAGTTTAGATGCTGAATTTCTGGTGGTATCTCGTGACCCCTTCCATGCCACCACTGTCAAAAACAATTTATAAGCAATCCCACTAAGAACTAAACAGTGGTTGCAAGACAGATTGGATATTGGCGCCGATGCCTTCAGATTCTCGCCTGGCTTCTTGGTGCCTTATCTCGCTGAGATTAGTACCTCACGGATGACAACCACAATTTTAATATGCTTCTCACCAAAGAAACAATGTCTCCATTGGCTCAACTAGTACATCTAGCTATACGTTATAACATACTACCAATTCAACAAACTTCATGAGAGGGGGTTCGGCAGTTAAGAATTAGACAAAACCTAAAGCCTCCGACTCAGCCTTGGCTCAGTGAGTTGCTTCCCAGTAAGTGGATTGTGGGTTTCTGTCCTACTGTATAGGCCTGAGCCCAAACATCCATGTTGACGCTCCCGGTGCAATACTGAGGGAGTGCTGCACCGTCAACGATGCTGCCATTCAGATGATGTGTTAAGATGAAGCACTGTCTATTCTCAGAGTTGGATGCAAAAGGTCTCATTCAGAAATGAGAAGGGGAGTTCTCCCTGGTCTGCTGGACAATATTTATCCCTTAACTAACATGACAAAAATCTACTTATCTGGCCATTGTGACATTGTTGTTTGTGGGAGCAGGCTGTGTGCAAATTGGCTGCTGTATTTTCTACAATACTGCACTTAAAGTATTTCATTGCTGGAAAGCTTTGGGATGCTCAGAGATCGTGACATGCACTATATAAATGCAAGTCATTCATTTCTCTTAAACTGTCAGCCAGCACTGCAAAAATGCCGCCAGTGAAGTTTCAGGCTGCAAACTAATAATGGCTACAGAGTGGAGGGTTCAGAATTTCTGTTATAACACACTGGTTTGCAAATGAGCCTAGTCACAAAAGCGCTGCTGCATAGTATAATGTCTTAACAATCATCTCTCAGAACTGCAGAAAGCTTGTGAGCACAGAACAGCTCGTGCCTGGTTTCAAAATGCACCATAGAGCTGCGAAGTCACAGACATTCAAAAATCACACTGTACTCATAGTAAAAGGGCAAAAATAAAAAGGTGGTATTATTACCAGAAAGAAAGATGGATCTTTCTAGCCACTTCAAACCACTGTTTTCCGGGGCGGTTAAACCACATTCAACTTGATACTACACAAATTAATCAGACCTTTACTTCCAAAATTCAGCCAAAGTTCATTCAACGATGTGGCTGCTTCAGACATTGTTTCAAATGTCTCCAGTAGACCATATATTCTGTTTTAATGCAACAACCTGAACATTTGGACTCAAAGAATATCCAATGATCCGGTCTAGATGAGCTATAAAAAGTGTAAATCAATGGTCCCCTTCTTTTGCATACGTCTAAAGTTGCTGACACCAAGGGATAGATGCAAATATCCTGACTTGTAATTTAATCACCGATGAAGTAACAGCTCTTTCCAAACTTCCGGGCCAAGTTCAAAACGGCGAATGAGAGGTACAGACAAATCAGAGCTACCTGTTTCTCAGGTGAAATTGCCAGGGCTCAAAGATTGTGGCTTGCACAGCCCCAAAACAGATTTTTGTCTATGTGATGAAATGCAGTCCATCCAAGGGAGTCACTCCTGGGCGATACTAAGCTGCCTGTAACCCATCAGTCTGATTACATCATTTACAGTCGCAAAGCTAACAGGCGCACTGTTTCTCAGTGCATCAGGCCAGTGCGGTTTCACAGTAACGCCACTATTGCGACTTGGTCACAACTTCATGGAGGTGGGAAGTTTTGCATTTCTGTGACATCGCTCACCAAGTCAACATGTTCGAAAACACCTCAAAGCCAGTGATGCATTCCCCAAGATGCGGTCACTATTGTAATGACCAGGAACCAGGATAGGCAAGCTGCACTCTCAGTGAAGCTCTATATAAACTGGCTTCTCCACTGAGGAACTATATGTCTTTACAAGGCTCCGATAAAAAAAAGGAAATCAGAATCGTGCTTACATTTCAAAAGGTCCACTACTTCTAAATTAGTCACCTTTCCTTTCTCTGCCCCGCAGGATGATGGAAGGACAGCCTTATCACACGCAGGAATACTATCCAACCAATACTGAATTCCACCAGACAGACAATCACACCTCCTGACTCAGTATCAGCTTTGGAATAATGATTGCAGCGGGGTGGGGGGGACAGTTCAGACATACGCACCTCTCAAAATATTTTGTTTCTTGCAATTTAACACTCAACGTCATCTATCTTTGTCCTCATAGTCTAGGAGAAGTGCAGCAATGGTTTGAGGCCACTGGAGAAATCTGAAGCTCTCTTGTATTTTGTCTAATGGCAGAAACATAACAGAGCACTTCAATCAGATTTCACTTTCATTATCTGCAAAATTGTAACAACTTCCTGCCAGATGAAATGGAACAAAAAAAAAACGATTTTGATTGGCCATTAATCAGGAAGCAACAACTAGAAAACAAAAATCATCCAATGTTTGCAATTCTAAGAGAGTGCCACATCACTCAGACTGACTTCTGCCAAGCCAGTAGTACAGGTCACTTTCTGTGCATACCTAGTGCAGGTAATGATATCAATGAAGACCTGTGAATTAATTATCTGTATCCCAGCAGCATCAGAAAGAGTCTTCTTGGATCTTGGGAACGCTCCAGCTGGACAGCAGCACAGGCACAATTTATGACTATATTCACACCTGAAATCGAAATTTGTTGGTGCATTAGAAGCATCGAGGGATACAGGACTACAGCAGTCAAGTGGATAGACATTGAGCTTTAGACATTATCTTCCTAAATGGAGGAGCAGCTTCTAGGATCTGTTTGGTTTCCTCCTGCTTCTATTTCTTATGCTCAGCCTAATGCCGCAGTCAATGACAGTAATCTGAATAATCCACCCAGAACGTACTGAAGAGCCTGTGTTGAGTGCAGCACTGCAAAGTAATCTACAATGAGTATCACAGCTATGTGATGCATCCATTCACTGTTGCCTGCAGTATACCATCCAGCATGCTCCCAAGTACCTGCACACTTTAAGCTCTGCAAAGGCTATCTTTGATGCACAGGATCTAGATACCCAGGCAATGGGTGATGCCCCAACCTTTCAGTCACTAATATTTTTAACAACAACTTGCATTTAACCATGAAAGAGTCCAAGGTGATTCATCGGAGTATTATCAACAAAATGTGACAATCAGCCAAGCGAGGACAGTACCGGAATAGTCATGTTTAGAAGCAAAGGCATGGTTGAGGGCTTCAGCAGATGAACTGTGACAGAGGTGGAATCAGGCAAGGTCATGGAAGGGGAATTGAGGGCTGTTGGGGGACAGTGGTAGTGCCTATGCCTCCGTGCCAGGAGGCTTGGATTCAAGTCCCTCCTGCACCAGAGGTATGTAATACCATCTTCCAAATGGTATTACATGTTCAGAGATATCTATGAAAGGGGAAGGAGGCTGACTGCATTTATACAGCACGTTGTTAAAGGCTCATTTGCGATTCAAGCATTACACCAAGTCTGCAAACAGCCTGGCTTAGTTAGCAGTCACCACAGCAAGAAGGGTTGGGCAGACAGAGATATGTTTCAACCTCAACTTCCAGCTTGCAAATGACCCTACTCACTTGTGCCATGTGTATATTCGGCACTCTGCTTCATCCTTTATTTCCTCAGATCTAGATATCGTTTTGGTTGCAGTCAGGTCAGAGCCCAACACTGGCTTTTGCTCTGTAGTGCTAGCAAGGTACATCTGAACTGAGGAAGAGAGGGGTGCAATCGATTGCTAAGGAACTGAGATGGTGTGTCATTTTCAGCAGGAGCAGCACGAGGCTTTCATGATTCAATCCCACACCTGAGTCACTTACCCTCCTGGTCTGTCTCCAACCTCTTCTGGAGGTCAAAAGAATACCTGTGATGGGGGCAAAAGCATTGACAAGCGGGAGTTGACTGCCTGTATTAAATCTTCCTCTGCAGCCACTGTGTATCTTCTTGAAGATAACTGGAAGTGAGCTTGCCAGATGAAGTAAATGCAGTTAACCCAATGCATCAGCCTGCAGGCAACAATGCTATTGGAGCCGGGCAATGCCAAACTATATGAAACTTTCAGTTGTGCGCAGACATGCAACAAACTAGGCTTGAAACGTCAGCCTTCCTGCTCCTCTGATGTTGCTTGGCCTGCTGTGTTCATCCAGCCGTACACCTTGTTATCTCGGATTCTCCAGCATCTGCAGTTCCTACTATCTCTGAGTAAAACAATATCTGGTTGAGCGACTGGGGTGTAAAGGGATTGTGCTTCTCACATGCATAGATAGTTCAAAAGTTCAACATTGCTTTCAGCCTGCATTGTCTTCCTAGAAGGCTGCTACTAAGTATGGCTTTGCTAACATCAGGGAGAAAATTAAAAGGTTCCATTAAAAATTGGGACTTAATTGCTTTATTTGTGAAACTACTGGTCCTGCAATTTTGCTTTTCTACTTTGCACAAAGGCGCTGGCTGCTTTCCACAATGACACAAATCCTTGATATGATTAAAATGGAAACTGGATGTGTTGGCACATCCTATTACTCCTCGGGAAAATATGTTGACCATTCCTGGGAATAATTTAAAAGGATGACATAATTGGGATTGTTGCATTTGGCAAAATGTTAGTGAGCTTTAACAGGCCTTGTCACAATTAGAATGAAATGCCAATTTAATTCTGTGTTCATCATCTAATTTTACTTTAAGAGAAAATCACAAAACACGTTAGCTAATTAGTTCTGATATCTATGATAATTATAAAAAAAACCTCTGACAGAATAAATATATTTATAATTGGGCATTTTATTGAGGATAATGTTCAAACCTGTTCTAATATGCTCCCTTCAGTATGTTCAACATGGATGTACAAATTTCGCTGCACTCTGTCAAATTGTCTGATGTGACGGTCATTGTTCTGAAGTTGACATTTCAGTAACTACACCATAGCATTGGGTAAGAATATGGAAATTGTTGCTGCAGATTACAGTCACCATCACAAGAAGTTACAATCTGCACAGATAACCAGATTCAACAGTTATAAAGATAAAAGTGCACACAGAGGGGGTTTCAGGCCTATTGCATTTGTGTGACCTAAGTTAACTGGAATGTAGCTTTATATACCATTGAAATTAGGAGAACTTTCTGTTTGGTAAGTCTCAAATTCTTTAGAAAATATCTCAGGAAATAAAACACTTATTTAAATCATTAACAGTTATACACAATCAATAGAAAATTAATGCCTTTGGCACAAATTATAATGCAGACAGTGTTAATTTTTAAAGATCCAGTTATATTCTTTGGGATGTGGGCATCCCTGGAGAGGCTGACAATTTTGATTGCACATCCTGAAGCCTTCCTGTTGAACTGTAGCAGTCCTCTCATAATGCTGTCAGGCAAGGAGTTCCAGAACCATGAGCTAGTGAGGAGAAAGAAATAAACATCGCATGCTCAAGTCGGGATGGTGCATTCGACTTAAAAGGAGACGGATGCGCACTGATCGAGATGACAACTTAGGTCTTACTTTAAGCTTCTGAAGCCCTGTGACAACTGCACACATCCTAGCATGTGCGCAGTATCTCCATTTGACTCCTGACATACCTCTTCAGGGGCTAGGAAAGGCCGTGCACACTCAGGAGGTCAGCTAGTCACCGTTCAATACTTAGATCCGAATCTGTTCTTGCAGCCATTGAAATGGTTATTTCAATAAAGGAGGCAGTCAATGGGGTATACCACCCCAGACTGTAACAGTCTTGATGATGGACGGTAATACCACTGAATTTCAATCGGGGTGATCAGATTGAATCTTATTGGCAACAGTCACAGCTTGGGTTCTCTTTTGAGCATTTCTCAGACCCAGCCTGGATGCTGTCCATGTTTTGCAACATACCTCAAATTGTGAGAAATTGTCATCACTGCACGTTCATCAGTGGACAGCCCCGAGACCAAGTACTATCACTGTTCATTGATCGGATATTTTCATTCTGTTTGGATCCAGCTACTGTGTAGGAACTCCTTCTCTGTTCATGCAGGTATGGTTACTGTGTAGGAGTCTGATCCAATTAACAATTCACTACAACACCATTTGTTGCCTTTGGACCAACCATCTTTCGCTTGCTGGTAGTAGACTCTGAAAAGTGACATCAACCATATTTTAAAAAGATATCGACAGCCCATCCAGAGGAAAATGCATGGAAATTGCTGTGCAGTTCTTTCACAATGAAGCACACCTCACTGGAAGACCATGGCCACGTTCTCCTTTTCACAGCTAAGTGGTGTACCCTATAAAGAGAGATTATATTTATTTAACATGGAATTTAGTACTGTCACCACACATGCCACTGCACTGAACAATGCCTTTGACAGGGCTGGAGAATTGGACTTGCTGGGTACTCTTTCGGGAGACGTACAAACACAATAGATTGAATACTGTCCTCTTGCACTCTAAACTGGTCATCATGAAATCTCCATTAGCATCAACTGCACACTGGTGCGAGAGAAAGGTGAAAGCTGTACTGCAATAGGAAGATCATTTGACTCCTTCGTCCAAATATCCTGATCAACAAAATGCTTTTACAATCATTTGACCATTTCTGGTTTTACACAAGATCAGGCTTTAGAAGGAAGTGAAAAACACAATGTCAGTGAGGAACTGGGAATTCTAATTTTACATCACTAATAAGGAAGACTTTTGCTGCTCATTCATGAAAATGTCACTCAAAGCTTCCTACTTTGGGGAGTCAAGCGTGTTCAAATGCACTCAGTCGCTGCATGCTATATCTGTATGACTATAACATGCTATACTGCTGTATCCTCTATAGAGCTCTACGTAAAGTCAATGGTGCAGCAGTTCACTGCTCAGAATAATGTATGTATTATAGTGGTGAAGCTTGAATTTTTGAGCAAATTGAATGGAAGTTTGAATTTCATGTTCTGAATTCAGAAAAAAAAATCAATTCTTCAGCCATAAGTGCAACAATGTTATTTTTATGAGACAGTAAACATCACACCTATAAAGTCATTGAGCAAGTGAGAAATTTTTTTCTAAAATTTGTTCGCTCGTAGGACATGGGTGTTGCTGGCTAGCGTTTCTTGCCTTTTCCTAGTTGCCCTTGAGAAAGTGGTGGTGAGCTGCCTTTTTGAACCGCTGCAGTCCACACATTTTATGAACGGGTTACACATTTCGATTGCCTATTCTTTGAGAGCACTACATCTGGATATTGCGGTCTCTTAGCCTGACTGCATGAAGAATGCTGCCCCTAAGTGGGTCAGGCAGACTTTTCTTTTGATGCTTGTAGAGCTTTCTGCGCATTCGTGGTCCTGTAGGTCAGGTTCACCCACCTTTACACGCAGTAGCTGTGGGGAGGGGTCCGTTTCTGTTGAGCAAGCCTGCAATAACAGCCTTAGCTTGTTTGGCTTTCACCCAGCTCTAATCAGAAAGATTGGGAAAAGACTGTGCAGCCCCCAGATATCTCAATGCTTCACAGCCTGTGAACTATCTGCACAGCCACCCAAGTTCCAAATACAGGACACAGAACTGGAAGATTCTGTAATGAGATATGCTTCCAATTACAGATCATTTTCTCCCCCAACATTTGTTGCTGATAGCTACTGATTGTGAGCCTAATTCAGGGAACAAGTGGAATCCAATTCGAACAGCAATGAGTCGTGCAAACATTTTAACCTGAGGCCTGTGAGCAGGAAAAAGCCCAGCAGCTTTCCTAAGAGGGAAAGGCAGAAAGGGCCAGAATAGGCCCAAACAGCTGGGTTATTTTACCTAAAGAAAACCTTTCATTGTGAGGGTGGAGTGGAAAATGCTTCTGTAGGCTACAGATCCTGGCTCCACAAGGGAGACCCAGTCTTGTTTCTCACCACCTCCACTGCCAACAGGAAACAGGACCCAAAGATGATCCCAGAGTTCAACAGTAGTTTTTGGGGCCAAAATAGCCAGCTGGCAATTCTTATACAATTGCCTCGGTATACGGCATTGAAACTGGCTCAGCCAGTCCATACTGACATGAGTGCATCATTCGAGCCTCCTGCCATCTTTGCTCATTTAAATGTACCTTTGTAATCCTCTACTCCCTTTTCTCTTATCGTTGTCTAGCTTTGACTTAATTATAGCCGTGCTACTTACTTCACTCACTCTCTGTGACAGGGAGTTCACTCATCTCTGGGTGAAAAGGTTTTTTTCGAATTCACTTTTGGAATTCTTCGGTGACTACCTTATAAGGAAGGCCCCACCAGATATACATACATTTCCAGCAGGGGTCACTGAATAGCCATTAGCAGCACCAATCCCGACTGTTTCCCCCCACCCCACTCATCAATCTCAGGACATTGGTCCCATCCCCAGTTTTCAAGTTCTTCTTGGCTCGGCACATACAGAGGATTGAACCGGGTCAACCAGGGTTTGTGTGATTCAGCAAACTACCAGGAAATGCATTTATCAATTATATGTCAGACTCCGAAGGATTGCAACAGAACAACACTGCATCAGAATGCAGTAGTGGGTGGAAGCTCTAACATCTGACCATACAGCGTCTCCCATCTCTTCCAAGCTCTCCTCATACTGTGGCTGGTTGACCCATATCTGTCATGGTGCCTTGTCCATAAGTGAACATCGATAACGAGATTTCACAGCTGTTGAACGCAAAGTTTGAGAATCACAGTTGATACAGCCAAATAAAGAAATAGCAGGAAGCAATAGACAAGAATCAAGAGCGGGAAAGAGAGAGAGAATTTGGCAGTCAGCTAGAAGGGCTTAGCTCAATCATCATGGGGAAGGGGCTGAACCTGCAATCTTGCTGCTCTGAATAGCTCAGGAGTGTACTACTACGACTCTTTGTCTCTCAAGTGCACTGACTGAGATTTTTTGAAAGCAGTTCGACATCATTAAACCATAGCGTTTTATGATTTTATCTCATCAGACAACACAAGGCAGCAGTGTTCCCAGATGGAAATTGAAAATTCCTCTGATAGTGTGAGGCTTGCACTAATCCAATAGAACAGAAGGATTTCGCAAAACCTCTGAACAGCAAAGCATCCCATTCAATTGAAGGTTGCTTAAACCAGGCATACATCACTAATCAGTTTACTGATATGCCCTTATGAAAGAGGTCAGCCACAATAAAGCTAGCAGCTCGAATTGTGGTGCATTCTGGCTCATTCTGTCTGTTCCTCAGTTTTCACTGGCTGGCCAAGTAACCCAAGAGGGAATACTGCTCTGCCTCCAAATTGACCCTTCCCTTCTTCCAGGGCAGCCGAGCAGGAGCAGCAGAGTTAATGAGAATGCTACGTATAGCAACAACACAAACCCCAGAGAGAATGACGGTGACTGGGCGCTTCCTTCGTCAATCATTGCTTTTAAGAGACTGACTTCACCCCTTCCATTACGTAACTGTCCTGCACTCACTGTATTAATCTGCAGACGTAATCTGGTTATAATCTGGAGACTGTCTGCCCTACTTTTCATAATGAGAATGGAGACTCGCGCAAATTAAAACCACATTCCTGCCCTGCCTCCAACTCATTGGCTGATAAAGTGGCATCGATAATAGCACAACCAACAGCTGTCAGTTAGTTGACAGCATGGATCTGCTGGTCAGTGGTCAAAGGAAGTGTTCAGTGTTAGTGACAGTACCACACAGTGTCAGCCTCAAACATGCCCAAGCAATGGAGCTGGCTGCTGGGTATTCCGTGCTGTTGTCTCAAAGACCTTTATTAAATCTAATCCCCAACAATACCCTCTACTTTCCTACACAAAACCACTGCTGTCATCTCTGACCAACACTGGACCAGTCTTACTGAAGACCTTACAAACATTTCCTGTGGCACACCTTTGAGCCACGTAATGCAGGCGAAACCTAGCCCCTCTGTAATGACCATTCCCTTTGGCCAATACTTATGTGAACAATGGCCAGTAGTGTTTCTCACTGTCAAGTTAGTTTGAAGGTTATTATCTCTACAATAATGCCCGACTCTCGTGACCCACCCTGCACAGTATCACTGGATTTTGTATGTGAAAGTTCAACTTTTTATACTGGCAAATGGATGGTCCTTTGTTTCATCCCCTCCCTCCTGTGTCATTATGGTCCAATAATGTGGACATAATAACGGATACCTGTGTGGAAACAGTCTTCGAAATCTGTGTAATTTTACTACGGTTTTAAAAGCCAGCTTACTCAAGGTCAGATTTTTTATTAGATAACACGATGTAGAGCTGGATGAACACAGCAGGCCAAGCAGCATCAGAGGAGCAGGATGGCTGACGTTT
>JAHRHZ010000051.1:12040637-12055546 GCA_024137785.1 Ginglymostoma cirratum
AACACAGCAGGCCAAGCAGCATCAGAGGAGCAGGATGGCTGACGTTTTGGGCCTGGACCCTTTTTCAGAAGAAGGGTCTAGGCCTGAAACGTCAGCCATCCTGCTCCTCTGATGCTGCTTGGCCTGCTGTGTTCATCCAGCTCTACACCGTGTTACCTCAGATTCTCCAGCATCTGCAGTTCCTACTATCTCAGATTTTTTTTAATTGTATCAACACGTCGAAAATTCGGAAGTTGGTTAAAAGTTTTCAATATCCTTCCAAAGACCTGCCTTGTGCATTCAGAGTATGGAGCTACTTCTGATCTGATTCTGACTATATTGGAGCCTTTAATTACACAGCAGTAAAAGAACCCAGAAGAAAGAACTTGCGTTTATATAGCGTCTTCTCTGACCTCAAGCCATCCTGAAGAGTTTCACAGCCAATTAAGCGCCCTTTGAAGTGCAGCCATTGTTGTAATGTAGGAAACGCAACAGCCAATTTATGACCAGCAAGGTTCCACAGGCAGCAATTTGATAATTACCAGATAATCTGTTGGTTGAATAGCTGCTGCTGTTCAGTTTTGCAATGAACCGGAGAACCCCCTCTAGTGCGGCACTGAGATTTTGCATTAAACACTCAACTGTTCAATGCATCTCCCTGAAATCTGTTAATTATAATTCTTTTTAACTATTTAAATATCGGAATGAGAAATGCGACATTTGTGACATTCAGCACTCACTGTAATTCAGGAAGACATAAAGGTTACTAGTTGTTAAGTATAAAGTTTGCATATTTATTGAAGAAATGTGCCTCCACTAAAATTTTGCTGTGTGGAACTGGAACGTCAGAGGAGGAGATTTAGAAAGCAAGCTGGAAGCAATTCGGGACTTTCATTGCTTTCAACTGTCAAATGACAGACAGCCTTTCTGGGTTACAATAGCAGCCACATTCAATCTGCATGAAAAAAGCCTTCCTTTCCGAATGAAAGAAAAAGAACAAAATAAACAAGACGTTCCCCTCGTTTAGCAACTTTCCACCAGATGATTAATCAAATTTCAGGGCATCTGCTAAAAATTCAGAGAAGATCTCTATCTATATTGCATGTAGCCTTATCAGACAGAGAGCATCCCTGTGTGAAACATGGGGTCTAACTGCACTATGACCACTTTGCACACTAACTGCATGCAGATGGACAATTAGGTTCTTTTCTTGTGTTGACAAATCAGTAAAAGTAGTTTTGGAGGTCCAACAGCTCATGGAAGGTGCTAGAAAGACGCTGACTGACAACTGCTCAGCGCTTTTACTTGGCTGCAGAAACACACAGTCAACATTCCCACTCAATTTACTAGACAAAGCAACATCAGGTACTTGGGAGGGGTCCACTTTTGACTCAACGACTGCTGTTGTTTTAACTCCAAAAGGAAACCATTACAGATTGGTATAAAGATAGCACTAATGTTTGCTCCATTAGAAATCTAGGCCTTGGCAGTGAGGGTAAGATGGTCAGAGTGGAATGAGACTTTCTGGAAGGGAAAACGTGCACATGCATGCAGTAATTATGGTTCTAGCTGGGATCTGCAACAGTATCCTGGACAGTGATCCTGTAATGTTAACAATCATTAGTGTGTTCAATTCTGGTCTCTGTGTTAGAGGAAAGATGCTGTTAAACTTGAAAGGGTGCAGAAAAAATTTACAGGAATGTTGCTGGGATTGGAGGGTTGAGTTACAGGGAAAGGCTTAATAGGCTGCGGCTATTTTCCCTGGAGGTCAGAGGCTGAGGGGTGACCTTCTGGAGGTTTATAAAATCATGAGGGGCATGGTTAGGGTGAATAGATACAGTCTTTTCCCTGGGGTAGGGGAGACCAGAACTAGTGGGCAAAGTTTTAAGGTAAGAGGGGAAACTTATAAAAGGAAACTGGGGGATCTTTTTCACGCAAAGGGTGGTGCGTATATGGAATGAGCTACCAGAGGTGGTGGTGGAGGCTGGTACAATTACAACATTTAAAAGGCATCTGGACGGGTACATAAACAGGAACCGTTTAGAAGGACCTGGGCCGAATGCTGGCAAATGGAACAGATTAATTTAGGATATTTGGTCGGTATGGATGAGTTGGACTGAAGGGTCTGTTTCTGTGCAGTACAATTCTATGACTCAACTAACCAATTGACCTACATTTCAAAAACACTTTTCATAACCTCAGGACATCCCCAAGTGCATTACTGCGAAATAAGCACTTTTGAACTGCAGTCACTGTTGTCATACAGGAAGCATTGCAGCCAATGAGCCCACAGCAAGCTCCCACACAGTAACAGGAGTAATGGCTGGATCGCCTGTTTTTGTGATGCTGGATGAAGAGACAGATATTGGCCAGGAGCTGCCGGCAACGGCTGTACCCACTGCCCATCCAGCACAGCCTCAGCAGTGAAGTGGCATGTCAGCCGTGGTTATATACTCAAGTCCTTGGAATGAGATTTGAACTCTCAGCCTCCTGACTCAGAGGTGAGAGTGTTACCCACTAGACCACAGAGCTGACAGTAAAAGTCAAAAACCCTCCCACCATTGTCAAATGAACAGAGGGCCACTGGGGAACAGTTTGAAACCGACAGAGAACAACCACCCAACTAAAAATTGCCTTCGGTTGGATTCTTGACCCAGAATGTCTCAGTGACCACACCCCCCATCCCCGCCCCTCCATTTAACTGCTTACATCTGAAATCATCAGATGAGCACTGGGAAATCTGTACCAGGAGGTAAATGATGTCAAAATCAGCCTCAGGAAATAAGTGGGAGGGAGGAGAATAAAACTCTCACCCTACCCAGGATCAGCTGAGAAACAGGTGAGATGATAATATTCATTGGATAAAATTAGCATGAGGAATATGGAACAGAGGAATTAAACCAGTCGTGTACCCCAGTTAAGCCAAGTATGGGAGCATTCAACTCACTCAGCTCTGGCTCAATTGAGTGTCAGGTTATGTCTCACACACAGTTTAGAGTCATACAGCACAGAAACAGACACTTTGGTCCAACCAGTCCATACCGAACATAGTCTCAAACTAAACTAGCCCCGCCTGCCTGCTCCTGGCCCATATCCCTTCAAACCTTTCCTATTCATGCACTTATCTAAGTGTCTTTTAAACACTGTAACTGTGCCTGCATCCACCACTTCCTCAGGAAGTTCATTTCACATACAAACCACCCTCTGTAAAAAATTTGCCTCTCATGCCTTTTTTTTAAAATCTCGCTCATGATACCATCGTTGTCATGGCATGTGATCAGCATGGGCACTCCATCACTTAAAACGTGGCACATTAATGAAAGCACGCCCTTCTGTTGAAATTGAATAAGTTCACGATAGCTCAGTCACAAGCGTGCCTCTGAATGTAGCATTTGCATTTATAAGGAATTTTAACAAGCATCTGTTGGGTCTTTCTGTACCATTCTATCATTGCACTTGTTTTCTTATGGTATGAGGGGCTGACAAAAAACATTGTTGCGTCAGGGAAAGATACCCTGCTGGAGGCCAAACCCAAATATTGGAAATGCCTCTGAATCACATAGTTCCAAGTTCAAACCCCTCCCTAGGGCTCAATGGCAAAATCAAGGTTGGGGGTGCTCTTGTGGGGCAGTGGTAGTGTCCCTTTGAGCCAGGAAGCCTGGGTTCAATTCCCACCTACTCCAGAGCCACGTAATAACATCCCTGAACAGGTTGCTTAGAAAAACAAAAATTGAAAAATCAAGGCTGACATTCCAGCACAGTGCTAAGTCAGCGAGACATTAAACTGAGGCCTTGTATATAAAAGAAAATCCCGCGGCACTATTTTGATGAAGAGCAGGATTACGGTGGCTCAGTAGCTGGCACTGCTGCGTTTCAGGGCCAGGGACCCAGGTTCGATTCCAGCCTTGGGTGACTGTCACTAAGCGGAGCTTGCACATTCTCCTCGTATCTGCGTGGATGTCCTCTGGGTGCTCTGGTTTCCTCCCCCAGTACAAAGATGTGCAGGTTAGATTGGCCGTACTAAATTACCCATAGTGTCCAGTGAATTAGCCATGAGGAATGCAAAGTTAGAGGGACTGGGGAGGGGGAGGGAGTAGGTCAGGGTGCAATGTTGTTCGGAGGGTCATTGTGCACTCAATGGGCCGAATGGCCTGCTTCCACACCCTATTCCTAGCCAACATCTATCCCTCCATCATCAAAAGCAAAAATAGATTAGCTGGTCACCATCATATTGCTGTTTGCGAGAACTTTCAGTGTATAAAATAGCTGTTGTGTTTTCTACATTTCAATAGTGACTGTACTTTAAACTTCGTCCATTGGAACATCTGCCGGTCATGGGAAGTTCACGATAACTGCATTATCTTTTCTCTCATTTGCTAGGTAGTTGGTGCAAAGTGAGCAACCAGGCAGAGCTTCGGATCACAATCTATTGAACCCTCCTGGAGCAGGCGCATGCTGAAGTGAAAATGAGGAACACGCACAACTGGATCACAGAATGGGGTTAGCTCGCTCGGCGGCAGTGAACACTCAGGCCGGAGCACACTTTATGCGCAGCCCACAGTGAGAACCGGACCTCACTAAAAAAAAACGAAAAAAGGCGGATGCCAGCACTGAAGGATCACCCTGACCTCACCACGCCTGGCTCAGAATCCAGTGACACAAATTAGCTCCCACTTGATAAGATCTCGTCGACGGGGCCCATATATCTTGCTAAAATTAGGCCCTTGCTACAGGAGGCATAAGAGGTCAGGCTGCCTCGAAGCTTGAAGCTATCTCGGCTCAAGCTATCCAAGTCACGGCTCCAAAGTGAACCAGACCTGCCTTATGAGCGAGTTTAGAAAACCACTGAAGTAGTTTTGTGTCAAATGGCAAACGGTGGAATTAGTGAGCAAATTCCCTCTACTTCTGAAGTTGTCACCTGCAGAATGCAACCTACATGTGACCTCACGAGTTGGATTTGAATGCTTTCCTTGCATGAAATGAATTGCTGTGCATTCGTTCAGCTGTCACACCCTCGTGCTCACACGATTTGGTCCCATCTGAGAATGCCACGTCTGTGCAATTCTCAGGCTGAATTTTCCCAGCTCAATAGCAACAGGCTGGGAGCTGGCAGAAGCTGGTATTGTGGTGGGACAAGGTTTCAGGAGGGGAATGCAGTTCCCTCCAGCTGGCATGACATGTACCTGCACAGTCAGGCGGGGCAATTAATTGCCCCAATTAGGGGGTACTTGTCATTGCTTTCTCTCCATGCAGCAGCCTCATTGACTGTCCAAGTGAGGTCTGACTGGGCTGGCAGCAGAGGTGGGAGAGTCTCTTAACTGGTCTCTTAACTGCAAGTCCCTGGAAAAACTGGACCTCTGGATTCCACAGTCTACTAGATAATATTTTGTTTTTGAACGAGACATAAGCACACAAGGCTACAGATTGGGTTTTAATAATTTGGTTTTTTGCCCACCCAAGAAATAGAAGTAAAATAAGCTATTTAAATAGAACAGTTCCAAAGACTTCAAAACACACAGGGAAAAAAAACCCATCTATTCCCCAACACCATCACTTTACGGTTAATCAACATCCGAATATTCTTTCCCTGGCCAATCTGTAGGATTGAATTCAAAGCTTCTCTCAGTTCCTCTTGTGTGAGCTATGAGGCCTTTTTCCTCATTTACTCTCAGAGCTGAGAGCTTAGATTTTCTCAGTCTTTTAATGATATGCAGACTTCAGCTCATGCATTTCTGGTTCACAAACTAAAATCTTTCATTGAACTAACTTGTTTCCATAACTGCTTGGAACAATCGTGTTTTACACAGCGGAAACTATATTTGCATCTGACTACAGTCAGGTAATTTTCGAACTAGTCAAAAGATTTTGATCTAATTTAAAAAAAACACTTGCTTGTCCAAACTTCTGCTAAACTAATGGCTTAACAATTTCTCTGTCTGGTCACAAACTCTCATAGTACACACAAACTTCCAACAATACTTCAGCTGGTTTTAAGTTATGACTGTGGGAAGACTGCTAGGCCAAAACTGCAGAAAGCTGCAACACAAAACAACTTGGGGGCACTTGGGCACAAAACACAGGAAGCTAGCATACAGAAGCAGCAGGTAATCAGGAAGGCTAATGGAATGTTGGCCCTTATTTCAAGGGGGTTGAACCATAACAGTAGGGAGGTTCTACTACAGGAGGCAGCACGGTGGCTTAGTGGTTCGCACTGCTGCCTCACAATGCTAGGGGATCCAGGTTCGATTCCACCTTTGGGTGACTGTGTGGAGTTTGCACATTCACCTCATGTCTGTGCGGGTTTCCTCCAGGGGCTCTAGTTTCCTCCGACAAAGATTTGCAGGTTAAGGTGGACTGGCAGTGCTAAACTGCCCATAGTGCTCAGTGATATGCAGGATAGTTGAGTCGGCCATGGGAAATGCAGGGATATAGGGGTGGGCCTGGGTGGGATGCTCTTCAGAGGGTCTGTGTGAATTTGATGGGTTGAATGGTCTGCTCCCACACTCTCGGGATTCTATGAACTGTACAAGGTGCTGGTGAGATCATATCCGAAGGACTCAGAGCGGTTTTTGGTTCCCTCATTTAAGAAAAGATATCATTTCGTCAGGGGCTGTTCAGAGAAGATTCACAAGGGTGAAAGGAGGGATTGTCTTAGGAGCAAAGGCTAAACAGATTTTGGACTCTACTCACTGAAATGTAGAAGAATGAGAGGTGATCTCATTGAAATTTTTAGGATTCTTAAAGAGCTTCACAGGGTAAATGCTGAGAGGATGTTTCTCCTCATGGGAGAGTCTAGGCTCAGAAGGCACAGTTGCAGAATTAAGGGGAGCCAATTTAAGAATGAGATGAGGAGGAATTTCTTCTATCACAGGATTGAGAGCCTTTGGGTCTCTATGCCACAGAGAGCTGCGGGGGACAGGGTCCTTGTGTATATTTAAGGCTGAGATTGATTCTACTATTGAAGAAGAATCAAAGGTTATGGGGAAAGGAGATGCAAGTAGACATGAGGAGTGTGGGATCATACATGATTCTACTGAATGGCTTACACCTATTTCTTATGGTCTTATGGACGTAGTTAATCTTTAAACACCTTCAAAAAAGTACTACAACATCCATACGCCACTAGTTTTAAATCCAAACTCTTCAAAAAATGTTATATTTATAGAAATCACACCTTTCACCACAGTTTGACAACTTTCCTTTGGACGTCCTTTGGGATGTTTTACAACATTAAAGGTGCTACATAAATGCAAGTTGTCACGGTGGGCGATGATATTGTTGACAATAATAAGACCAGGAATAACAGCCATTCATTACAATGTTACTTTGACAGCACTGACTGTCACTGGCACATCTCCACTTACTGAAATTCTCTCCAAGAACAATGAAACAGAGCCATCAACGTTTCTGCACTGACCACCCAATAAGAAACAAGCCCAAGTAGGAATGGTGACTTTTAAGTGTAAAATAAATCTGGTCTTGAATGATCATGAAAAATAGATGACTTCAGGCAGCTTCCCATTAAACGCCTTTCTTCAGTGAAGTCAAAAGAAACTGAGAAGAGTTTATAGGGGCTCAGCTGCTGTCAAGTTTTGTATTATCACCTCAACATAAAATTACCCCTGTTCAATCAATTAAAAAGTTACCTACAATATGAGAAGCTGCAGGAAAATTTTCACACTCCTCGGGGAAGATTTCACATCATCTGAGAGAAATTGAAAAAATCCTCACTCCTGGGTTTTACGGCTCGATGTTCACATTAGGCAGGACTGTCATCGCACCCTCTCGCACCAACTTGTTAACATAAACAAGACAAGAATGTAGCCTTGCCGGTGTTATTTTGTCAGTTTGCGCAAATCTATTACAAACTAGCTCCTGACAATGAGATTAGTCTGGCTTCCGCAGGTGTGAAGCGGACTTGTTTATACACCCTGTTTGAACAGAACATGCTAAAGGAAACTAGTTTTAGCTGCTAGTGTATAACAGTATCATCTGGCGTGCTACAAAAGATCCACACACCAGGCAGGTGTCCTCAGTGTGGGAGAAGTGGCCTTGGCACTCTGGTCAGCCTCACTGAGCCTGGGCTAGAGTGAAAACAGGTTCACAGCACCGTGCACTCAACAGCAACAGATGGTGGAAGTTTCCGCAGAATCAAAATCACTGAGGCAGAGTTTGACAGCACTCAGGCCACCTCAGCCCAACAGTCCCCCACCAGCTTTCATCCAACTGATCAAAACTAATTTGAGCAATACATCTACGGCTGGGATGCCTTCCAGGATCGAACTGCCTGTCAATCTTCAATGTCCAACGTGGTTGTTTTGGATGAGATTCTCTCAACACAGGGATGGAGACAGAGCCAGGTGGGCCTCAGCACCCAAGGTCGGGGTGGAGATGTGGATAAAATTGTAGGGAGCCTTGTCTAAAGGTTGCTTGGCTTGCCGAACTGGTTTGCTGTTCCGCAGACGTTTTGTTACCGTGCTTGGTAACATCCTCAGTGCAGCCTCTGATGAAGCATCGATGTGTTTTCCCGCCTGGTTTTTAAACTCTGGGGTCCGTTGCGATGGATTGCCTCACTTCCAGGTTTCCTCTGCAGTGGAATGTATATGGGGTCGAGTTCAATGTGTTTATTAATAGCCTGCTTCGTGGAGTGCCACGCTTCCAGGAATTCTCGTGCTTGTCTATGCCTAGCCTGTCCCAGGATCTTGGTCTTGTCCCAGTCGAAGTCGTAGTTCTCCTTGTCCATGTGGATTGAGATGAGTGAATATTGGTCGTGTGTTTTTGTAGCCAGTTGGTGTTCATGTACTCTTGTTAGTTTCCTTCCTGTTTGTCCGATGTAGTGCTTCTTGCAGGCTCTGTGTAGAATCTTTCTGATGCTGTTCCTGTAGGCATCTCCTGATCCAGTTCTTTGGATATCCATTATCCTTGAACACTTGGAAGAGGTATTCCTTCTCCTCTTGGCGTAGTTCCATGTTGCTGCAGTGTGTTGTTGCCCTTTTAAATAGTGTTCACACGCAGCTTCGTTTCTGTGTGCTGGGATGGTTATTATTGAAGTTCAATACCTGGTCTGTGTGTGTGGCTTTTCGGTGTTCTTTCGTTTGCAGTTCCCCATTTGTCTTGTGCTCTACCATGACGTCCAGGAATGGGAGTTGTTTGTTCTTCTCCTCCTCTCTGGTGAATTTTATTCCGGTGAGGGTGTTGTTTATGAGTTTGTGTCTCTCTTCTAATTTGGTCCGTTTAATGATGACAAAGGTGTCGTCTACGTAGCGTATCCATAGTTTAGGATGGATTTGCGGAAGGGAAGTCCTTTGCAGTCTTCGCATCACTGCTTCTGCTTTGAGTCCAGAGATAGGCGATCCCATGGGGATCCAACAACACACTGCAGCAACATGGAACTACGCCAAGAGGAGGAGGAATACCTCTTCCAAGTGTTCAAGGATAATGGATATCCAAAGAACTAGGTCAGGAGATGCCTACAGGAACAGCATCAGAAAGATTCTACACGCCCCGACAGAGACTGCGAGAAACACTACATCAGACAAACAGGAAGGAAACTAACAACAAGAGTACATGAACACCAACTGGCTACAAAAACACACGACCAATACTCACTCATCTCAATCAACATGGACAAGGAGAACCACAACTTTGACTGGGACAACACCAAGATCCTGGGACAGGCTAGGCATAGACAAGCACGAGAATTCCTGGAAGCATGTCACTCTATGAAGCAGGCTATTAATAAACACATTGAACTCGATCCCATATACATTCCACTGCGGAGGAAACCCTGAAGTGAGGCAATCCATCGCAACGGACCCCTGAGTTTAAAAGCCAGGCGGGAAAACACACCGACGCTTCATCAGAGGCTGCACTGAGGATGTTACCAAGCACGGTAATGAAACATGTGCGGAACAACAAACCAGCTTGGTGAGCCAACCAACCTCAACACACACAACCCAAGCTACAAATCTACTCCAAAACCTTAGAGCCTTGTCTAAAGCTTCAAACTCGACGGGGATGCTTGTGAAGTTCATATTCAAGTCTAATTGGATCTTTTGCAAAATCTACACCTTAATGTTAGCACTGAACCTGGTGGTACAGTAACTCTGATTTCCAAGAGACTATAACTGACAGAAGGCCCAACGGTTCCCATTTTCTTCATGCTTATGTCCAAAGTGGACTTGAACACTCTGGATTCTGATCGAACGGGACAGTAGCTGTTATGAGACATCCAGAACCAAGCATACAAGGGCTGAAGCACGGCCTTTTGCTCCTTGTCCTGTTTTACTGACCACCCCCGTCCCTGGCCCAGCTCTCCTGAAGCTTATACCCTCAAAAGGAAATGCCATCTAAAACAGAGACAGAAGCAACAGTGCAGAAAGTGGGGTCGAATAAGAGAGGGCCGTGTAGCTGGGGAGAAAGAGAGAGTCAGAGAGTGAGAGTGAGTGAGAGAGTGAGAGTGAGAATGCGAAACCAAGAAAGGGGGAGGGAAGAAAGAGTGATAGGAGAGAAAGGGGAGGTGGAGAAAGAGAGGAGAGAGAACAGGAATGTGGGTGTATGGCTCAGTATTTGGAGAAGGTCTCGTTTGCCATGTATTAGGGCTCACAATGTTGCAGAATCATTTGCATTCTTCACCTGTGTGCCAGATAGAGGGGAAACATGTTCCCAGTGAGGAAGACGAGCCAGTAAAACAGGCAGCTGGGAGAGAACCACCTGAACCACATCCATTATTCAATGACAATGATGGGCGGAGGGTGTGTTTAGCGACACATGTACAGCACTGATAATGGCAAGTACATCGGCAGTTGAAATATCATGTCATTGCTGGTTTCTTTGGAACAAACATTGTGAGAAAGATACCAAGGCTCCCCGATTGTTTGGCAAGTTTAGCCAGTGAGTAGCTAAGCTCAGTTCAGTCTGTTTATGTCCCAAATTGGCCAATCTCATCTGGCAGGCATCAGTAATATGGATTACAGGGAAGATCAAGTAGAACGGAGCTCCCAGTTCTTGTAGAAGCTGGCATATGGCATCAGGTGGGAAATGAATTGGCTTCATCGGTGATGCACTCAAAGCCAAATAGCTTATTACTCATTGTCTCACTCTTGAGCAAGCTACAGCTTGGCTTAGTTGGTAAAATTCTCATCTTTGAATGAGAAGATTGTGCATGTAAGGCTCAGCTCGGGGAGGGGCTCATTCAAGCTGACCGTCCAATAATACTTCATTATCCAGTGAAATACTCTGGGAATGCTGTACTGCCACCAGTGCCTGCTCCCTCTGCACTGGCCTTCTGACAACGCGAGCCTCCCCCTGCACTGACCCTCCGACAACGTGAGCCTCCCCCTGCACTGACCCTCCGACAACATGACCCTCCCTCAGCACTGACCCTCAGCATTGATTAAGACCCCTGTTACAATGGAGACTGAACATCATCTGATACACTTCAAGCAAGAACTGGCGCCCCATCTAATAAAACTCTGTTAAGGATGACACCAAAGCCAGATTTCCTAGTTATTCATGCTGCCACACACAGCCATGAGATAACACCATTGATTACTGTTCAAGATAGCTCACATGGCCTGTTACTACATCGATAAAGGTGATTTTTCCTTTGAAAGCTGACATATGGGGAGGCAGAAATTGGACAGACATGAAGTTAACGAAGACGGCATTATCCAGAGTAGACATCAAGGAACCGGAGCATTGACACTTAGAAAGGTAAGTGTTCAAGCCTCTCTCTCTGTTTTACTTCCTTTAATAAACGTTTAGGTAAACAGTAAAAGTTACTAATGCTCACCAATGAAAGCTGAGGAGCGGTATATACTTGCACTCTCCCTTAGCCAGGGCAGCCTGCGTCACAAGTAAACAGCTAGAACAGAAGTAGTAAATGGTCAGAAGCTGAAACAGAAACTACATGGAGTTTAAACAGCTCATAATCCAACTTTCACCATTTGCAACACTTGGTTGAATGCTGGAAAATATCGACAAATTCTGGAAGCACTTTATTTGCTACTTTTTTTTCCTCAAATAGTAAGACTTCTTTTTCTCAAAGGCATGCGATACATTTCCGAAGACAAATAGCTCCTAAGTTCTGAATTACATTCCACATTTTCTAAATTTAAATTAGACCTGACTTCTCTCGGTGAATGCACTATTGTATTCGAAGTCAAACCGACAGCTTAATCATTCTGAGCACAAGACCACAGTCACTCAGATTGATTCTGCGTGATTATTTAAATCGGATAATCTACTTACCCAGCAATAATATCCTATTAATCGTGATGCAAATTTCTTCACCCTGCTTGCACTGTTTGGAAGAACTCCGCTTACACGTCATCTTTCTGGCTATAAAAGCAACTTGGATGTTATCTCAGCTTACCTGCAATGAGGAGGAAACTGATGGACACAACATTCGAGTCCTTTCGGTAGTGGGCCTTTACGCTGACAACAGTGACATTGTGTGTTTAGTCAGTCATCAAACTATTCCTTTCAGCTGGAACTTGGTCAGTCCTAGTCACCGGTGCCACTGGAATATAAATAGGGAACATTATTAAAAGCGAGGTGGAGGTTCAATGTTTCCAGCTTGGGAGATTATACCCGACCCAAATTAATTTTACTGCAGAAGAACGAAGAGCTTGCGTTTATGCAGCTTCTTTAGGACACGTCAATTCTGTAGCCACTCAAGGTCCTGTGCTAAACCTCAGAACCAATGCACACAAAAGGACACTGAGGGAACTCTGCTCTTTTTACGGGTTGTAAGAATGTAAGAAACAGGAAGAGAGGCCATTTGGCCCATTGATCCTTTTTTGCTCTTCAATGGAACGTGGCCAGATACTTTACTTTTAATTCTCACCTGCATCCATGTCTCTTAATTCCCAAAAGTCTGTTGTCTATTTCTGCCTTAAATGCCAATTAAGGAGAATCTGCAACCCTCTGGGATAGAAAATTCTAAAGATTTGCAATTCTCAGAGTGAGGAAATTGATTCTCACCTCAGTACTAAATGATTAACTCCTTATCCTGAGATGCCACCCTTCTTCCAAATTCCCGCAGGGGAAACAATCCCTCAGTGTTGACCCTGCAAATCCCCTTCTGAAGTTTCAACAAGATCACCTCTCGTATCGCTAAACTCCAGGCAGTACAGACCCAATGGACTCAGCGTGTTGTCTCATTTGGAGCTCACACTGAGTAGGCAGACAGGACCCTGGCTAAGTACCTTATCTGAAACGCGGCACTTCCGGCAATGAAGCACTAAAAGACCTCAGCACTCCTGAAGCGTCAGCTCTGAAACGCTGGGGTGAGCTTGCAGCCTTTAACTCTGAGGCAACAAAACAACCACTAAGCTGGGGTAAGGTCACTTTGCAACTAAAACATGTTTCTCCAATCAGACAGCCCTGCTAAGTGTTATTCAGTGCAGGCTCTCTCTCTCTCTCTCTCTCTCTCTCTCTGTGCCCCTTTAGATTTGCTCTCCTCTCTGCTCCTTACCAGAAGCTTGGTGGCTGCCACATGTGCCAATTTGCCATGGGGCAATAACAGCTGCTTTCTTCAGTGTGGCATCAGTTGGTAGTCCTCAGAAATAAAGCTCCTTAATGTCAGAACAATGGTCACACTGAGAACTGGCACCACCTCTCCAAAGACAGCCGGTACGATCAAATGACAATTGAGGTTGCACTTAGGGACCTTTCAATTTACAAGACAGCTACAGATGGCAGCCTGACACTATCAATAGCTTTATTGGCAAACAAGGCAACTCTGCTGATTCCAAAGAACCATGCAGCAGTTTCCCCCAGCTATAGTCAGCTACTGGTGGCAGCAAGCACGTCCTTCATTTATAACTTGTAGCCTATTGCATGCTGAGATAATATCCTATTATGCCAAAACACCTCAATACATCTTACATAATTATGTGGATAAATGGGGTTTGTTGTGCAGTTCCAAATGGGTGGCATGCATCTCCTAATAATGTCACACTCATTTGTCACAAAGGCATATTTCACGGAAGGTCCATGACCAGAAATAAACTAACTTTGAAATTACCACACACAAGCAAAATTATACACATGCATTAGAATTAGTGTTGCAGATAGTCAATACAATACAAATGCAACTTAGTTGAGGCTCCAAAATAATGGAAATTATTATTGAAATATTTCTAAGTAATATTCTCTAGGACTGAAGCATAGCATCTCTTCGTCCCAACTCAAGCAACGGCTTTTCTTCCCAACCTCTTGCCTCCAAATATTCACTTCCACATCGCCATGTTGCCCACTGGCAACGTCTCCTGCAGTTCTGATGCTCAGTGCTGGTCGTGACTCAACTGGTAGCACTCTTTGTTCTGAATCACAAGGTTCGAGGCCTACTCCAGAGTGTGACCACAAAGCTGGTAACTCTGGTTATCCGAAATATCCGAAATGGGATATCCGAAATTATTATCTCTCAAGTGAAGAGGGATGAACTGGTTCCTCTCCTTCTTGGCTGGTTGTAACAAAGTTCACACTGGTCACACTGAGAACTGGCACCACCTCTCCAAAGACAGCCGGTACGATCAAATGACAATTGAGGTTGCACTTAGGGACCTTTCAATTTACAAGACAGCTACAGATGGCAGCCTGACACTATCAATAGCTTTATTGGCAAACAAGGCAACTCTGCTGATTCCAAAGAACCATGCAGCAGTTTCCCCCAGCTATAGTCAGCTACTGGTGGCAGCAAGCACGTCCTTCATTTATAACTTGTAGCCTATTGCATGCTGAGATAATATCCTATTATGCCAAAACACCTCAATACATCTTACATAATTATGTGGATAAATGGGGTTTGTTGTGCAGTTCCAAATGGGTGGCATGCATCTCCTAATAATGTCACACTCATTTGTCACAAAGGCATACTTCACGGAAGGTCCATGACCAGAAATAAACTAACTTTGAAATTACCA
>JAHRHZ010000051.1:12058768-12089562 GCA_024137785.1 Ginglymostoma cirratum
TGACATTTCGGGCCTCGACGCTTCTTCAGAAAGAAGAAGGGTCTAGGCCCGAAACGTCAGCCTTCCTGCTCCTCTGATGCTGCTTGGCCTGCTGTGTTCATCCAGCTCTACACCTTGTTATATCACTACAAAGTGTGGCTCTTTTGTGTTCCAGTACAATCTATAATAGAACCACGGTGCAGTCGTTCAATGGAGAGAAACCACTGCCTCTGCAGGAGACCTACACAAAGATGCAGTTGTGTGTATTTCTCTTGGATAGCTGTGCTAAACCGATGGCTGGTATAAATCACCAGCAGCTCCGAAGCCTGTCAGTTTGTGGACTGTAGGTGAACTGAGTATTCCATCTCGACAGTGAGGAGTATGAAGTTAAGCTTTCTTGCAAGTACTGGAATTGGATGCATCAGCACTTTCACTGCTGTAAGGGATATCTCATTTATCTCTCTACCCTTCAACTAGATCTTTATTATCTACGGTGTGCAAGCCAAGTGTGAAACAGAAAAATCTGCTGCAGATTGCTGCATGTTCAACAGAATCATTGCTGGGAGGAGATGTGTGAAAGTAGGGAGACACCCAACCACTCAAGAAGATACACGAGTTTGAAATCAACATCTGCAAACTTGCAATAAAGAAGCTGCATCTCTTCGAAAGAGGTACGTGGGAAAGCTACATTGTTGTCCACAAGACTTAGACCTATCAACAAAGCAGTGGCATTTCTTGCGAGTCGAACGGATATTGTGATGCTGTAAAAAGACAGTTCAGAACCTATCCCTGACATTGATAATGCTGTTGAGGTACCATTGAAGCCAGCCTTGCAGCTTACTCGACAGCAGGCGGAGAGATTTAGCCAGTCCATGTAGGACAACCAATTTTTTTTTTTTACTTGTTGAACTGTACAGAATTTCAGAAATCCACTAGAACTTACATCTCTGTAACTGTCTCTCGCCCTACAATCCTCTGCAGATCCTTCACGCCTTCAATACTGGCACATCCAGCATAACCTCAACTGTCATGGCTCCAGCTTTGGTGGCCTTAGCTGCCTAAACCTAATCTTCTGAAAATCCTCCTCTGAACATTTCTACCTCAACAATAATCCTCAAATCCTGTTTCTTTGACACGACATTCGGTCACCTGCCTTAATATCTCCTTATGTGGCTCAGTGTCAAGCATTTGTCTGGCAACACCGTGGCAAAGTGTCTTTTACGACATTAAAAGTGCTATATAAATGCAAGCTTTAATCTTGGTCAATAAAATGGCGATGCCCTCATTGATTGTTGAAATAGTTCTGTGATATAAACAGGGGAATTCTAATTGTCTGGTAATTGTACAGACAGGCCGCACAAATGAATGAGAAACACACCAAAGTGCCCACAGCTACCATTTCCTGAGGAATTTTAATGAACTGATTGAACAACGGCCTGCAGGTTTTCTAAACCCTATTTAACCCACCAACACCAGTCACAATATTTGACCGAGGACGCTGCCCAAAACATAGGACAGAGTTGTGGTTATCTCCTTTTCTGCACTTGACAATTCCTTCTGCACCCTAGAAACAGAGTTGGTCAGCAAAAAGATTTCCTTTAAGGCTTTCCCTTTCAAATTTAGTTCTTTCACTTTCAGGAGAAAGAAATCCCGTTAACAGCAAAAAAACTTGCATTTTCATTCCATAGTTTCATTTGTTTTCGATTTTTCTTCCAAATTGTCTTGGTATCTTCAAGATTAGGAATTTGTGACTATAGGTGGTAGTGGTGGGAGGCCCGCTGCTCTCAGGATCAGGAGCGTGGATGGGCTGAACAGACTGAATGGTAGAGATTTGACTGACTTCTATCCATTCACTGAATCCTGCTCACTTGGCTAAATGATCCTTCACCTGAGAACTGGCAGGGGCAGCCAACCCAGTTTTGCCCGTGAACACCTCACCTTCTCCTGCCTTCCTAAAGTTCTGAAATCTGTTATTACCCAAGCCCTAAGCCAATTTCTGCACCAACACATTGAGCCTCCCCTCCTCTCTTAACATATATTGCTTCCTCTATTTCCTTAGCTTATCAACTCCTATCTTTAGTCAGCCTGTTCATCTTTTGGAACTCTTCTGCTCCGAACTCACTGATGTCCTCAGACTTGCCCATCTCACATGATGTTTTCAATCCCAAGATTTCAATTCCTCATTCAGACATGTCTCACTACTCCCTCATTACCAACTCAACCCACATGCCCTTCCTCCTCCAAATATATCACCCTGACTATCAAGCTGAAAACAAACTCTTTGTCAGCTTTCATAAATCCAAATCACCAAAAATTCAAATTTCCTGCCAACTTCAATGATCCCTCCTATTCCCCAACAACTTCAAACCAAGCTTCCCAGTCACCGTGAAGTCTTATTTACATCTATCCTTACCCACATTTTTAAAATGCATCTGCTCCAGAAAATTAACTTCCTGCTTCCTTCCCTATCTCAGAACAGTCAACAAACCCTTTTAACACCCATGCTAACATGGCCAATGGCTTATTTCCTACAGGCATGTCTTCTTCCTTTTAAAATGTCTGTGATCACCTTTCTCTTAAAGAACCTGAAGTAGCGTCCTGTGCTCACCAGTGATGGCAACTCTTGGACATTTCTTCAACTTCACACCAGGACTCCCCAGTTGGAAAGACATCCCTATTTAATTTTTGTACCCACATTCACTGTTGGATTTCTTCACATCTTCCAGTGGCAAGGCCACTTTGGTCAAGTCACTAATAGACTTACTCCGTACCGATGATGCACTCTTGCTGCTTGTTCTCCTCAATCACTTTGCAGTGACTAATACAATGGGCCACTATCGTCCGTCTATTAGCCAGTCCAATCTGTCCATTCCAAAAGTCCAAATGTAGTAAGCCCAAGTAGTGATTCTTTACCTCATCAAAGCACAGTAGTCTCTGGAAAGACAGAGAATGTGTGTTCCTACAGCCGGGGATACTAATGCCAACTTCAAAATCCCAATCCCAACAGTTAAGCAAAGGACTTTATGGTCTATACAATTCAATTCCTCATCTAGGATTGCACTTATCCATGAACCACTGACGACATCAGGAAATCTTACCAACAAACTCAGTTCAAGTAAAGCAGGACAAAGATGAATGAAGCAGAGAAGCACAATGTTAATTCAGATACCAAGCCACCTGTATCTGGAGTTATATTCACAGGTGTTTAAAGATTTAGATTCAAAGCAATTTCTCTAGTCTTGACCTGATTTCATTCATTTTCAACAGGATGTTAACCCCCAAGGTCCAGCAGTCTGGTTCTAGTCGCTGAACTATGAATTAACATTTTCTTCAAATGGTCGTAAATTAGTTCATGTATGTGTTCCACACTGAGAGGCATAGTTTTCCACTGATGCATGTTTCACTGCTGCTTATCGGCTTAGCAGTGGGTTAATGATCTTCACTATAAAGGAAGGTTGTAATTTTCTCTAAACAGGTGGGTTGAACCACTAAGGGATTTTGCTCTTATAAATAGTTTCGCTCTAATCAGTACTTACTATAAACTTGTTTTGTTGCATTGTATTGTTTCTAAGCTCCTGCCAACAGTTTTTCCATAAATTGCTGCATTACACACAGGTGAAACCAAGCATTACAGCTTGTATGCAAAGCTCAGTTCTAAGAGATAGCAAAGGCCGTTGTCGTTTTGAATTTACCCAAAACACTTTAGTCATTCTGCAGTCTTGTGGTAAAGGTTCACTACATCCAGTGGAAAGTGTATATAACAGGCAGCTATCCGTTAGAAATATGGTCCTGCATGTGCTTTCTTAGTAGGACTGCTATTTTGCATGACCTACTTTTTCAAATCAAATTAGTAGTATACTTCTGATCTTTCTTTATAGATCTCAATAAAACCTCCCGTATGAGATCTTGGCTTTACCAAATCAACTAAAACTTCAATCAACTTGCATGCCATTTAATCAGATACGCTCAAATAACCCACAGTGGTTCCACTCATTATTGGCCTTCAGAACAGGTCTGAAGATTTGTAATGCTGGTGATTATGCCGCAGTGTGCGTGATATTATTTTCAGCAAAACACTTAAAAAAAGTGAACAAAATGTGATTGAAATGAGACAGTTAGGGAGATGCTCTGATTCATTCAGGCATCTTGAGGAAAGGATCAGAACCATTGGAACTGACACAGTAACTTAACTCCCTTCAGTTGCGTAACAGAAGCACAGTGACAACTGAAGCCCAGCTGTGTTACGTCTAGAAATTAGCATGTGCCCTGAAACTTGGGCTGATTTACAGACATTGTAAGCTGAAAGGCTGAGCTTATTTACTCTTGATCACAACTCAAAGTAAACGCCTCCAGCTTGGGGAGGAGTGCCAGCTGTGCTAGGACAGGTGTTAGTAACCGGTAGGTTCATCTGGGGAAAGTACCCACCCCCTTTTCGACTGAAGCAGTGGATAGGACAACAATGGAAAAAGTGGCCAGTATAAATGCACATCTTATATCATGTTTTGTTATTGTAAAGTCTTCCCCCTCCACTGAGGTGGGAGGTCAGGATGGCCAGGGTCATTAACACTGAGTTTCACCAGGGCTTAACAATAGCTGGGAATTTCCCTTGGTGTTCTGTTAGATTGCAGCAGAAACTCGGCTCCACAATTCGATCCGTGTTGCTGCAGCACAGGTCTAAGGGGATTCCTGACTTATACATTGTCGGTGGCAAGGTAACAGTGAAAGCTCTCTGTCTAGTGCCTTTGACACGTTAGTGCGTCCACAGCTTTGAACGATAAAGAGAATTGAGGCCAAGAATAAATATGGCCTCTTTCCCATTTGCCAGATGCGTGCCCAATATCATGAGAAGCAGCCCAACAGCAGCACTTCATGTACGTATGGCACCGTGAACTTTGAGGAGATCTGCACCCTGACCAGGCAACGCCACGTTTGATCACGCAAAGGAAGAGGTTATTTAGTCGCCTGAGATTTTGTGGAACCAACAAGAATGGCAGGGCATATGGAAACGTACATTGCAGAGGAATGGACATATTTACCACTGCTGCTGGCCTCTTTCCTCACGGTATAAAGAATAAAAGATTATAGGTGGGGGAAAACCCCCTCCCTCCCACAAGATGAATGTCCAGGTCCAGCACCCCTCTGGTTTGGGCCACTGCCTCGCAAAGGAGGTATTCTCCTTCTTTTCTCTAAGCTTGTTCTCAGAATCAAACTTGCCAGGTCACAGTAGACACAGATCTCTCAAATCTCTCTAACCCCAACGAGCAGTGGGATGGGATCCTTATATGTGCCTCAAATTAGGACAGTTGGAAGACTTACTCAGGCCCTCAGCACTCAATGGGGGAGGGCAGGCAGATGGTGAGTGTACCACCAATGGCATGGCACCTTATTTGATATTTTCACCAGCCTGTTCTGTTGCCCACAGGCAGCCTGGGATGTCCAACCCACAGGGCATGAAGAAGAAACCCCAACAAACATTATGTGCCAACTGCGTGACCTCATTACTTGCTGGCAAATAGCATTCATCAGCTATTCTGTTCACCCTATATTCACCTTAACCTACGTTCTAAAGGGAGACCATTTTACACACGGCAGATACAGCACTTTATGGAAACTAAAATTTGACAATGGCTGAGATTTCCAATAAGACCTTTCACTTCAGCTCCTTTGAAGTCATATGTTATTGCTTCGCCTACAGCTGTGTATTGGGGTGCTTTTTCTTTGGCTCCAAATACATGATGTTAAGAACATGTCAATCATGTTTCCACGAGACAGCACTCATTTGCACAAGAATGTTTCCCACTCAACTTGCCTCCTCTCTATAAAGAAGTGGCCTGCCTCGTTTTGGAGCCTCTGCCTACCGATTGGACTGGTTGAGTGCGATATCACGCTACTGCTGTCCTTCAATACAGCAGAGCTTGATGCACTGTGCCATTAGGCCGTCACACTAAACCTAGATTTCTACACACTTCAGCTGTATGGTAGTAAGGCAGAGCGCCACTTTCAGCTTTGCTTCGGCAAAAACTGTTCCCAACAATCCACCATGAGGTGGAGATGCCAGTGTTGGACTTTACCTGACAAAGCAGCAGCGCTCCGAAAGCCGGTGATTTCAAATAAACCTGTCAGACTATAACCTGGTATCATGTGAGACTTCTGACACGGTGAATCACCCCACTGAGAATACACCAAAATCCTGCTGCAGTCAGAAATGTGATCTCCACATATGGACTCTTCCCTTACCACAGCCTTAAACAGGGCTTGTGGCCCAGAGGTACGGACACTACCACTGGGCCAGAGCTGTGGGTTCACGCCCCGTAACCAGACTTGCTGGCCTTGGACAAGAGGTCTAATGTGGTTCCTATGGGGTGGCATCCCACCCAGGAATCCCTCCCTCATTTCTCAACCCTGAAGGGAAACACGAATGTCTGTCTGAAAGCTATGCCATGAAGAAAACCACATCCCTCTTGTATGGCTGCATACATACTCTCAAAACACTCTAGGCTATGCTGCTGCTCTACCCAAAGATCCACCTCAGCTTTGCTTACTATTCCTCACTCATTCCCAACTCTGGCTGTTCTATACTTGCAATCCACAATTTCAAATTATTCAATCATTTACCCATGGGATGTTAGTATCTCTCATTGAACCAGCATTTATTGCCCAGACCTAGTTTGCCTTAAGAAATTGGTGAGCTACATATTTGAATCCCCGCTCATGCTCTAGGTAGACCCACAACAAGAACAGGTCCAGGATTCTGACCCAGAGACAATGAAGGAATGGTGTCAGAATGGGGAGTGGTTAGAGGGGAAATTGCAGTTTGTGGTGTTCCTACATCGGTTATCCTTGTCGTTCTAGATTGCAGCGGTAGTGGGTTTGGACGATGCTTTTTGAAGAAGCCTTGGTGAATTTCTGTACTGCATCTTGTAGATGTTACAAACTGCTTCTGGGCATCATCAGTGGTGGAGGAGGTGATTGTTTGTGTATGTGATACCAATCAAGTGGGCTGCTTCGTGGACCAACCTATCACAGCATCAACAATTCCCTCAGTCAGTGGACTGAGCAAACCCATATCCTTGGTGATTGTAACAAACTCACTCTCCAGTGCCCGCTTTGCCCTATCCTGACAACTTGTTACATCACATCCCAGGCCTGGCATTTCTTACGGCTAATGCACTTCACTGACGAACCCTAATCACTCACCTTCTTCATCTTTAACACTCAACTATTCTGCCGTGATATTCTAAGTGATGAAAAAACCATTTATGATCCCCTAAAACTCATGGCCTAGCTTGGAAGAAACTCCAAAGAAGCACAGGTTAGGTGGATTGGTCATGCTGAATTGCTCTGTCGTGTGCAGGCTAGATGAACTGGCTATGGTGTTTATGGGGTGAGGTGGATAAGGTGGGGGATGGATCTAATAGGATGCTCTTCAGGCGGTCAGTGCAATTCTACGGGCAAGTGGCCTCTTTCCACACTTTCAGGATTCTATCAGCAGTCATAAGCTCATTTCACATTTATCAATAAGTTTCCAACTCCAGTTTATCCAGCTCTTCAAAAAGCTGGCGTGACACCTTGGACAGATCACCAGTTCCCTCACCAATGTGTGTGATGTGACAGTTCCGTTTCCTTCCCCTGCTAAATCCTTTCCCTCAATCACTATTCTGGGGATGAGAGTGGCCATAAACAAAGAGTCAGAAAATAGTTTGTGACAATAAACTGTCATTAACACACTCTATGATCTGTGGTGAATGCAAATTCTTCCAGAGCACTTCAAACAGGTTGAATTATTAGACTTCAAGTGGGTAGGAATGCTCGTGTTCCCTTTGTTTGCATCAGATCACCAAAGGCATTTCAACGTATACACATTATAGTGCTTTGGGCAGTAATTTACAAAACAACTTCAGGTCATGGCAGATATTCACATTGGATCACGCTGCACACACACAAAGGTAACCGGGTGGTTTACTCAATACTGGAAGAAGCAACCATTTAATGACTCTACACTTATTAGTAATTTAATTACTGGATTTGTTCACCTATTAACTACTGCAGACTGGAATCTCCGGGTTGACAAACCCTTGAACATCATCTGATACACCAGGAATTGCGAAAGGTACCATGACATGAATGCAGTTGGGCTCATGTCTGTACTCCGAATCCAACAGGTACTTGTTGTGTGTGTGTGTGTGTGTGTGTGTGTGGGGGGGGGGGGGGGGGGGTGCTTTGTAATCAGGTTGTGTCTTTTCTCCGTTTCAAAAAAGTTCAACTATCTTTGGGCTCCATGCTCCTCTCCCAAAACTCCATCCGAATCTCGTCAGCCCGGTATCCACACTGCCTGAAGCACCTAGGAGCAGTCTGGCCAAAGACACAACCGACACCCTCTGTATAATTCTCTCTCATCCCAGTTATGAGATGGAAGGAAACTGGATAAGCAGTCGAGGGACAGTAATGTCGGGATGATGAGGGAGGGGGGGTTGGGGGGAGGGTGCAGGGATATAATGGCAAGGGAACTGACTGGACTGCTCTACAGACAGCTGTCATGGGTTCAATGGGCAGAGTGGCCTCCTTCACTGCCATAATGACTGTTATCTACCAGGCCACTTTGCTTCCATCGCCTTTTTCCAGCTCCTTCAGGTTGTTTGGTAGTAGCCCTACGTATCAGAATGCAGACAGTATACATTAAACAAATAGCTCCCCCCCTCCTCTGTGCTGTCACCTCAGAAGATCTGAGGGTCTATTCTTGGCCACCCACTTTCTGTTCATTGATACGCTGCCCCTTAGTGACAGTACCTGATGAGAAGCGCTGCTGTGTCAGAGATCCTAGCCTTCAGATGAGGTGTTAAGCTGAGGCTCCATCTGAACTTCAATGGTGGGCATTAAACATTGTTAAAGACCGCACTATTTAAGAAACTGCAAGGGTTGGAGGGTGGGGGAACACCACATGTCCTGGCTAACATTTTCCTCTCAATTTACACTTTTTTAAAGCAAAGACTCTCATATTTATTTCAAACTGAGTGGGAGCTTGCTTGGCATAAATTGGCTGTTGGGCTTTCGAAACCACAACACTCTCTCCATTTCAAAACCACTTCATTAGCTGTAAACAGCTTTGAGACATCCCATAACCATGAGAAGTGCTACACATATGCAAGTCTTTATTTTCTTTTTGTTTAAAAATAAAGGTCCATCTTTTTGCCAAGTCTCTCTCACTGTATGTAATCTAGTCTCTATTCCATTCACCCTTCTCCCCTATGAAACATGGGCCATGCTAAGTTGTGAACACAAGCAGCTTGCTGCATACAGATCCATCCAAACTTTTTCAAATAGAGCCAGATTTGCCACACACACAGCTTCAAGCAGAACTGGGACAAGTTTCAGTAGTTACTATGTGGGTAGAGCAAGCAGTTAAGAAAGCAAACAGTACAGGGGTCTCTAGTGGATGGGAGTTACCCTAGTGCAGAGTAAAGAAACCTTGCAGCAAATACATAAGGATTTGGCAAGACCCTATCTTTGAGTGCAGTTTACCAAAGGAATAACATATGCTTGTTTTCGAGATGAGTGCAACAATGGTTCTCTAGATCAATTCCTGGGCAGAGCGAGTTGACTCAGAAGGAGCAATGGAGTAGGACAGATCTCCACTCTGAAGTTTCAAAGGCAGAAAAGTGATCTCATTGAAACCCGTAACATTCTTAGAGGGCTTGTTGGACTAGGTGCTGAACAGCTATATCCAGAACTATGGATCATGGATGCACGATAAAATCAGTTGGCCATCTTCTTTCTTCAAGGGTATGTTTTTGGAACTCTTAATTACTGACTGCATCCACAAATAAGACCGATCAACCTTTGGAGACTAAAGGATATAAGGAACGGGCAGGAAAGTGGAGTTACGGCAATAAATTGGCTACAATTATCGTGAACGTGCGGAGAAGCCAATATGGTCTATCCCTGCTCCTGTTTCCTCTATCCTTATTACAGGACTGAAACGCAGCGAGCAAAGTTGTTCACAGCATATGTTTTGCGATGTTATTTACATTCTAACACTTAGCTCCAAAAGGCAGCAGAAGTGATCCTTCAAGGAACTGAAAACAGCCTCAGTCAATGCGTACCTGCTTCTCCACAGACTACAGAGCAGCTGTTGCCAAATGGGAACAAATGCTACCAGTGTGGCAAGATGCCATCTCCTCTCAGCTACTCCAGCAGAGCTCTGTTACATAAGCTGCTTTTGGTTTGTACAGACCTCTCACAGCCAGTACCAAGGGGAGGAATTACACTCGTGCACTTCTCTGCAAAGGTCTCCCCACAGCAAGCGCAGAAGGGGTTTTGTTAAACAGACCACTCCACAATGTAATGAATGTTGACAGTACAGTCAAACACACAGCAGCCACTTTTGACTGAAGATCCTACAAACAGCAACAAGGTTCATTTGCTGGTGTTGGTAGCTGAGGGGCTAGCCTGGGACTGAGAGGAGTCACTGGTCATCTTTGATGGTATCTTTAACATTCACCTACACACAAAAACGAAGACTTCACTGAAAACTGCATCCAGTTTAAACACCTTAAATGTTAAGCAAGGCCGGTCTTTAGCAGTGACTCTGAAAGGGTGTCCTGCAGACAGATTCAGCTCCTATGCGGTTCGGCGGTTGGTTCAAAACATGTATCTCCCTGATGTGCAAGACCATGTGAGAAAATAGGCCAGAACTCTCACCCCCAACACTGACAAGATGCCATACAACACAAATGACATACGAGTTGTCATAAGCAAAAGGGACAAACGTACAAGTTTTAAAAGTAAGATTGATGTGTTATTGTTACAACACAATACAGGGAGCTTGGATTTTCAAAACTCAAGCGGCCAAAAACAGAGGAGGGCATAGGTGAATGTAGCTCCTAACCCGGAGACTAAAACTCTCCAGTCTGGATCCAGACACCACTTCACTGGACTCTAATCCGATGTTGCACCATTCTTCCCATTAATTCTATTATGTGTTTACTCTCACAAGCAAATACAGGTGGGGTAGGAACTGGAGGTGGCCTGAACTTTCAGGAATTTCTGGTCCATGCGATCTTCTGAAGGGGAGAGGGACGTGGCAAGTTCTCTCAAGCGGGACAGAATGACACTGACCTCTCAGGGTAGGAGGGGCACAAACAGTCGAGTGTGTGGCCGAGATTTGGCCTGTACAAAGGTATTGTATCTGATGTGGCACGGCTTAGGCAATCCCTCGTAATTTAAGAAACTAGGTGCAGATAAAGTGGCATTAGACAATCAATTTGTACATTAATTGTAGTAAACCTCAAACATTACACTTCTTAGGTCTCTCCTGTCTTGTTAATATTAAATTAATAGAATACAGTAGACTGCAGCGTGTGCCCATGAGCGAGTCATGCTTCAGGAGATCAGAGGCAGGTTGGAGTGTGCAATTTTTTATACACTCGGATCACAAGCTATGGTAGTGCTGATATCATGAGCACATCCCTTAAAGGTATACTAACATAATAACCATGAGAGACAATACAAGACTCACCAGTGGAGAATGATAACTTGAAGTTGCATGGAAATTGACTACCTTTTGACATCATAATTGAGAAATAAAAAACAGGTCAACATTTCAGGGGAAGGAGAAAAAAAACTTGACAGGGGTTTAAATATGGCTTAAATCAAATTAAAATAGAAACACAATCTGAATTTCTCAACGAAGGATGGTGAACAATGGCACTTGATTGCTGAATGTTACAGAATGTAACGATTTAGATGCAACGAAGGCCAGGGCCTTGTAAAACAATGGTTCTAAAGTGGATAACTTGCACGTGGTGCAACAGTTATATACAAGTCAGATCAAAATACACCACCCTTTGCTCATTTGTAATTTTAGAATGACATTAAGACACAGAATCTAGATTTGGCAAACTGTGCCAGATAATTCCCAAAATCAAAATATTGCCAATTGGGCAAGTCTTGGCCTCTCTTCAAAACAGAGTAGTACCCACCAAGTGTGACACTGCTGTAACTGAACAAAAACGTGATGGGCAACAACAGAACGATCCAACAAAACCACTAAACACAAATGAGCAAGATGGAAAAAAAAATTCTGAAGTGTCTCTTTTCATTTTATTTCACATTTCCTTCCTTTTTATAAACAAAATTTCTTAATCCTGCAGATAATAGATGTCATTTTGATTCTGCATGATTTGGTATAATTCCTGGAAGTGTTGATCCAGCTCCCTTACTGTCACAGGGGCAGTCAGGATCCTGGGAATGACGAGACACAATACACTACGTCAAGATAATTGAACAGCGCCCAAGCAATGCAAGTGCCAAGCCAAAGTGCTTTAGCAAAATGCTCAGACTTGGCAAAATCCAATGCAGCAGCAGCTGAAACAGCAGAATTGGCTGGGGCAAGCTAAGCTGTACCCTGACTACAATCTTATGCATACAATAGACTGGAAATACCCAGCTATATCCTGGAAATGATGGCTATTCAAACATATGTGGTCATTCCAAGAGGATTGCATTTCCTTTTCAATAAAAAGGAAAAACAACCACATTTTTTAACATTCCGTTTGTGTTACACTGTTGATAACAAGTCGTCTTCAATTTCAATGGGATCACAAAGGATAAAAGACACAAAAAGGCCATTTGGCCCAACTAGCCCCAGTCATGCTTCACTTGAACGTCCTCTGATATTGCCTCAAGTGAATCTACCACTGTAACACTCCACTCTTTTCTCTCCCAAACACTTGTTTAGCTTCCCCTCACATGTATCGATACTATTCGCATCAGCACTCCCTGTGGTAGTGAGTTCCACTTTCTCACCAGTCTTTGCATAAAGAAGTTTCTTCCGAATTCTCTATTGGATTTCTTATTGAATACCTTACACGGACTGCTTCTAATTATTCTCTTCCATACGGCTGGAAGCATTTCCCTTTGAGCTCATCTGATCACAACTTTATTATTTTAGAATTGTGCCTCTGTCAGACGAGACAATTTCTAACGTCCTTGCGCAATTCGCCTTTAGCTACAGAGCGGGGGCTATCTTTATGTTACCACCACCCTCCCCCCGACAAAGCCAGCACACACAGTCTTTGCCTGGTGTCATGTTGACCCAGGTAAGACACAGCACAAGTCAGAGATGAAATCAGAGCAGTAGGTTTCTTGCAAAACAAGCATGAAAATGCTATAATTAGTAACTTTTCATTTAACATGGACAAGGGTCAAAGAACAATTCGCAGGGTCCTTACTTCTTTGAGAAAGATATATTTCTGGATTATATTTATTTTGGGCAGCTTCACCGAATCACTTTCCTTCATTGCTCCCCTCCCAGGGTAGACAAGAGGTGTGACGGTTCCTTGGTATTTTATCCTTGTGCCCATGATTAAAATAAGCCTTGATACTGAACAATGAAGGCAGGCTGATTGCTCAGTTGACGCAAGGGAACAACTGTCCACTCGTGACAATTGAGGTTTGAGCAACAATCACCGCATTGATGGCAGGGTTTCACAGTTCCACAGCATGACCAGATCAAGGTGAACGCTCACAACAGAAATGGGGAACCGTGCGGTTTGAAGGGTGCAACTGTGGAAGATTTCAGACCAAAGGCACTCAATTAATGGGCCGCAGAATGGGCGGAGGGTGGGAGTGGGCAAAAGAAGGCGTTTCACACATCTCTAGTCTGCTCAGTTTCGCAAGAATTGAATTAGGAACCATCACTGGCTCGGTTTCCATGTCTGGCTTTCTGTGTTGCTGTGTCATTTAAATGCCTTTAAACCACAAAATGGGAAATGGGGTAGATAGGGTCAGCAGACAGATCCTTATTAAGACTGCAGGGAAACGGTGAAAGCTGTGAATTTAAATTCTGTAAAGACGTTCACAGTTCCCTGTCACACCCCATTCACAGGCACTGGGCCAAGATGAATCTGTGGTTTAAAAAGCTCCCTGAGACTCATTTCCTTCTTCAAAGTATCATTAACTGGATAATCACTTTTCCAACCATTTTATCACTAAATATATAGACTTTATTTCTCCAAGGGACAGGAGTGGGGAGGGCACAAAGTGATTCTTGTGGACAGAAAACATTTCAGGAGAGAAGGGCACTAATTTCTTCGCCCTCTATGAATGGAAAGCAATTTGAAAAATTAAAATCTCCAACCAAAAACAGGAAGGGATTTTGTAAAGAGACGACTGTCAACAACATTTTTCATCAAGTTATTAGCTTTAAAAAAAGTCACAGGTCATAGCCTGGAAAATAAACAATCCCATCATCAACAGTAAATGTCTAGGTAGGTGCCTGAGAAGTTGGAAGTTGCTATATGTATGTACACACCTACTTTGATGTATTAACACATGTAAAAGGTCAGCTATTGGGCAATTTGACAGTGAACCTCACATAGAGATGTTAGGACATTTGATCAAACTCTTAGTTAAAGAGGTAGTTTTCAAGGACCATAATGAAGGGGAAGGACAGTGAGACGGAGGTTTAGGGAGCAAACGGAGGTTTGCTGTTCAGCTGGTGCCATCTACCATAATCAGTTACTGGGGCTAACTATCTGGAAATGTTAAATCTATATCCCAACACCAAGGTATGAAAAGAGAGTCTGAAACCGTTTTGTTTGATACTGGAAAATGTCACTGAATGCTGTCGGATTATTATGAGGTCTCTGCGGTTCTTCAGAAGAGGAAAACTTACTGCAACCTATGCAACCCTCAAATCTCATCCTCGGGGTTGATTCCTTGCTCCCCCTAAGTGGCACTATAAATTACCCCGTTTCTAGAAATAGTCATTAACAGGTAGAAAAGGTAAAAGCATCACTTTCAGGATGAAGAGGGGAATGGGGCCTTCATAATGTAAAAACATCTGAGCCCTCTGTCAAATTCAATGTGTGTTATAAAATGTCACTTCTTGGATGCAGTCAACTGTTGAATCTATGGCTCATCCTCATCCTCAGAAAATACTGGTATGCCTTCCTGAGCCCTTGTGTTTACTATATTCCCAAAGATGCTGTTAGCTCGGCAATCCAGGAATTGGATTCCATCACGATGAGAAGATGCCCAAGACGCAATGGACACTGATGGTGTTTTTATGAGGTTCACATTCTAGTTCACTAGTTAGTAGAGTTTTCACTACTGGGAAGTGCACTGCAGTAAATAAGTGAGCTGTACTTTCCAGACAGATTTTTAAATCAGTAAGGGGGTCGAGGGTTATGGGGAAAAGGCAGACAAGTTGAGGATTATCAGATCAGCCATGATCTTATTGAACAGTAGAGCAGACTCGACAGGCTGAATGGCCTATTTATCCTATGTGAACTGTGGTCACGGGGGTGATATTAAAATCAGGGCAGCAGTGACGACTTGAGACTTTGGTGAAACCACGATTGAGAATGGGATGCTGATGGATTCTGCTCCTATTTGATGCCAGATTACAAGTCATCATTCCTCAATAGACGTGACAACACTCCAGTGGATCCCTTGGAATCTTTTGTTATGGATTATGTAACTCTGAGAGGGAACCTCATGTTGGGTCGTTGCTTAAATCTGTATATGCTGTAACCATAATATTCCCACATTCTTCATACAGGCATAAAGAAAGAAATATGTGGGAATGTCAAAAAGGGACATTAGATGATGACCATATAGATTTGTGATAGATCGTGATAGATAAGAGTTAAAAAAGCCTCTGGAGGAAGAGATGTGGGTGGAATGGTACAAGGACGGAGGTCCCAAACATAGAACTGAAGGTATTGATGTGACTGTTGTGGTAAAGGCAAAGGGGAGCGGGAAGAAGAAACTGGAAGCAACGGAATGCAGGTGCTGGCAAGAAACTCTGCATCACACATGGAGGGTGCAGTAATAAAGAAGGGCTAAGCCAAAGCATTTAAACTATCAATCAGAATTTTTCAATGACTTTACGTTGAGTTTGCTTCACAAAAAACAGATCAGTTGGACCACCTGATCCATCCTAGTGTTTATGTCCCACGTCAACATTCACGATTCCCACCATCATACGTTTCCTTACCTTTCTCCCCTCGTGGCCTTATTCAATTCTCATGGATATGTATGGATGTGACTCAGTACAATGGCTGTGTGGTGGGGGGGTACCACCTATTGTAACAATTTAACAAGATGCAGGAGTCGGGAATCTGTGTGCATGTGAAAAAGAGCAATGAGTGAGCAAGACCCACTGCTGAAACAAGGATACAGGGAGAACTTTCTTTGGACAAGCAGAGAGATGGAAAGCTGGTGTAAATGGAGTCTGCAAGTGATGTCCATTTCCTCTGGTGGGGTGTGACTCATGGTGAGCTACGGCCCACAGATCTTCAGTATTTCAGACTCAATGAGGAACTGTGCGCCACATTTTCCACTCAATATCTGGACATGGGTTAACCCTTTGATTTCAAATCTACTGCTAAGATATCATCAACTGAGAGTGAAGCAGATACCATCCCCACAGCTTCCAATACGAGATCCTCAGACAGTTCATGAACCCTGCCTCACGTAGCTCTTCCTACCAAGCTCTGGAAATACTCAGATCAATTACAATAATTCCATTGCAGCAGTCACAATCACAAAAGCTGCACAGAATTCACCATGTTGTCCATTTATCTGTTGTCACTCCATGGATTTTTTTTTATTGACTTGTTTCAATTCAGTCACGCATAAATTGTAGGGGAAACATATTCCTGGTTGCTGTTTGTACTAAGATTGTCAACGGCTACCTGTAACACATTTACAATTCTCCTATCAGCTCTGAAGAAGAGGGATAGCAGACTCAAAATGTTAATGGCTTCTCTCTCCACAGAAGGTGCTCAGTTTCTCCAGTAGTCTGTGTTTGTTTCAGACTTCTGGCATTTGCAGTATTTTGTTACTCAGCTCTTATTTCTTATTTTACAAAGTCTGTGCCGGTTGCGAACATCTGGAAGCTTCTCCAATGACAGACAGTGTGTGTCAAGATGGCGTCAGGTAATCTCTCTTGCCCGCTGTCACAGAATCCTGACAGTGTGGAAGCAGGCCATTTGGCCCATTGGGTCCGCATCAACCCTCCGAAGTGTATCCCACCCGGACTCAAACCCTACCTTATCCCTCTAACCCTGCATTTCCTATGGCTAATCCACCTAGTCTGCACATCCCTGGACACTATGGGCCAATCCACCTAGCCTGCACATCCCTGGACACTATGGGCCAAATCCACCTAGCCTGCACATCCCTGGACTGTGGGAGGAAACCAGAGCACCCAGAGGAAACACATGCGGTGATGTGGCAATGCATTTAGGTGCAATGCTGTGGTCACTATTTGGTAACGTCTGGCCTGGTTCGACAGCTTATAGGTGACTGGTAGCCCCTCCCTGAAGTGCTGCTGGACAGTTTTGCTTCTTTTAAAAGGAACGATGACTGAGTCGTGTCATCAATGCACTGTAAACAATTTGCAACGACAGGCTATTGCTGCTGTGGCTCCATCTGGAGAGAAACAGCTTCTCCCACCAGAGCGAGGCACAAGTGCAGAGATCTGTTAAAAACAGTGCAGGATGGACCAGGAGTCCTGTGATGCAGCGTGAAAAATATCCAAGTAACAAGTCTCCCTTGTGAGCCCTTCCCTTGACGTGGCAGCTGCTTCATTTGTACAAGTTGCAGAATGAAGAAATGCAATTAGCTGGTGACGTTAAGTTTCACTTTAACAGCTACAGTTTGACGGCAGATGATACAATTCTTCCCAGAATAAAACGCCAGGCACATTTCATAAACTGGTTACAGAAAGCTCCACTCAAAATGGCTGCAGTGCTCTAATAAACAAAAGGCACCTAATACCATAAACCGAGAAAACATCCATGTCGAAAGCATAGGCCATGATACCGAGGGATCAACTTGGTCAACAAATTATAGCTCATCTTAGGAACGGAATCAAAGTTAAATGTATATTCAAGATGTTCTTCTCCATCATTTCCTCAATCCTCCACTGGCTTGCCGGGGCGGGGGGTGCATCCCTTCTATTGTTGAAGGGGAAACAATGTGGCGGAAGAAAGACAACTCTTAAATATGTTTGACCCCATGGATTCAAAATCAGTCATGCTCTAAGATGATGAACAAATCCACACCTTTAGTTTCACATCACCCAGCATTCAACACTTCCGTAGACCACACCATTTCAAATTTTGGCTAGCTTTTCAAAGGAAGATGTTTGAGAGTTACAGTTCATCTCGTTTCAGAGATGCAGGTATGTGTTAAATCAGATTTCACCCACTCTGCTTCCGAAAAGATTGGGGTCAACCTTGCATGACAATATGCCAGCAAACTGTTCCACAATTCTGCCACTTTGGAAACTGAAACTGAGGGACGCTGAATCTAATACTGTCCATTATATACTCCGGTACAAGGTTAAAGTCTATACTCATCCTCTCAGAGGAACTGTCATTCTGGAAAAATGGAAGTTGGATCTACTTTAAATGTGATAATTCAGATATACACATACAGAATATGATTTAATCACAGCAGTGAGTTCCAGAAAGGTGCGTGCTTGATCAGCTTTCAAAGCAGCATCTTCCGTTGCAATACACTGGGTCCTCGAATATTAAAAATAGTCGACAGAATGCCAAAACCCCAATTTGCTCTTGCACCTCGACAACAACAGCACAATTTCGATAGTTCTATCATGGCTACATTGCATGATATAAAGAGACTGAACGTCATTCTTCCAAAAGTTTTCCAAATTTACAAAAGCTGGAATGCAAACTACCACCTCACTGGATCAATGGAATACTGCAAGGAAAAGAAAAATCAAAGCGTCATTTACAGGTCAGCTCTGAGTGACAATCCACAATAAACAATACAGAAACAGATATTTCAAATTCTTGTCAAACACATTGGATGAGAAACTGTAAGTGTAAAGGAATGGCAATTATAAACTGTGTCTGGGTCCTGAACCCCCTACATTTCTGAGTGGTAGGGACAGAGGAGAAGTCACCAGTGTAGAGTTTGCACAGAGGTGAGTTCTTAATTGGCATGAAGCCAGGATCTCTCCCCCACAGCAATGCGCCCTCACAGCTGGAGAACAAAGTAACACTACAGGCAGGCTTTGGGGCGGGGGACGGAAAGGTTGTCGGGGGGAGAAGAAGAGTGGCGGAGGGAGGGGAAGAGAGAGAGAGAGAGAGAGAGAGAGAGAGAGAGAGAGAGAGAGAACGCAAGCAAGAGTGAGAGAGACTGCCCATAGCCTGCCTGTCCTGAAGCTGATTAGAAAATCCCCAGTTGGTCTTCTTTAGACACCCTCACCAGGGCTCTAAAGGTGCCCACTTGTTTGGATGCCCTATGGAGCTGGGCAGTCCTGTTGAGCCATGAACCCCCCTCAGGATAAGTGGTCAGAGTCAGGAACAAGGCTGGGAGACTGGCTGGAGGGTGCTATCTCTGGATCCCCTGTCCAACTCCAAACTGGGCCTTGACTGTCTCCAAAAATATAACCCTCACTGTCAACTGTGATTCCAGTTGATGTTTATATTGGCTTTGGGCCTCGGTGGTTGCTAGCCTTTAAAAACTTCCTGCGATTCTATCGGGTATTACTCATGCATACGTAATGAGTCAGGGATGTACAAACTTCCAGCAATACGAGAGAAGCTCTGAATTCCTGGAAGCTGCAATCATCCATTAAATATGGACACAGCAATTTACTTTCTACATTTTCTTCACATATCAGGAGCATGCAGGAAATCATTAACGGACTTTCCTCTTCAACGTTTGTCCCAAGCTCTAACAAGTATGGAACAACAGGCTATTCAGTCCATAGCGTCTGTTCCACCATTCTATTAGATCATGACTGACCTGTAAATCCTTTGCTCCATTCCTTACTAACTTAGCTCAAAAAGAGAAAAAACGCATTTGATACTCATTTCTTCATCCTTGATGAGGAAATTCCTCTTATCGTCTCTTATCAGCTGTACCTCTCAAGTATTCTTTTATTTTACGTGTTTACAATATTCTTTCATGTTTCTTTTTGTAGAATTCCGGAGCCTTTTCACAGGTGTACAACTTAGAAACAGACACTGTGTTCTAACCAGTCCATGCTGACCCAAATCCCTAACTAAACTAGTCCCACTTGCCTGAACTTGGTCCATATCCCTCCAATCCTTTCCTATTCATGAACTTACCTACATGTCTTTTAAACATTGTAAGTGTGCCCTCGTCCAGAACTTCTTCTGGAAATTCAATCCACACACGAATCACTGTGTAAAAAAAGTTGCCCCTCATGTCTTCTGTAAATCTTTCTCCTCTTGCCTTAAAAATGCCCCCTAGTCTTGAAATCACCCACCCTAGGGAAAAGACACCTGCTATTCACCTTATCTATACCCCTCATGATTTTATAAACCTCTAAGGTTATCCATCCTCCTATGCTACAGTGAAAATATGTCCCTACCCAGCCTCTCCTTGTAACTCAAACCCTCCATTCCTGGCAACATCCTGGTAAATCTCTTCTAAACCCTCTCCAGTTTAGTACTATCCTTCATTTAATAGACCGACCAGAACTGGACACAGTATTCTAGATGAGGCCTCACCAACATCTCAACATGACGTCCCAACTCCTAAACTCAAGGCCTGAGCAACGAAGGCAAGTGTGCTGATCATCTTCTTAACCACCCTATCCACACGTGATGCAAACTTCAAAGAATTATGTACCTGAACCCCTAGGTCCCTCTGTTCTACAGCACTACCCAAGGCTCTACCTTTAATTGCAGAAGTCCTGCATGTTTGTTTGACCAAAATGCAACAGTTTGCATTTATCCAAATGAAACTCCATCTACCACTCCTCAGCCCACTGGTTCAATTGATCAAGATCTCTTTGTAATCTTTGATGACCTTCTTCATTGTCTACCGTGCCATGAATTCTGATGTCATCCAGAAACTTACTAAACATCCCTCCTACATTCTCCTCTAAATCATTTATATAAATGACAAACAAAAGTGGACCCAGCAGCGATCTTCCGTGCCAACCGTTTCTTCAAAAGACCTTTTAGCCTTTCTGATACTCTGTTTCATGTTGTCACTGTTGCATCAGGAGACAACTGACAATTTATCATATGCCTCTTTTAAAGGTTTCATTTTAAATTCAGAGATTTAGAGAGTGCTTTAGGAACAGGACATCAGTGCAAGTAGCTTCGAGATAATCTTTGGTGTCACTTATTAGTAAAGGAAGAACAGAATGAGGCAAGGAAATGGGTGGCTGGAGAGAGGGGTTAAATTTCTGGGGCATTGTAAGCAGTTCTAGGACAGGAGCACGCTGTGTACTTTGCGTCATTTCTGGAAAAGCAGCAAGCCATTCATTCTTAAAATATTATTACTTCCCGCATTCCATTTTGATTTATCTACCCTTCTTTCGCTGTCTCATTTCATTTGTTTTGGCAATCCATAAACTTCCAGCTTAGTAACTCTCCTCCCTTTTCTTCCATCAACTCCAACCAAATGGACTCTGTTTTTGTACCATTTCTAATGTCAGCAACAGGGGTGCTATCCCATGGTCCTAGTCTATGTTTATTTTTCAATTTGCAATACGATACACCAGGTTAACCGGGCTTTATCTTGTTGGATGGATACTTAGGCAGAAATTAGCTGCCATGTTGGTCAACGTAGCAGCAATGACCACAAAACTAAGTCACCGATTGTAAAGAAATGTCCTGAGAAAGCCAACAAGTAAACAAAGTTGTTCTTTGTTTTCCTCATTATTCTTTTGTTGCAATGGAATCATTGACTAATAATGGAGACCATCCTGCATCCAGTTGGTTACTTTATACTCCGAGATATTTAGATCAAATTTCTATTCTGGAGAAGTACTGTTTATACGTACACTATACTATCCAACTCCTCATAACAACGTTCAATTTGAACAGTGTTGGAAAGGTGTGCGCTGTTGAAGCTTTTCATTTTACGCACATCAGGACAAAATCACAAGAATACCAAAACTAAAGGGAACAACAATTTATAACACACACAAAAAGGGTGCTTAGGGAAGGGTGAAAAGCTTTGACAGCGTGAATCTTTTTTCAGCAATACTGCACTACCAAGTGACTAAAATGTTAAAATAGCTAATTTGGTTAAATCCTTTTTACACTTAGTGCCCTTTTATGCACATTAACACAAATCTGCCCATGCCTGTTTGGCAAAGTTACTCTTTTTAATATCTTCTGTTGCTAATCTGTTCTTAATTACTTTCCTGTTTTTCTCTCATCTGCCCTCCATTCCTTGCTTCCCGCTGTGATTCAGCATCCTGCTGTGAAGGAAATAATGCCATGAAATCATTAGCTATTCTTGTCGTGAAGTCATGTACGCAGCGTGCTCCTGTCCTAGAACTGCTTGCAATGCCCCAGAAATTCAACCTCCCCTCAGTCCTGCACAGAGTGTTCAGACACACATTTCCTTGCCTCTACCTATTCTTCCTTTACTAATAAGTGATACCAAGAGTTAGCTCGAAGCTACTGGCACTGATGTGCTGTTCCGAAAGCACTCTCAATCTCTCAAATGTATTTTCCAGCATTTCAATTTTATGCCCCGCTGCCCAGACCATCACTTCCCTTCTCCAGTATCCATGAGCAGCCACTTTAATGTAGCTTTTAACCAGCAGGCATTACATTAATTATGAACCATGTCGCATCTGGAAGAGCGAGCCAACATCACTGACAGTGCTGCGCCCCCCTCATCATTGCACTGTTCGCCTAGATTCAACAAATCTCCCAACACCTACTTTGCACTTTGAGCACATTTTTAGGGTCATGCTGCTCAAGGGTAAAGTCATGCTGAGGCCAAAGTCCAATTCTGTTGGATTTCTCTCGCCACTTAATCTCTTGCTGCACAAGGATATTGTCTTACTTTAGGTTAAATCCATTTATTTCCCAACTTTCACAACAAACCAAACTGGCGAAGGATACCCCCAATTTCATCTCTCGAATGCCCTCTCTCCATCTATTTTGCAAAAGAGAGAAAAAGTGCACAAGCCTTAAAGAAAAGATTTTTCTCTCAGATGCAATAGTAGAGTCATCCTTGTAATACATCAGGTTAATATTTTAGTCAATTCTTCTGCATAAAAATACCAGGCATTCTTGTTAGTTTTTAGGAGACTTAAGTCAGATGTATTCCCATTTTACATTTCAGACTCTCTCCTAGGGGGAGAAAAAGCGTTTCCATACTGTTGCCACAAGAAAACGTAAACAATACTAACCACGATATAGGAAGAATATGGCCATAAACATACTCCTTGCCTGGTTAAAGATTCAGGAATGGACAGGCAGAAAATTCTAACCTGTCAGACTGTATCTGGGGGTAGCGATACAATGTATTAGTACAGTTTTATCATTTGTCGGACTTTCCAGTCTGTCACCCAACACCTAGCTCTGGGTACAAATGTAAAAGCCTTTCCACTGGGTTAGGATAAAAAGGTGGCCACAGTATAACGTCAAATATGTTCTAGGATTCTAAACAAAGTGTCACAGCAAATGTTCTCATGTCCCGTTGCTTCACTATCAAGTTGCTGAAGATACAGGAAACTCTTTATTAACTGGCACCTACGGGGCCAAAAGTGCACCAGTTGATCAAATATTCCAGTCGATCAAGAGGTCCGCATTATCACACACTAACTGATAGAAACCTCATGCGGGGGTATATGCATCACCTATTTATTTACAGCATATTTACAGCATAAATCACTTAAATAATAATGTAAATAAAACTTACCGGCAGAGAGCCTTCACATTCGCACCCCCAACTGACCACTTGGACATCGCAGAGATTGTGATAATACAGGAAACTTCCAGTGTTTGAGGTATATAATTTTTGCTGGTTTATCAAGAGTGCTGCTTTGTAAGATACCAGTTAAAACAAATTTTGCTGCAGATGGATATTGTTCCCTCATCTGAAGCACACATACAGGCATATTCTCCACAGGGAATGGGCACTGCAGCATTCAACAGAGAGAAGATGAACTGTTTAGCTCAGAGTCCTCACAGGACTAAGTTAAACATTGCAAGCTACTGTGATGATGTGGAAACAGTTTTGGTATAGATGAGAAATGATAAAGGCAAGAAGTCATTTGTGGGAGTGGCATACAGGCTCCCTGACTGTAATCACATGGTGGAGTGGAGAATAAAGGAAGAAATAATGACAACTTCTCAGAAATGCACAGTAATAATTGAGATATTTGAAAATTCAGAAAATCTCAGACGGGCAAAGAGCCGAAATGAAGAATTCATAAAACATTTCTGACATATTTTCTTGCAACTTGCTTAGAAGTTTAAAGTTTGAGAAGATTTGTAGCTTGGGTTGTGGATGAGGTTATAGACTTGTTCACTGAGTCGGTGTGTTTGATTACAGACAATTTGTCACCCAGCTATGTAACAGCATCGGTGTGCCTCTGGTGAAGCGTCGGTGTTGTTTATCTGCCTTAGTTTGCTGGGGTGGATGGTATTACTTCCGGTTCAGTTTCTCAGTGGTTTGTACACAGGGTCTAATTCACTGTGTTTGTTAATGGAGTTCTGGTTGGAATACCAGGCCTCCAGGAATTCCCTGGCCTGTCTCTGTTTGGCTTGTGCGATTATCGATGTGTTGTCCCAGTCGAATTTGTGTCCCTCGTTGTCCGTGTGTAGTGAGACAAGTGAGAATTGGTCATGTTTCTTGGTGGCTAGTTGGTGTTCGTGTATCTGTACAGTCAATTTCCTTCCGGTTTGGCCTATGTAGTGTTTCTCACAGTCCCTGCATGGTATATTTTGTATATAACCCCAGTTTTGCTGGTTATGGGTGTGGGATCATTTATGTTCAGTAGTGGGGAGCGTTCCCCACTATACAACCCAAATTTTGTGACCGATATGTAGATGATGCCTTTGTGATTATTAAATGTGCAAAACTAGAAGAAACCCACTGACACAAACAACGTCCTTACTGGGATAAAATTCACAAAAGAAGAAGAGAACAACAGCTGACTACCCTTCCTGGACATGGTGGTAGATCACAAAAGCAACGGGGAACTCCAGACAAGTGTATATAGAAAGATCACACATACAGAACAGATACTAAATTACACTAGCAACCACCCCACCACCCACAAACAATGCTGCATCAGGACACTATTTAAATGAGCCACAACAAATTGCAGTAACCCGGAACCACACAAAGCAGAACAGGAGCACCTTTACGGAGTCATCCAAAGGAATGGATACCCGAAAAGCACAATCCACCGTTACCTCCGAGACGGACCACAACAGGAAGACGCAACATAGCCAGACTCACTAATCACCCTACCGTGCATCAAGGACATTTCAGAGATGACCACAAGACTACTCAGACCCCTTGATATCCAAGTAGCCCACAAACCAACAACCACCCCATGACAGCTACTGACGAACGTAAAGGATCCCATACCCAAAACCAGCAAAACTGGGGCTAAATACAAAATATATCAGGCAAGGTCTGTGAGAAACACTACATAGGCCAAACCAGAAGAAAACTGACAATACAGACACACGAACATCAACTAGTCACCAAGAGACGGCCAATTCTCATTTGTTTCACTACATACGGACAACAAAGGACATAAATTTGACTGGGACAACACATCCACAATCGTACAAGCCAAACAGAGACACGCCAGGGAATTCCTGGAGGCCTGGTATTCCAACCGGGACTCCATCAACAAACATTGAATTAGACCCTGTGTACAAACTACTAAAGAAACAGAACTGGAAATAATACCATCCGCCCCAGCAAACTGAGGCATATAAATAACAAGCAGGATAGAACACCAATGCTTCACCGGAGGCGCACTGATGATGTTACCTAGCAGGGTGACGAAATGTTTGCAACCAAACCCACCAGCTTGGTGAGCAAGTCTACAACCTCATGCTTAGAAGTTGGCCACAGAGTAAGTTATACTCGTCCAGGTATTGTATAATGGGATAAAATTAATGGTCTCACAAAGATACCCTAGACAGCAGTGACCATAAAATGACTGAATTTCTCATTCAGTTTTAGCCAGAGGAGTGGGTCCTAGACTAATACATAAAATTTAAACAAGGGCAATTATGTGGGCTTAAGAAAAAAAAGTTGGTTAAAGCAACCTGGAAAATTAGGTTAACGGATAAATCAACAAGAGATGTAATGACAGACATTTAAGGGGATATTCCAGAAATAAAAAAAAATACATTGTAAACAGTAATCAGAAATCCAAGGGTCATCCCATCATCCATAACTAACTAAAATTTTTTAACAAGGTATCTAATTAAAGGTGACAAGGCAATTGATTGGACAGAACATTTTTTAAAAATCTAAGAATCACTGGAAAAAATTGATAGAGGGACAAGTAAGACTCTGAAAGAAGGGTTGCCAAAGATGGAAAATAGACAGTACGAGTTTCTATAAAATTTAACAAAGTGAATGCAGTTTTGCAGGAAGTGCATCTGAAGAATTAACAACTGTAAGAAAGAATATGGAAAATGAATTAACAGGGATTTTGTAACAGCCTTCACTATAGATGATATAAGTAACATCATTGAATCAACCGTAAATCAGGAAGTGGAAGGGACGAAGGGATGAAGGAACTCAGGTAAATTACAACCACCAGAGAAGTAGCAAAGAGTAAATTATTGGAGCTGACAAGTACCTGAGTCTTGATGGACTTCATTTTGGGGTCTTAACAAAGTGGCTAGCGACACAGTGTATATGTAGACTCGATTTTCCAAAACTCCCTTGACTTCAGGGAAATTCCATCAGATACTCCATTATTCAGAAGAAGAATAAGATAGACAGCAGGAATCTGCAGGCCAGATCCTCCTCTGTCACAGGAAAAATGCTTGCTGTAATTAAATAAATAATGGCAGGGCACTTGGTTAAGTTCAAGGTAATCAGTCAGAGTCAACATGGCTTTCTGAAAGGGAAATCACGTTTCACCAATTTATTGGCGTCTTTGAGGAAGTAACACTTGCTGCATATAAGGGCAACCAGAGTTGAAATTTCCAGAAGGCACTGATGGTTTTAGTGGAAAGTAAATGCTAATGATGCAGGGATAGCATTTTGACATGGATAGAAGATTGGCAGACTAACAGGAAGGAGACAGTGGGAGTAAATGTGTCTTTTTCAGGTTGGCAAAATGTAATCAGCCGTGAGCAAAATGCTGGGACCTCAAATGGTTAAGAATGACTTGGATGAGGGGCAGAAAGCATGGTTGCCAGATATGCTGATGACACAAAGGTAAGTAGTAAAGCATGCAGTGAAGAGGACGAAACGACAATACAGAGGGACACAGGCAGGCTAAGTGATTGGTCAAAGATCTGACCAATGGAGTAAAACATGGAGGAAAAATGGGAAATTGTCCATTTTTCACAGTGAGAATTAAACAGCATATGTAAACAGTGAGGGGTTACAGAGATCCGAGATGCAGAAAGATCTGGGTGTCTTTGTGATTCAAAGTTAGCATGCGACTACAGAAAGTGATTGGGAGAGCTCACAGAAACGTATTGTTTATCACCAGGAGAACGGAATACAAAAGTAGGAAATTATGCTTCATTTATACAAGGCACCACTGAGACCAAATTTGGAACAGTGTGCCAATTTGATCACATTATTTAAGGAAGGATGGAAGGGCATTTGGAAGCAGTTCAGGGATGGTTTAGCAACTAATTCTGTGGAATGGGTGGGCTGTCTTATGAGGACAGGCTAGGCTTGCATCTGCTGGAGTTCATAAGAGATGACTTGAGTGAAACATACAAGATCCTGAGGCGTCTTGAAAGGATGGGGAGGGAATGAATAGTTCCTCTTGTAGGAGAATCTAGAACGAGAGGTCATTTCTTAAAAAATAACAGGTCGCCCATTTTAAAAAGTGATTAGGCAAATTAATTTTTTTTCTCAGAGGGTCACAGGTCTTTGGAACTCTTCCTGAAAAGTGATGAAAGCAGTGTCCTATTTTTAAGGCAGAGGTGTTTGTTAAACAAGGGGTTAAGGGGTTACCTGGGTGGTGGAGAATATGAATTTGAGGTTACAATCAGATCAGCTGAGATCTTAATAAATGTTGAGCAAGGGCCTGAATAATCGACTCCTCCTCTTTGTTGAATTTCCAAATATCATGACTGTGGGCGGGGATAAGGAGTCACAAGACCTACACAATTCCTTAGCTGTGATAAAAGGTCACCAACCAGAAACATTAGCTCTGTTTCTCTCTCTCTCTGTAGATACTGTCCGACCTGCTGGGAATTTTCTGCTTTTGTTTCAGATTTCCAGCATCTGCAGCATTCCACTTTCATGCTGCTGCTGCTCAAGGCTCACACATTGTTTAAGAAACAGAGATGCTGTGAATAACAAGGGCATCCATTACATTTGGTCCTACAGCGCATCAAGCCCAGCGTTCTCTCCCTTTCTATAAGATCATGTCGGATCTTTGGTTCAACTCCACATCCTCTCCCACTCCTCTTCTAATGACTCAGAGATCCACATGGTTTCATTTGTCGATAGTCTCACCGTAGGCTGGCTCAGTTTTAATAACTTAAACCCTTCTAATTATTACTGGCAGTCTTCCAGCAGCATGCAGGGTGATGAGCTAAGAAGATTTCATTTTTTTTTACAACTTCAACTGAGCTCCATCACTTCATTACGAATCATCATTTAGCTAATGAAGAATGGACCTGATTAAAGTATTAGATCCTGCACTACGCCCTCAACTGAACCCTTCTTTCCAGCCCCTGGAGCAAATGCCTCCCACCCATTGGCACCTCTACTGGTTAATCACATTCTATCAGATTTCTGGATACAGGAATGATATCACACACCTTTGGATAAGGAGATAACCAACTTAAAGTGACAGTTCTGGTTATGACTAAATCCATCTCACGCACCCAGTAATCTTGTCTGAAATCTACCCACTATCAACAATGCTGCTACACAGCAAAAATGTAAGATGGAAGTCTAAATGTCACAAAGACAGAGCTGGGTACAGCAATTATATCAGATCGAAGGAAATAAAAGAGGAAGGTTAGCACCTATCAGGTTGGCAATTAATTGTCACACCATAACTTCAAACACATTGTACCCACATTCTTTTATAGAACACCCATTGGGGCTCTCCCACCTAGCTTGGCTGCTTGAGGCAGCCAACAGCAGAAGCACATTAAGGCACACAGTCCCCAGATTTGAGCGATGATCTGTACTGACATCAGCTCGATCAGGCTGGGGGTCCCCTCTATTCTTCTCTAGCACACTCATGTCAGTGCCAGGCGAGGACATGATCAGCTTTTACCGTGTTGCCTCTGCACAATCAAATATAGCAGCGACCCTACTGGCAAGTGGACACTGCTAGCTACAAAAATCAGACTTGCTCTAGGAGTTAACATTTCCAGAAAGGATGAGAAAAAAGAAACTGGCATAAGAAGAAGGAGCAAATACAGTGTGAAGTGGCTTTCTCCCGTCAAGTAAAGGCCAACGGAATAAACCATATGTGCTGCCAAAATTATGGTGAGGTTACTACCACTCATAGGATTTAGGTACAAATTGGTGAGCATCTTCAGATGATCTGTGATTAAATGCAAAAGCTCATGTCAGAGACACACACTGCTTTGGAAACTGTATAGAAATGTCCCTTGCCCCAACCAGCTCTCCGTGCAAATGCATTTATCAACTTGAAGTCCCTATGCCTGTGTTCTAGGTATGGACTAAGCTCAACACAGAAATTAAGGGCTGAGCTATTTCAGCATGACTGCCCCTTTGAATGGTCTAATAGGTGCTAATTAGCTGCAAAAAAACCTCTGGCATTGAAAATGAAGTTAAATATATCTGAAGTCTCATTGCTTTGGATTTTAATAATTGTGGGAGATTTAAGTAATTAAAGGAAAACATTTCCAAAGTTCTGTTTCTCTCCCTGAAAAGCCAATTTGTTTTTAGTTCTCTCTCTCAATAGTTTGACAGTGAACTCCTTATTCAAATTGAAAGTTTCTGACTCAGTGTGTAAAGGATCATAACGAGCATGGCAATCTGATTGGATAAGGGACAATGAGGGACACACTTTGTCTCTAGTATGTCTATCCCACTGTTTACGTACAGAACTCATGGTTCTCTGATCTCCTCTTATACAGGCATACAGGGCGGGAACAGACCCTTCGGTCCAACCAGTCCATGGCTAAAATAATCCCAAACTAAATTAGTCCCACCTGCCCGCCCCAGGCCCATATCCCTCTAAACCTTTCCTATGCATGTACTTATCCAAATGTCTTCTAAACGCTGTAATTGTACCCACATCCACCAGTCCCTCGGGAACATCGTTGAATATATGAAGCACCCTCTGTTTAAAACATTTGCCTTTTACGTCTTTTTTAAAATCTCCCCTCCTCTCACCTTAAAAATGTGTCGCCTTGTCTTGAAGTCTCCCATCCTAGGGAAAAGACAACTACCATTAACTCTATCTGTACCCCTCATTATTTTATAAACTTTTATCAGGTCACCTCTCAACTTCCTACGCTCCAGTGAAAGAAGTCCCGGCCTATCTAGTCTTTCTTTTCAAGTCAAACCTTCCATACCCGGCAACAATCTGGTAAATCTCTTCTGAACCTTCTCCAGCTCAATAATATGCTTCCTACTACTGGGCGACCAGAACGGGACAGATTGTTGTCACATGGCTCTAAAGAAGGGTCAGTGGGCCCAAAATGTTAACGTTGCTTTCTCTCCAAAGATGCTGCCAGACCTGCTGGCTTTATCCAGCAGAGATAAAAGGTACTGCAGATGCTGGAGAATCCGAGATAACAAGCATGGGGCTGGATGAACACAGCAGGTCAAGCAGCATCACAGGAGCAGGAAAGCTTGACGTTTCGGGCCTAAACCCTTCATCAGAAATG
>JAHRHZ010000051.1:12089962-12113642 GCA_024137785.1 Ginglymostoma cirratum
ATTTCTGATGAAGGGTTTAGGCCCGAAACGTCAAGCTTTCCTGCTCCTGTGATGCTGCTTGACCTGCTGTGTTCATCCAGCCCCATGCTTGTTATCTCGGCTTTATCCAGCAATTTGTTTTTGTCAGATTTCCAGCATCTGCAGTTCTTTGTTCTGTAGTACCTCGATGGAATAGGTTGACAAGTTTTGACACGAATCCTGATGGAAAGAAGCAAACAAGCTCACCAGTCCAGCCCTCTTAAAAACTCTTCAACTCATTTAGAGATGTAACAAGGATGTTACTGCGCAGCTTACGGCACACTGTTAAAAGTAGAAGGACCATTATTATCTATCTAGCTGGCGTAATACTGAACTCAGGTGGGGGTGGTGTTTATATTTGTCACTGACACCAGAGGAATAATTTGTACCAACATGTGTCCCTACACAGAGCAATGCCTGCTAGAAGGACAGATTAGAAATACAGACAAGCACACCCTGCAATTCTCTCTCCTGTTTTCTTCAAAAAAAAACCTCTGCAGAGAATATCAAATGAAGTTAAGTAGGAGTGAAAATTTGCAAAATTTCCCAGTTGCAAAAATAGTGGAAGTCTCATTCCCTGACGGTAAAATCTCAGTGCGAAGGCAGAGGGCCAGTGGCTAGCGCTCCCCACCTCCCCACCCCCCATCATCCCTTTGCTGCGTACAGCCAGTTTGGCTAACTGCACGATCCCTTTAAGATTACTGCAAAGCTGGAAAACTCACTTCCGAAAGGAACCGCAGAGGGTGGTGTGTGTATGGAATGTGCTGCCAGAGGAACTGGTGGAGGTGGGTACAATTAACATTTGAAAAAGATTTTCACAGGTGTGTGGATAGGCAAGGTTTAAGAGGGAGATGGGTCAAACGCAGACAAACAGGACTATTTCAGTGTAGGAAAACTGGTTGGCATGGACGAGTTTGGCCGAAGGCCCTGGTTCTGTGCTGTAAACCTCTTAAGATTCTAACTACAGACTACAGACAAGACAATGCTCATCCCCTGTAACAGCATTTCTGCCCATGCCGCATGGCTGTGCAGCTTATGAGGGTGTGTTGTCAGCAGCTCATGCAGGTGGGTATACAAGTATTTCTAAACGTGTCTGAACACTGACTCAACTGACCCTAGCTAAAAGTACAACTTGGACAAATACAAAGCAACTCTCCACTTTGAGCAGTTTTGAGCGGAACTGTCTCTGTCCAAATCTGCATCTCATTCCTTGCCTGCAGCACAATTCATTGCCTTGCCAAGGGAGGATTCCAGACATACAAACAATGCATTAGCCCCGTCCTCTAAGCGCCTATTATACAGATTATTTTGCAAAATATCAGCTTCGGTATTGAAAGGTCATAACACTTTCTGATCGGTTATTTCAACATCCGAATTATACTGGTATTTCACTTGCACAACAAACCTGCTATGCAATTCATTCTCCCTGACTCTGATCCACTGGGAGCTAAGGGAGAATTCCCTGTTGCTTCTGGCTTATGCATTTCTGCTGGAAGTAGGTGCTCAAAATCCAGGACCAGGCAGAAAAGATTTTTGACTAGCTGCCCAAAGAATGGGCCTGTGGCTCTTCTGCTCCCAGCCTCTGCCATCTTCACTGACGTCAACCTGTTGCGTTTACTTGTGTCCCCATTGCTTTTTACATCCTCACCCCAGTATCACTCTCACCATCTCCCGGGCTTCGGCGTACTCTTCCAGATTTACCCTTTTGTGCATATTCTTGCACTTGCAGCTCATCTTTTCTCTCTCTTCCCCTCCCCTCCCCCCGACACATCGCTCACTGATGTTTATCTGCTGGTGCTCTCTCGATTACTGCTTCTATTTACCTTCGAGAGATGTGTGCCTTCCTTTCGGTGAGCTGCTACTTCCTCCACTGAGTTGCGACAACAGGACCACAGGCAGGGAACTCAGGGCAGGGAGGAACAGTCTCAGTTAAGTATGTGCTGTCGCTGTCTTGTACATGCGCTGCTCAGATCTGACCAATTTGGGTTTGAGCCTTGAAGGGGTTGGGGGTGGGTCTTAGGCTTTTGCGGGGAGGGTCTATCGCCGATCTAGGCTGTTCAATTTTAATCTTGTGGGAAAGAGGACAGAAAACATCTGTACAATTCGAAAATTGGACACTATTTTAAAACTTTGATTTACCATTAAGGCACATTCACTTTAACAAAAGAAATCTGGTAATAAGTTGCAGTACGTTATAGGTGCATGAACAACTTTCAAGGTCCCATCAGTCTGCTGCAGTTTTTTTTTGCCTTTAGAAGATGTGATTGGGCAAACATCTACTGTGGTGAGAAAGGCGAGCAAATAACAGAAGTTTAAAAAAACACCATTTGGAAAGGCAGAAAACAAAGCTGCACGGACTTGAAAAACAGATCAATATTCACAACACAGCTACTGCATGAATGACAAGCAATTGAGAGAGAAAACCTCTCATAATCGGACAGATTGAGGTATCTGTTCATCAATGTGTTATCTTAACTTAGAATCCAGAAAGCTATTTCAGGTTCAGATTAGTAATACTGCACCAATCTGACGGAAGTCCCCCTCTCCTGTGAAAAATAACACACGTAAAGAAAAAAAAAATTTAGGTTCTGTACAGAACCATGATAAACAAAGTACCATTTTTTTCCAGTTGCACAGCAATACCAAAATCACAACGAGTCATTTTGGTAATTTTTATTAATCGAATAACTAATTCTACTGCTGCTTAAAATGACATTTTTCACTATGTTCAAAATGAAATACATCCGCGGGCTTGCAATATAGCAGGTGCTGCGAGTAGACAGAGCGTGTTGCATCCTGGGATGGCACATTCAAAGACAAACTCTCCATTGTTGCCACCACCTTTCAGCATTCAGGCGGACATCCATCCCCCTCCCCATTGGGCCTTGTGGGGCTTCTAAGCGGCATACACGAACAGTTGAACAGGAATGTATAACCACCCTGTGTGGTCCTGATTCTGTTGTGGACACGTTATGCTTCAGGGGTGGTGAGACTCTCCAAAATAACCAACTGAACCAAATCGAACAGAGTGAGAGTTCACCAGCTCTCGCTGAATCACAATGTGAGGCACCAAGTTAGCTCAGATTTCTTCGCAAATCACCTGTAGGAGGCAGACAACAAAGGAACAGAAAACTGTTGCTGCATGCTACTGGTTTCACAGAAGTCTGAACAGTTACAATGAGGAGCACCTTCAACAGGTACGGAAAACTGGTCGCAGTCTCTAGCAAGTTATTGAGGTAACGCGCTCTTGAAATTATTTATGTGACTATTACAGACTTTCAAACATCAGGAATTGGGAATCGGGACCATCTAGTCCTGGAACAGCTCAGCTAAATCAGCCCTGTTCCTTCCTACCAGCCCACGATATCTGGGCCGTGAGGTAGTTGCTGCTGACTTGGTCTGTTTTGAAAATCAACCATGGAATAGGAATGGGATTGAGTGGATTCCTCTGATTAGGATAGCATGGACTCAACAGGCCCAATGGGCCTTCATCTGCAACATAATAACAATAATACAATCTGGGGGTTAGGTAGCTCAGTTGGCTGGGCAGCAAGTTTGCTATGCAGAATGATTCCAACAGCGTGGGTTCAACTCTCGCACTGGCTGAGGGACTCTCTATTTCATCCTCTCCTTTTGCCTGAAGCAATGTGACCTTCAGGTTAAACCACCAGATCAGTCCTCTGGGGACTTTTACCTTTACACAGAATCTGTGCATGAATGAGCAATCCAGAGCCCAAGGCTAATGTTCTGGTGACGTGGATTCAAATCCCACCTGGGGCAGATAATGAAATCTGAATTCAATTAAAATCAGAAATTAAAATAAAGGGCTGCACTTGCTGACATCCAGGAGCATATATAGCAGCAGCGAAACACTACAAATAGATTTTAAATACGAAGAGATAAATACCTAACACACCTAAACGGGGAAAAAAAAGTAATAAATGAGTATATCAGTGAAAAGTGTTAAACAAAGCAGATTTTTAAAATTTTCTTTTACAAGTCAGCTTTATATTGCCAAAGCAAAAATCAGAGGTGAGCACTTGCAGTTGGCAGTAAACAGTAGCCATATTTGGGCCAAACGGCCTGTTCCCTCACTGTAGGGATTCTACGATAAGAAAACAGCCTAAAGTTGGCCGTATACCCATCATCAATTGTTCTCAAAACTCTTGTTCACTAAAGTCCTTTAGCAAAAGAAATCCATCATCCTTACCTGGTCTGGCCTACATGTGACTCCAGACCAACAGCAATGTGCTTGATACTTAAATGTTCTCTGGGCAAGAAAGGTTGGCCAAGCCAGGGATGCCCACATCCCATGAATGAAGATGTACAATATATATATGAAACAAAAGTTACCTCTGCAGCAAACACTGCAATTTGCTTACTAATTCCTTGAATGTTATGAGTAGGTTTGATTTGAAAAGATGCAATACAAAATGATTGTATATTTTTTGAAACACTTCACTGAATCCAGTCACTGCAACACTAATTGCAGTCTGTGTTCCTTTCTCAAACTCGGCATCTAGCAAGCTTGCACAAGGTGTGATGAGAACTTGTGTTACAATTTGTACTTGGCAGTTTACTCTGTTCTCATGAAAGAATCCAAAATAGTTCTTGTTTTGGCTGCTCTAAAACATTTCAAGTAAGAAGTGAGGCTCATCGTTAGTAAGGGTTCCAGCCTTCACGATACACCTTTGGTGCATGCAGTGTAACACTGTTCTCATCTTGCTTGGTTTGCGGCCATTTCCCAGCGTAGCTCGACTAAACAGCAAGCGTTAAAAGTGAGTATGAAACAATACTGCAGAGCCTATGGGAGAACAGAATAGCAGCACTCTAATTATGTATGCTGGCGAATTGGCTCAGAGCCCAGATGTAACTTTCGAATGCTTGCCATCTCCTAAGGTCTTTTTCTGGCAGACAGAAGCTCCCAGCTGAGAAGATGGGTCATCAGCTCCAAGCATCGGTCACTTACCCAGGGCAAATTTTGCTCCCTTCTGGGAAGTGACTCACACTCAGCTGCTGAAATATGGCCCTCTGGTACACATGGCAGTCAGTCATTTGTGTACGAGCCTTGACCTGTGAAAGGAAGCAGGCTACTCGATTGCGAGAGCATCACAATCAACACCCACTCTGTCCTCAGTCAGCATACGCGCCCACATTTTCAGGCAAGAGGGAGTTCGGGGTGAGGCACTCTCTCACTCTTACAGAATCCAATGAGTGGTGCGCACAGGATCTTGTTGGAGTCATTTGCCCGCAATCCCAGTGTGTCACCTGCCAATGTCACTGCAGTCGGTGAAACAATACTGTGTGGGGTGAGGGGGAGGTATCACAGGCCTCAATCTACTTTTCACTTTTCCATTGCAACACACATCAACTACACCCAGGCACCAGCTTTCAGCATCTACAAGCAAACTGGTGCAGGATCGAATTCAGAAAGTAGATTGCACCCAATTTTCTTTTTAAAAAGCTAAAAGACAGCAAATTAGTTGCCAGAGGACCCTGATGAAAACGTTTTTCTGTGTTTTCTTTTAATCACAATTTGTCTCCATCAATATACATCTAGACATCAATATCTAAAGATATTAATTATTAGCTTGGTTCCAGGGCTGAGGGATTACCTTTATGTGGTTACGCTGAAGAAGATGGTGGTGTTTCACTTAAATGCCTCCATCAGATCACCTCTCAATCTTCTCTGCCTCAACATCACAAAAAGGTATAGGTGGAGAAAAGAGAGGGAAATGGGTCTCTAGTCCAAGAGCTGCTAGTAAAGGTAATTGGAAAATCCAGGGAAAAACCAAGGAAAACTACTTTTCTGCAGTGAATGGTACAAGTTTGCAGTGCATTGCCGGATGGAACAGTGAATACCAATCATATTATTGCCTTCAAAAGGGAGTTAGATATATACCTGAAGGGAGAAATACAGGAAAGAGCTTGGGTATTGGCAGAAATGGACCACTCTTAGTCAGAGCTACCAAATACTCAAATGGGACAACTGGCGGTCTTACTGTAAAGTTCTATGCTAACCAACTGATACCTGTATGCCTCTTCAGCGACATTACGTACATGCACCTCGATGAGCATTCACTAAATCAAAAATATAACTGACTGGATTTCGATGCCATGCTGCTCACATAAGCTTGCACAGCCAGATTGCATTTTTTTATAAAAATGATGTCCAATCACCTTCGTAATGTAGCAAGTGTGACCGTTAATTTGGAGACAGCAAGGATCCATAAATGGCAATATGATAAATGATCGGATGTGCTGCATTAAATGGTATTGGCCAATACACCCAGGAGCTGGTCCTATTCCCATGAAGGGAATTAAAGCCTTTGCTTTAATGCCTAGTCTGAAAGATGGCATCTGACAATGATGATGCCCCGATCTCAGATACCCTGATACTCAGGTTCTCCAGCGTCTGCAGTTCCTACTATCCATGATACCCTGATTCCTCCTCTCAATAAAACAAGTCTTCCAAATGCGTTTTTTCCCCCCAGTTAGTGAAATGCTGGAGATAGAAATGAGTCCAGGTCAGTTAAGGAGCGCAAACTCATAGCAAACAGTAGATCGTCATACACGACACTTCCAATGACTTCACAGTTACTTTGTGACTGATGATTAAACCTCTCTCTCTCTCTCTCTCTCTGTCTGTGCGTGTGTGTCTCTGTCTGTATCTGTGTGTCTGTGTCGGTCCAAATGACAACACGTATTGTCACACAGACAGACTGAACTCACTCAGTTCATTTCCAAAGACAGAACACAAATTGCTGGTTCGACAATCACAGTACATATCTCTTCACTGCCACCGGCCAAAAGATAGCTAAAAGCAGCTAACTGACAGCACTATTGACGATGAAGATCCCACACAGAGGTTATTACAATAAATTCCTGATAAGTGTCATTAAACAGTGCCTTGTTTTGACAGCGGACAATTCACATTTTCCAACAACTGAACTAAAGCCTTTCTTAAAAATAAATGTTAATACTCTTGCTTACGCATCTTTCTTCTGCTTCTCTCTACATTCACACCATTTTCTCGACCACTGTCAGTGAGGCTGCCTGAACGATATCTACAAATACTGCTGCCTCAGCAGAGGTGCCAGCAGGTTAGGCTAAATGTGATGGCAAGACTTCCAAAGCCATTTCTCCTGCAGCTCTAAACAGCATGCACTTGTTGTTGCTAATGGGATTTGTCCTCTGGGTAGCAAAGCAACGCTCCGCTAATATCTATTTCCAGCCTGTTGACATGCTAATTGTAAAGGAGACAGGCACCGGCACCAGCCATTCACACAAACCATCGAGATTAGCAGCAGCAAACAGTATGTACAGCAGCCTTTGTGGCCCACTTCGCTATCTATTTACAAATCAGACATTCACCACCCCTTCAACTAACAGATCCATTCACAATGTTTCATCCTGTGAATGAAAGAGGTAGCCCGGATATTTAGCATAGCACATCCTGTGGCAATTACTTTAAAGAAATACCTACTTTGAATTCAATACTCAATAAAAAGTAACTACCTGCAAGGTGCTCTTCACTATTGCTTCCCTTTGGCTAAACTATCTGATGCATGGAAACGCTCTCCATTCATAACCAGTCTATCAGCCTGATTCAAAACGCACTGCACGTGAACTTGCAATGGGAAAAAGGCCAATATCATATTCACTCTTCGTTAGCTACTGAAAAAGGACAGTGCAGAACGGGCCTGGGAAACTTCATCAAGAGCAAATACCAGCTACAGCAAGGTGCTCTCTAAAGAATCAAATTGGTGCAAACACACAAGACAACACACCACTTCCAAACACGCTTTCAAGGGACCTGCAGATATTTTGGAAACAAGAGTTCGATCTGCTAAGTTGAAAAGAATACAAACGCCACAAGGGAGAAATGATTGGAAATACAAACAGGACACAGCCCAAGAACTCCATTCTCTTAAGAGCTGGAATGCATAAAGCAAATGTTTGAAACGTGCAACAGTAATCCCAATGGTGAAAGCTGTCATGAGTAAACTGTGTCTTCCCTTCCTTAGATACTAACTAGATATGATTTCCTGCTGCTGTCACATCGAAGTATAATTTCAGTCCAATGGCTCATCGGCAGTAACAGGCACCGTGCCCACAATGAAATTAGGCTGCAGGAAACATACTACAGATATTTAAAATAAAAGACTGTGAAAAAATTTATTTTAAGAGAACCACATCTTACCTTGTGATTTTCACTGTCTGGTTTAACAAAGGGGAACTCCTTGCGTTTCCTCCAGTTTTGAGTCATGATGGAACTGCCCCAGTGTGGTCTCTTGGGTCTGGGGAAGACAACGCTTGCACTCAAATACACCATCCACGTCCGATTCCTGTTAGAACAAAAGAGGATCCAGAGTATAACCTCAAATCACACAATAATTAAAAATATCTCGAGAAGTCTACAGATTTCCTCATTAGACCAAATGTGGCTGATCGCACGGATTTACAAAATCCGCAAGACATGATGAAGAAGCTTTAACATGCATATACAGATGGCTTTTCTCATTTCAATGTTGGAAGTGGTGACTAAGAAAAAAATTAGATGAACGTTGCACTACTGGGGAAGAAGCCCTCCACTTGCTATGTGGTAAGCGATTGAAAATATGAACCAACATGATGGGACAGGGTGTCTCTCTCTGCTTTGGTACTTTATTTCTTTGCAAAGAAGTGCAAATTAGGAATGGGCAGGGATAATGCATGGCAGCTAAATTGAATGTCCGAAAGCTTAAATCTTTCACTTCATGCTACAGCCTTTTGCAGGAAGGCTACGGGGCACCTATCCAAATGCAGGGCATTAAGCACAACATCAGGACTGACACTTCCAGTGCAGCACTAAGCAAGCTCTGCACTGTCGGAGAAAATATGTTAAACCAAGATCGCATCTACTACATCAGCTGAATCTAAAAGATCCCTTGATTATTACAAGGCAGGGGAATTCTCTCCACTGTTCTGGCCAAATGATAACCCTCAAACAACACATTATCTGGCTGTTACCCTTTTGCTTACCGTGCGCAAATTGTCTACTGTGGACAATAACTTTCCTTTGTCAGATGAACAAGGCAAACCTGAAGGAGAGGAACCTACAGCCTACGGAGGTAGTAAAACCTGCTGGATCTGCTGGCAGGTGGTCGGTTGCACAATGAACTTCAGTGCGGCGTCGGAAGAATGCAAGTAAACACTGAGAAGTGACGGACGAATGGACTCATCGTCGCAAGACCCTCTTGCATAGGACGCATCTGCGCTTTCTCTCTTTGAACCATTTAGGCGTGCCTCACGGAGTCTTAGGATCAAGGTACAAAAATGTTTAATTCTCCTTCACCATCCATTAATAGTGCACCAAGCTGATTATACTAAAATATCTTGGTATTCTGGTTTAGCCAAAAAGGAAGTAGCACTAACTGACCTTTCCAAAGCCACAACATTCAAACAAGGAGAAGAAGTGGTGAAGACCCACTCACACGAATCGTCCTCACCACATGTGGGCTGGCATCAATAATGACTCACAGGCCGTGGCCTAGGTAGCACACTGCAGGCTGCGACCATAAGAGCAGAAGTTGGCCATTCAACCCATTGCTCTGCTCCAGTGAGAACATGGCTGATCCAATAAGCCTCAACTCCACTTTCCTGACTTTTTCCCCCATGGCCCACGATTCCATTACTGACTGCAAAACTATGTCTCAGCCTCGAATACACAGCATGACCCTGCCTCATCAGCCCTCTGTGGTAAAACATTCCACACACTCATTACCCTCAGAAGAATTTCCTCCTCATCTCTATCCACACTGGGAAAACCCTTATTCTGAGGTTACGCCCCCGGTTCTAGATTCTCCCACAAGGGGAAGCAGCTTTTCCATTCCTCAACTTGTCAAGATCCCCTAAGAATCTTTTATGTTTCAATAAGGTCATCTCTCATTCTTCCACGTTCCAATGAGTACAAGACCAACCAACTCAATCTCTCCTAAGATATGCCCCCTATGACGCCATACTGGTAGCAATCGAATTAATTTTCTCTGGACAGCTACCAACACCAGTATATCTTTCCTTACATAAAGGGGCAAAAACCGTTCGCAATATTCCATCTGTGATCTGATTAGTGCCTCGCACAGTTTTAGCAACACATCCTACTACTATACTCTATTCCCTTTGAAATCAAGGCCAATATTCCACTTGCCTTCCTCATTATTTGGATGAACTTGGATGGGAGTTTGCATAATGTTGAGAACACTCCTTAGCTCAGGAAGGCTTGAAAAGTCAACAATCTGAAGCATTAACTGTTTCCCTTTGCACAGATTCTGCCTCACCTGCAGGGCATTTCCAGCATTTTCCACTATTAGCTCAGTCATTTTGTTGCTCAGTCACAAAAAAGTCCTTTTCTAAAAAAGTTATTTTCAACATTTAACATTCTGAATAAAGAGGATTTTCTTCAATTTCTCTAATGAATTTAACTCTGGTCACTTCCATTTCTGTCCTCAGGTCCTGTGCCTTCATCTTGCTCCATAAAAGATAGAACAGGAGTTTACTGTATAAAGAAATCCTGTTTTACTTCTTCAATTCAAAGTCTCAACAGGACAATCTGAATCAGCTTCTCTTCCACACACGCACACCTCCCCCCTCCGCGTCTGCAAACCCCAGGATAAATTTGATCTTTTATATCTGAAAAATATTAAAATTAAAGCAAAATATTACTTCCATGGTGACAACGCACCCCTCCAAATATCCTTTTTATATTCGATTTATAGATTATTTGGTTCACAGTAGTAAAGGATGAACCACTAATGAGTCTTAACAAGAGACTCTGTGTCTTGGCAAGATGGAGTTTACTGCATGACAGCAACTAGTACGTAAGTTACACTGGCTAGTTAGACATAATAACTAAGGCTATCAGAAGATGCTAATGACACATGTCTCCACTAGCATCTCAAGCTAGGCCCCCCTTTGCCTGACTGTCATCATGAGGTTGGTAGGAGCTGAATGCAATCTCCAAGCATTAACCCTTTAAGAACCATCACCTTGTACAACACAGACGTCACCCATTCCAAGATAAAATCGCAGACTGGTTGGGGCAGGCAAGAGGGATGTTGGAAAGCAATTGCCAGCAGAGAGAGCTGTCAAACTGCCTACGTGTTAATATTTTAGGTGGACCTGACTGGTGATACAAAATGAGGAAACTTAGAGCACATTTCCAACCTTTTCTGATTTTACTTCAAAGTTCCACGATCTGTAAATTTATTCCAAGCCAAATTAAATGCAATTTTTCTATGACGCGGATGCAAATCGAATTTCTGGGATTCACTGGATATTGTCAAAGCTAACAGATGAAAAGTGGAAATTACAGAGTCATTGGGTCATACTGCACAGAAACAGACCCTTTAGGCCAACTCTTCTGCACTGACTAGACTCTTAATAATATTGAGTCACAGAGCTGTACAACATGGGAACAAACCTTTTGGTGCAACTCATCAATGCTGACCAGATATCCCAAATTAATCTAGAACCATTTGCCAGCATTTGGCCCATATCCCTCTGAACCCTTCCTGTTTGTATACCTATCCAGATGCCTTTTAAATGTTGTAATTATACCCGTCTCCTCAATTTCCTACGGCAGCTCATTCCATACATGCACCACCCTCTGTGTGGAAAAGTCAGCCCTCAGGTCCCTTTTAAATCTTTCTCTCCTCGCCTTAAACCTATGCCTTCCAGTTCTGCACTGCCCACCCCCCTCCCCAGGAAAAAGACCTTGCCTATTTACCCTATCCATGCCCCTCGTGGTGTTACAAACCTCTATAAGGTCACCCCTCAGCCTTCGATGCTCAAGGAAAATAGTCACAGTCTATTCAGCCTCTCCCTATAATTCAAATCTTTAGGAACATTAAACACATGAGGGCTCTGAAAATGGTTATCATAGTCATGTTTAGAATCACAGAATCCCTGCAATGCGGAAACAGGCCCTTTGGCCCAACAAGTCCACACCGACCCTTGGTGCATCCCACCCAACTCCCCTTTGTATCTGGAAGGCTGGCTCAACAAAGTGAAATGCAAGGAAGGAGTTTACAGTCTCCGCTGAATAATCATTGGAAGCTTTAGGGTAAGTTTTTGCCACTTTCTACAGTTATCAAGTGCAATCTGACACCGAGCGATGTGAATTGATACCAGGACAGATGAGAGGTAGACTTAAACCAGCAATTAAATAGGAGGGAGGAGTGATCGAGAGATTTAAGAAAGAAATTGCAGCGCTCTGGGCCTAGGCAACAGTCATGAAAATGTAGATGCACCAAAATCCAGAACTGGTGGGACAGAAGTCTTTGACATTTATGGTGCTGGAGCAGGTTACAGATATAAAACAATGTTAAGGCGTTTTAAAAAGAATGAGAATTTTGAAATGGAGGTGCTAATGGACTGGGAGCAAACATATTCCAGCAAGCATGAGGGCATAAGTGTAATCAAACAGGCATACCCAGGGTTTTTCACATTTCAAGAACAACATGGAGAAGAAATACTGTTTGCATCCCCCTGCACATTCCTAAAAGTCAGCCTTGCAGCTATTACCCTCTGCCACAATGCAGCACGGAGGAAGGGACGTGCACATTAGAAAGCGCTCCAGTACTGCGTCTTGGATCCATTCAACAGGCAGGCAGATGGCATTTTACGATACCAATTACTTCACTGTGACGTCTGTTGCTAAGTGTTGGTAGGAAGCTCTTGCTAATGGCTCTCCACTAGCAACCTTTCAAGCACTTGTATCCGTCTGCACGTATTTCTAAGCAGCGGATTACTATGTTGACGCCAGCATTAAGAGTATAAACAGAAGTGGCACAGCTCCACTGCTAATGCCCTTGTCTATTCAACACATTGGATTTATACATCACTCAGGGAAGCAAGCAGGAGCCAAGGGAACACATAATCTGACTCTGTTCGGCTGCTTATATACATAATGGCACAAGAATTCAAGTTGATTTTTTTGGGCTGATTTCCAAAATTCACTGGCACAATGCGTACTCTTTTTCAAACCTTCATCCCGCTCCATAGCCCTTCGTGGTAGGTGCTGGCCTGGGCTGAGATACAACTCCACAGGGATGGCTGCCATCCAAATTCAGCTCGAATGACCGCTCTTCACAGAGGAACGGACTCGTGTTTATCAACATTTCAGGATGAACACGGTGAGAGGAAAAGAAAAAGAACTAAAGCCCCCAGCGAGCCATGCCCCACCACCATGGCTCCTCAGACGAAGATCCGTAGTAATAGTGGAAGGAAATTATCGGTTCCAAACTACGTCACACAAAGGCACTTTGGGGTTTTAAATTCTACTGGTGTGCTATTCATGCACCCATTCGGCCCACTCAGGTACTCAAGCAAACGTGACTGATCTGATAACTCTCAAATGCACTTTCCTGCCATTTCCTCTTAACTCTCTCATTCCCTTAGTGATTATAAATTTGTCAATCTCAGCCTTGAATACACTTAATGACCCAGCCTCAACTGACTTCTGTGGTAAAGCAACCCACTGGTTGACTACTCTCACAGGAGAAATACTTCATCAGCTTTGAACCTAGGGCCATACGAGGTGGTTGTAACGAGCGTCATAAAGGAGGCAGGTGTTAGAGGGGTTTCAGACAATGTCCCAGACCTTGGGGTCTAGATAACTGACCGTTCTCATGATAGTATCTAATCAAAAATCAGGAATGCTCTTCAGGTTAGAGCACAAGGAATGCCAGTATCTTGTAGGATGCTGGGGCTTACAAAGATAGGGAAGGGCAAGGAGATGGAAGAAACTGAAAACAAAGGATGGGTTTTTAAAGTTGAGATATAATTGGACAAGAATCCATGGAGATTGTGAGCAAAGACACATTGGGCGAACGTAGTACTGTTGAGAGTTAGGACGCGGGTAGAAGAGATATAGATGAGTTTACATTTTATGATGCACTGTTATGATCTACAATGGCCAAAATGTGTTCTGTTTCACTGATCCCTTTGAAGCCACTACTCTCTGTAGCAGAGTGGGTTAAGCAGGTAAAATTGAGGCAGTTGTAGCTGTTTCTACTTCCCACACACCAAGTCAGAGCAATCAACATCATGTGAGAGACTTTCTTTTTCTATCTGCAAGGTCTACCCCTGTCCACAAGGAGAGATATTATACCCAATGAATGGAAGGGCCCACTCATGTGACCTGCAGTGTGGAAGCTGGCCATTCAGCCCATTGGGTCCACTTTGACCCTCTGAAAAGCATTCCACACAAACCGCTCAAGTCTGATCAGAGTGGTCCAACAGCACCATTCTCTCAGCCCCTCATGCAGCTGTGGGGTTTGCCGTGGTCTTCTATCAAGGTCCACAATCCCAAAGTCAAACCCAAATGACCATGTCTACAGCTGCCATGTTCCAGTCCCACACACACCAAGGCAAGGGGCGCCACTGAAATCTGATTGCTCTGATGGCCCCCATGTCCCCTTAGTGTTGGGGGGAAGAGACAGAGACAGTTTTGGGATTCGGGGGGAGCTGGGGAGGGAGGTGAAGAGTCTTGAGGCACAAAGATAGCGAGACAGCCAATATCACCCAATCAAAAAAAACGCAAGTTTGCATCATTCGTTTGATCAGAAAGCAATGGGTTAAAAGTATTCAGCTTTGAACTAAGTAATCGGTTTTGTTGGAAAAAATGTTATTCTTTTGAGTAGCTAAGACCCCTCACTCCACCTCCTCACCCCACAAGCAAATATCAAACTTCCCTCAGAATGAATGAGGAGACATGCAAATTTGCCCGAATGGTGAAAACTATGCGAGACGATTCCAGCCTCGGGCGACTGTCTGTGTGGAGTTTGGACATTCCCCCCGTGTCTGCATGGGTTTCCTCTGGGTGCTCCAGTTTCCTCCCACAGTCCAAAGGTGTGCAGGCTAGGTGGATGGATTCATTGCTAAATTTTCCACAGTGTCCAGTGATGTGTAGGTTAGGCAGGTTGGCCATGGGAAATGCAGGGTTTCAAGGATTTTGAGGGGGTGGGGGGGTGGGTGGGTTAGGCGAAATGCTTTTCAGAGGGTCAGTGTGGATTCGAACGCCAAATGGCTGGCTTCCACGCTGCAAGGATTCTATGATCTTTGATCTTCTATTTCACTTGGCTTCTCATTATTTGGTTGTCAGAACGACAAGTCAGCCCAAAGGAACTGTCCCTGGTCCTGTACACCTACCCTACAATCTTTCTGAGGCCCAATATTTTTCTTATAACGGAAGGAATGAGAGTGAGTCATACATAGGCCGGATCAAGTGAGGTCGGCAGATCATTCCCTGGAAGCATCAGTGAACTAGATGGGCCTTCATGACAAATCGATGATAATTTTGTGGTCACCATTCCTGAATCCAGCTTTTGAGTCCAGATATTCATCAATTAAATTTAAATTCTCCCAGCTGCCATGGTAGGATTTGAACCCATATCCCCAGAGCATTAACCTGGCTTCTGGATTACTAATGTTTAAAATTGTGAATGGTTTTGGTGAGTAATATGGAACAGCTGTTTTTGATGTTAGCAGGGTGAGTAACCAGAGAACAGAGATTCAAGTAATTGACAGTTAGTGAGTTGCTGTGATCTGGAAAGCACTGTGCGAACGATGGTCGAAACAGATTCAAAACTAACTTTTAAAAAGGGAATTGTTTCAATGTTTGAACGAAAGTTTTACAAACATTAGCAGGAAAGGGCAAGGGAACGCGACAGCTGGACAGTTCTTTCAAAGGGACAGCACAATCTCAGCAGGGCCAAATGGCATTCATCTATGCTGCACTTTGTGGAGTGTGTTGACGGAGAGTGAGTGAGCTGGAGAAACGGAGAGATTGAAGGAGGGAATTTCAGAGTTTAGGGCTTAGGGAGCTCAAATCTGGCTACTGGCGACAGATTAAAATCAGGGAGGCTGTGGAGGGGCAGGGTGGGGGGTGGGGGGGAAATGTGTGGGAGGATGGAGCTTAAGGAGCAAAGATCTGAGGGTTGCACAAAATTACAGAAGTAGTTGCAGAGCATGACAGATTAGCAAGGTTGCAAATTTGATTTGTGGTCTGTGCACTGAGGTAGCCGAGTTGGGGATGGGTGAGGGAAAGGCAGGAAATTTAACTATCAACAGCATTCCTTCTGCCTGCAAGTGACACCCATGTCTGCTTGTGCACATGTCTGCACCCGCGCGTGCATGCATACGTGTCAAGGTAAGACAACCATGTCAGTTATGACAAATTCTTTGGAAGCATCACTCCACAACACTGAAACAACTTTGAAATTCCCAGCCTCGTACACAGCCAGTAAACATCGAAGTGTGGCCGTATACCTCTGATTTTCTCAAGTGTCACGGTTATTCGCAAACTTCCAGCCAGTCATGAAGGCTCACTTCAAATTTACCCTTCGCTGTCCATGATCACACAGGAAGAAACAATTTGGAAAGTAAAGGCAACTGTGCTAATTTGAACAATGGTATAGTTCTCTGAAAGCTTCCTATTATTTCTGTACAAGATTGTCAGTTCCTCAAGAGCATGCAGAAGAGTGAAGGAGGGAACAAACGACAGTGTGTAATGTTCAAATCTGTCTGGGCCTATTTTGCACTGGCCCACCACTAACAGCCTTTGTGCTTATTCACTGCAACTCCACAATCGAGGTGCTAACTGTAACACCGTTTCAGGCTTTTCTGGTACTCTTGCTATCAGAGAATACACAAGATCATATAAGATTTTGTGTTTAAAAGCCACTTTTAATGAGCTGCAGTGCCAAACAAAAGGGGCATCGACCCACAGATGATGGCATTAGCACAAAAGGAAAAATAGGAAAGACAGAAGGAAGGGATAATAGCTGGAAAGAAAGACTGAAAGAAGTGAATGTGGCTTTCAAGTCCATACCTCCAAGGACAGGTCAAATGGCTGATGTGATACTGAGCAAACAGATCGAAAGCGCAATCCCTGATCTGGTGTGGACTTGGTCAACGCAACCTTGGGCAATTAATACTCGCCTCAGAAGTTCTGAGTTCAGAAGACAGAATGTTAGCTTTCTTTTCGCACTCGTGCTTCCGTGTGGATATGAGAAAACCATCTAAGCAGACGTGGCTGTCGGGCTCCTTGATGGGTCAATGGTGTAACGGGAAGCTTTGTTCCCAATATAACCACACAGCTTCTGTGAAAGGAGCTGTCACTGTGGCAGCAGATCATGCAAAACGGGAGCCCAGGCCTTTGGGCCTCCAAGAAAGATGTACCAGCTCACCATCCCTTCAATGTTCATGTGAAATCCAGTTTACTGTTCACTCACAAGAGCAGACCTCACAGTACTAATGACACATCACTGCTACATAAGAGCGAGAATAAAATGGATAGAGACAGGGGTGGGGAAGAGCGAAAATCAACAAAGACAACAACCTACAAACAGTTTAGTCAAAGCTGGGCCTTGGTGGAATAACTAACTGCTGCAAATCCTTTCTGTGTACTAATGAGCTCATAACAGGCCCGACAAACCCAATGACAGACCTTTCACAAACCCTGTTTTGACTTTGCAAAGTCAGAATGCTCTGACGCATGAGCTTCGCTATTTCATTTCTATCAACCCAACACTTTGCTGAATTTTATTCCGCCAGGAGAGGCACCGCAGCTGGCAATTCCATCTCAGTTTACATAAGCCTATCCTTTCCCATTGCCAGAGCAGGCTGCACAGGCACAGATCTGTAGCTTTATAATTACAGAGTCAACCTGTGCTGACAGCTGCCCAATGTAACACTGGCTTGGTCAGCCAAGGGCTTCAGGTAACAGGCATTGGCAACAACAGCTTCCATTTATATAGCGCTTTTAACACTGTAAAATTGTCTCAAAGTGGTTCACAGGACAATAGTCAAACAAAATCTGATACAGAGCCACGTAAGGAAATGAGGTTAGATCACTAAAATCTTAAATCAGAAAGGGAGGCATTCAGTGTCCGAAAGCAATGAAAGACGGAAAGAGGTGTCAGTGGAAATTTGACAGCTTAGAGCCAGGCAACTGAAGCTGTGACGACAAGTGTGGACCAATTATAACTGGGAACACAGAAAAGGCCACAATGAGTGGGGCACAGATATCTCAAAAGGTTGAGAGACTGGAGGAGATTACATCGACATAAGTGCAGGACGATGGAGGGATTTGAAAACAAAAATGAGACTCCAGGAGAAAGGAGGACCACTTCCATACTTGCAGCGGCAGAAGGGGAATGAAGCCTCAATTTTCCGTGCAATGACCGAGACACAGAAAATGAGGAGGCCCGCCTGCTGTGATTTCCTGCTAACCTGTCTGAGCATCGATCCTTCTCCCCACTACAGGCACAAAATCGGACTATGGTCATTTTAAAAAATGCCATGGTTACTCTCTTTCTGAAAAAGAGCAAAAGCTTGTGAAATTCTGCTTTTGGCAATAGGTTACGCAGACATTGTAAGCTCAGAACCCACCATTAACAAATTACTGAAATGTCTCTCTTAAGACAAATGCAGATGCTTCACATAACCGCTCCCAGCCTAAAACCTCACCAAAAAAAACAAAGTAATCCCTTGCAGAAAAGACAATTGAACATCCTGCAGTTTGGAAAGCAGCCATCTGCTACGACTCAGCCGTAACTTCGCCTCAGCGATAAGCTGAGAAACATGCCACGGTTGTAATTGCTGCCACTGAAAACAACGGGGACCAGTTGTTTGATAAGTGATACCATGAAATTCCTTGTTAATGTGATACAGGCCGGCTCTGTTGGATGTAGTTGCCTGGTTGGTCTAACCAAATCAAGTAAATAAGTGTGAGAAAACATGGTACAACTGTTGGCTTCAAGGAAGAGATATGATGTCACTCATCGCTGATGGATGTTCATGTGGACTTCTGCATCTTGACTGCCGTGGGGACCAGAGGTAGGGCGCGCGCACACGCGCACGCACACACACACACTACACACACACACAACACACACTACACACACACACACTACACACACACACACACGTCATCGATTGCAAAACCCTCAGCCACACAATGCCCCCAATGGATGATCAAAGACTAGTGTTCCAACGAGCAGCAAGGTCAAGATAGACTGGAGTTTCCCCCAAAAGGATCAGAATAAAAATAGTCAAATCACATTATTTTTGAAAAACAAAAGTCACCAACATTATAAAGGGTCAAAAATATATAACAAAAATAACACAGAAGAATCTCTTCCGCCAAACAAAAGTCTTAGTCACAGCAGCTTATAAATGCTTATCCAGTAATCCATGGCACTTTAAGACAATAAACATTATTGTGGAGTCTGGATTTTGAGTTGCAACAATTACTTAGATTGGTTGAATACACGAAATCAAAAGCGCCTTTGCACATTATCTCTTGGCCAACTGACTCAAAATTTATTAGTCGAAACCGAGATTTGATGCATCTGTTGAAATACAGCAAGAGCTTTACCTCTGGGCAGATCTTGCACCTGCCTCCCAATCTTGGGAGATTCAAGAGGTCCCCCCAGGAATTTTGCCCATCATGACCCTGTTAGGCTCTGCCGCAGTAGCGAAGGGTTACCATTGTGCTGTTCTAGTTTGCTCACTGGCTCCTGGAATCTCTGATGTACCTTTGTAGGAGTGGGCGAACTGACCCAGGTCTCTGAATGACAGTGTTGCAGTCATTTGGGACAGATGTCACAGAGAGATAGCATTTCAACCTCAACATATTATCATCAGGAATTCCCCAAGGCCTGCCCAGGGAATGCTGGAGCAGGCAGCATCTGTGGAGAGTGAAGCAGGGTTAATGTATTGATTCGGTACGAGTCATGTCTTGTTCTTTCACCACAGATGCTGCCAGACCTGCTGAGTTTCTCCAGAATTCCACGTTTGCTTCCGATTTCCAATATCCACAGTATTTTTGCTGTTAGCCAGAATTCCCCGAGGACTGAGCTTTCACGGCCCGCCTGTTCCACCAGAATCAGCAGCACGAAAGGGTGGCATCCATGATAAAGACGGTGGGAACGCCACATCTGATTCAGCGCCCAGAGACTGAGGTGGCGGTGTGTGTGGGCCTTTGCTTTAAACGAAGGGCTCATGGTGCATGCCATAATACAGAACTCAGGATCAAGGGATGTCCAGTGATAGACACCCAGTTCCAGACAGGGGAGAGGTGGAAGCAAACCTGGAGAGAACTGTGTTCCCGTCTCTTTGGCTTAAACAAACCAGACCCGACCCATTGGGGTTATGATAAAAGGACACAGACATGAAATATTAACTACTACTTCTCTCGACACATTCTGTCTGGCCTGCTGAATATCTCCAGCATTTCCCGTTTTTATCTTCAGCACCCATGATATCATTCAATGTACGTGATGGTGAGAAATAAAAGCTGCATTTGCAATGGCCTGGTGCCAGTGTAATCTGCTCTGTACAATTACAGGACTGCTTCCAGCTGAAACAGAGATGGCACAGTGGCTTGGTGGTTAGCACTGCTGCCTCAGTGCCAGGGGCCCAGGTTTGACTCTGGTTTTCTCCCACAGTCCAAAGATGTGCGGCTTAGGTAGACTGGCCGTGCTACATTGCCCATAGTATCCAGGGATGTGCAGGTTAGGTGTTTAGCCATGGGAAATGCAGGGTTACAGGGATGGAGAGGATGAACTTGGGAGGGATGCTCTTCAGAGGGGTGGTGTAGTCTTGATGGGCCGAATGGCCTGCTCCCATACTACAGGGATTCTATAAAGCAGCCCTGGTCACTGGCGGTGTATTGGAACAAGTCCACTGAGGTCCACTGGCAGGTGGCATGTTTGTTTAAGGGAAGCAAAATGAATGGAATATATAAACCATCCAAGCACCATTCCCAAACCCCTGATTGGGATCACAACTCAGAGGTTAAGAGGCTGCAAAAGTTTCTGTAAGACTTTAGCAAAAAGGTAGACAATCTAAACACTAGATCCTATAACTATAAAAATGGGGAGCAGGAGGAGGCCATTCAATCCCTTGAGCCTCTTTTGCTGTCCAATAAGAATCACAGAATCCCTACACAGTGTGGAAGCAGGCATGGATGCATAGGATGGGGAAGGAAACTGCAAGGGCTGGGCACAATTGGAATGTGGAGCTTGTTCAAGGAACAGCTACTGTGTGTCCTTGATAAGTATGTACCTGTCAGGCAGGGAGGAAGTGGTCGAGCGAGGGAACCGTGGTTTACTAAAGAAGTTGAATCTCTTGTCAAGAGGAAGAAGGAGGCTTATGTAAAGATGAGGCACGAAGGCTCAGTTAGGGCGCTTGAGAGTTAAAAGTTAGCCAAGAAGGACCTAAAGAGAGAGCTAAGAAGAGCCGGGAGGGGACACGAGAAGTCTTTGGCAGGTAGGGTCAAGGAAAACCCTAAAGTTTTCTATAGGTATGTCAGGAATAAAAGAAGGGCTGGAGCAAGATTAGGGCCAGTCAAGGACAATAGTGGGAAGTTGTGCGTGGAGTCCGAAGAGATGGGAGAGGTGCTAAATGAATATTTTTCATCAGTATTCACAAAGGAAAAAGACAATGTTGTTGAGGAGAATACTGAGATACAGACTATTAAACTAGACGGGATTGAGGTTCATAAGGAGGAGGTGTTAGCAATCCTGGAAAGTGTGAGAATAGATAAGTCCCCTGCGCCGGACGGGATCTATCCTAGGATTCTCTGGGAAGCTAAGGAGGAGATTGCAGAGCCTTTGGCTTTGACCTTTATGTCGTCATTATCTACAGGAAAAGTGCCAGAAGACTGGAGAATAGCAAATGTTGTCCCCTTGTTCAGGAAGGGGAGTAGAGACAACCCTGGTAATTTTAGACCAGTGAGCCTTACTTCGGCTGTGGGTAAAGTGTTGGAAAGGATTATAAGGGATAGGATTGATAATCATCTAGAAAGGAATAACTTGATTAGGGATAGTCAACATGGTTTTGTGAAGGGTAGGTCGTGTCTCACAAACCTTATTGAGTTCTTTGAGAAGGTGACTAAACAGGTGGATAAGGGTAAAGCGGTTGATGTGGTGTATATGGATTTCAGTAAAGTGTTTGATAAGGTTCCCCACGGTAAGCTATTGCAGAAAATTCGGAGGCATGGGATTGAGAGTGACTTAGTGATTTGGATCAGAAATTGGCTAGCTGTAAGGAGACAGAGGGTGGTGGTTGATGGGAAATGTTCACCCTGGAGTTCAGTTACTAGTGATGTACCGCAAGGATCTGTTTTGGGGCCACTGCTGTTTGTCATTTTTATAAATGACCTGGACGAGGGCGTAGATGGGTTAACAAATTTGCGGATGACACTATAGTCGGTGGAGTTGTGGATAGTGCGGAAGGATGTTGCAGGTTACAGAGGGACATAGATAAGCTGCAGAGCTGGGCTGAGAGGTGGCAAATGGAGTTTAATGCAGAAAAGTGTGAGGTGATTCACTTTGGAATGAGTAACAGGAATACAGAGTACTGGGCTAATGGTAAGATTCTTGATAGTGTGGACGAGCAGAGAGATCTCGGTGTCCATGTGCATAGATCCCTGAAAGTTGCCACCCAGGTTGATAGGGTTGTTAAGAAGGCGTACGGTGTGTTAGGTTTTATTGGTAGAGGGATTGAGTTTTGGAGCCGTGAGGTCATGTTGCAGCTGTACGAAACTCTGGTGCGGCCGCACTTGGAGTATTGCGTGCAGTTGTGGTCGCCGCATTATAGGAAGGATGTGAAAGCATTGGAAAGGGTGCAGAGGAGATTTACCAGGATGTTGCCTGGTATGGAGGAAAGGCTGAGGGACTTGAGGCTGTTTTCGTTTGAGAGAAGAAGGCTAAAAAGTGACTTAATAGAGACATACAAGATGATCAGAGGATTGGATAGGGTGGACAGTGAGAGCCTTTTTCCTCGGACGGTGATGGCTAGCACGAGGGGACATAGCTTTAAACTGAGGGGTGATAGATATAGCACAGATGTCAGAGGTAGATTCTTTACTCAGAGAGTAGTAAAGGCATGGAATGCCCTGCCTGCAGCAGTTGTCGACTCGCCAACTTTAAGGGCATTTAAATGGTCATTGGATAAACATATGGATGATAATAGAATAGTGTAGGTTAGATGGGCTTCAGATTGGTTTCACAGGTCGGCGCAACATCGAGGGCCAAAGGGCCTGTACTGCGCTGTAATGTTCTATGTTCAGGCCATTCAGCCCATCTAGTGCACACTGACCCTCCAAACAGCAGACCACCCAGAACCAGCTCCCCACCCTATTCCTGTAACCCTGCATTTCCCATGGCGAACCCACCTAGCCTGCACATCCCTAGACACTATGGGCAATTTAGCATGGCCAATCCACCCTAACCAGCACATCTCTGGATTATGGGAGGAAACTGGAGAACCTGGAGGAAACCCTCACAGACGTGGGGAGAAGGTGCAAACTCCACATCAGTTGGCCAAAGCTCGAATCAAATCCAGGCCCCTGGTGCTGTAAGGCAGCAGTGCTAACTACAGCACCAATAGCCCCCGACGCCTTTTGACACCTTCCTTTATCAACTACCTGTTTACTTCTGCCTTGAAAATACTGAATGATTTTATTTGCACTACTCTTGTGGAAAAGATCTAACAGACTCTCAATCCAGAGCGAAAAAAATAATGATTCTCATCCTGAGATAAAAGGTACTGCAGATGCTGGAGAATCCGAGATAACAAGCATGGGGCTGGATGAACACAGCCGGTCAAG
>JAHRHZ010000051.1:12114042-12150779 GCA_024137785.1 Ginglymostoma cirratum
CCTTCATCAGAAAATTTTCTGATGAAGGGTTTAGGCCCGAAACGTCGAGTTTTCCTGCTCCTATGATGATTCTCATCCTAGTCTTTAATGAGAGACCCTTTTACATTTAATCTGTGTTCCCTGCTTCTGGTCTTGCTCACCTCCCTTGTCACTTGTTTCATGCCAACCTACTCCCTCTTCTGATACCATGGAGGCCACCACTGGCAATACTGTCCCATTGGTGCCAGCTGCCCTCCAATCATTTCACCCATTTGCTGATCATATCCAGTCCGTGATCAATATTCCAGTGTTCTGTTGACATAGGTAGTGACTAGGATAGCAACAGGACCCATTATCCACAGTGACTCCGCACGGAGAAACAGCAAACTGTTTGGTCAGATTAAAGTCAACATTAAAAATAACATCACATCACGGCGTGATGTAATCAAGACACTTTGTTAGTTGCTGAAAGACCAACCTCATCGTGCTTTACACGCCGAAATTAGGGAGAAATGACCCTTTGTCAGACAAGCAGAGTGCATTTAGGGCGGCAGACACATCTTTTTAAAATATTGTGCTTTAAAATAATAACCCGCGTCTCAATCCTCGCTTCATAATTGTGGTGTGACACTGTAGCTGCACTGCTCCAGGTGTCATGCTGAAACCTCAGAGTTCCTGCTGCTTCAGTCTACTCCTTTACTGACTCTTGAACTCGTTGCTGTTGACCTGGAGCCAATCTGCTGTACATCAGACCTTGCACGATTGACCCGAGCTCTGACCACATCCTCCTGGCAGTACAGACCACTTTCTGCCAGGGCATCCACTGGATATTCAACAAGTGACATTAATGGTGCATTTAACATCATTAAATATCCCAAGGGGCTCCACAAGAGGTGTAGAAAGGGGATTCCAGAGTCTGGGGCAAAGGGAAACGAACGCACAGCTCCCAAGAGTGTCACAGAGTCAGAGAGATCTACAGCACAGAAATAGGCGCTTCAGCCCATTGAGTCTGCACTGGTCTTAAAAAAACCCACCGAATTATTCTAATCCCATTTTCCAGCACTTGGCTCACAGCCTTGTGCGCTTTGGTATAGAAAGTGCATATTTAAATACTTCCTTTGTTCTTTATTCATTCACGGGATGAGGGCATCACTGACCAGGTGGCACTTATCGCCCATCCCTAATCGTCCAGAGGGCAGTTCAGAGTCAACCACAATGCTGTAGATCTGGAGTCACATGTAGGCCAGACCAGGTAAGGATGGCAGTTTCCTTCCCTAAAGGACATTAGTGAACCAGATGGGTTTTTCCAACAATTGGCAATGGGTTCACGGTCATCATAGATCATTGAATCATAGAATTCCTACAGTGTGAATACAGGCCCTTTGGCCCGAACAGTCCACACCGATCCTCAGAGCAACCCATTCCCCTTATAACACACCTAATCTACACATCCATGGACACTATTGGCAATTTAGCATGGCCAATCCGCCTAGCCTGCACATCTTTGGACTGTGGGAGGAAGCCAGAGCACCCGAAGGAAACCCACACAGACACAGGGAGAATGTGCAAACTCCACACAGACAGTCGCCCGAGGGTGGAATTGAACCCGGGTGCTGTGAGGCAGCAGTGCTAACCACTGAGCTTCTGTGCCGCCCCAAAGGAAGATGGGCCCAGTCGAATTTAGTTTCTGGTTTATAACAACTTCCAGGATCTTGCAAGTGGGGGTTCAGCGACAGAGTTGCCGTGAATATCAAGGGGAAATGGTTAGGTTTCTCCTCACTGGAGGAAAAATAGGTGAAAAAAGGCCTCTTAAGCCTGTTCGGTCTTTAACTTGGTTTATCGTTGGGCTATGACCAAACATGGTGCCCTTACCAAAACAAAAAAAAAAGCTAGTCCATCTCAATCGTCAAAATTTCAATTAATTTATTTATGAAAGTTCAGATTTATGCCCTGAAGGGAAGGTGTGGCAGGGGTACGGTATGACAGCTTAGAATAAGAGGAACTGGCACCTTGAGAGGATGGCAGGGCCGGGTTAAGTTAAAGGAGGGGAGAGGTGACTAAGGGATTTAAGCACGGGGCAAGAGACAGAAATCCTTTGAATATCACTGCATTCTTGACTGTGAACGATCGCATTTCATGCATTAAAACAATGGGCACCACAACTCCCACTGATTCTTCCAGTTACTGCTCACCAGGATTGCAAAATGAAAACAAGGAAGAGATTTTCCTCTGCTCCATTTCCCAATGACTACACTAATGAGAAAAACATTGAGAAACATTTCACAGTCATTGTCAAACCTGTGGGTAGTACAGATTCCAGAGGGGAAAGATGGCATGACCCTTTAACATTTAACTGTTAGAGAAACACACTGATGAAAAGCTCTAAATTGCTATCCCAGCTGACTGTAATTGTTTATCAGTGATCCTCACCACGAAAGGGCTTCTCTTTCAATAGGAGAAGAGAGGCGTGAATGGATGTGAGGACACCCAACTTGCCTTCAGCCGTTAAGGATTTAATGACTGTGGGAATGTTTATGCCAAGTCAAAAGGAGCTAAAGACAATAAATACAGGGCTGGAATTTGTTCCAACTTTAATGGAAAGGGACAGTTATCTCAGAGTTTGTAAAACAATTCAATGTGGCTTTTAAAAAGGAGCTAATTCAAGCCTTTTAGACATTTATTTAAACACCTCAGAATTTCTGGTAAATTTGAAACAGTTTATCTCCCATTTGTCTCTGTTCCTTTCGAACAATTTCATCTCGAGATTCCTCAATGGTTTCACTCTCTCACCCCTTCTTTACTATTCTCTCTTACCTCACTCAATTACATCTAGCTGTTGCATACATCCTGTGGGCATTCCTACGGTGTTTCAAATCTGTCCCTTAACATCAAAGCCCAAGAAACGTTGCAAAAGTCAGCTCCCTTGTCCAAGTTCAGAGGTGAGCTCCCAGGGGCAGCCAGAATATAACAAGGACCCAGATCAGCAAGTGGCTGAGGCAACAGCTTCAGAGTGAACAGGAAATTGGGGAACAGTGCCTAAAGATGCTCGTGGACTGTGGGAGAGAGGTTGGCTTCAGCAACCTGTAAACTGTAGAAGGGTCCAGACCCGAAACGTCAGCTTTCCTGCTCCTCTGATGCTGCTTGGCCTGCTGTGTTCATCCAGCTCTACACCTTGTTATCTCTGTAAACTGCAGAGCCATGCCTTTGCCTGGCTTGGGACAAATTTGCTGCTGATCTGCCGAATTAAATACTCCAGGTCCAGGTGCCACAACAACAGGCACAAGGAAGAGAAGCAGAAACACAAGGTGCGGGGGGATTTTTCAAGTAGGGTCAGGAATCTGACATACAATTAAGTTTTGGGTTTGGACCTCGCACCTGAACAGTGGGCCTGAACGTCTACCTGTAATGTATGATGCCCTAATTGGGCAGAAACAAAGCTTGGCGCCTCTGACCAGTGTCCGTGAGCAGGAGCTCCCTGCAGAGCATGCAAGGCATCCACGATGGAGTCTGCTGTAACTGCTAAAGACAGCAGGCAGGACGTCAGTGGGTGGTAGCCTAAACACTTAAGTGAAAAAAAAACAGAGAGAAGGCAAACAATCCTGAAACAAACCCCCCAGCGTATCTCAGAAACATAAAGCGACCCTTCAGCCCATCAAGTCTGCACTGCCAAAAATAAACTAAATCTACTCTAGTCCCACATACCAGCACTTAAAGGCCCATAGCCTTTCATGTTACTACCCTTCAAGTGCTCATCCAAATACTTTTAAAAAGTTGAGGTTTCCTGCTTCAAATGGTCATGGGAGTCTGGAATGCACTGATGGGGAAGAGTAAACCGTTCCGGCAAGTCTACTCTCAACCTCCTGCCTCTGAACTCAAAAGTGTGTCCCCTTGTTATTGAGGTGTCAGCTAAGAGGAACAGCTGCTTTCTATTCACCCTGGACAAGTCCCTCGTAATCTTACACACCTCTACCAGGTGCCCCCTCAACCTTCTCCGCGCTGAAGAAAACAACCCAAAATTAGCCAACCTCTCTTCAAAGCTGAAATGGTGATCTTGTGCGGATGTCCTCTGCACTCTCCCCCAGTGCAATCATATCCTTCCTCGAGAGCAGAGACCAGAACTGTACCCAATACTCCAGTCACGGACTCACCAAAGTTCTGTACAGCTCCAACATGACCTCCCGATTCTTATAAGCTTATCCTGCGACTGATAAAGGCAAGCACTCCACATGCCTTCGGGATCTGTGCACAAGTACTCAAAGATCCCTCTTCTCCTCTCGAGCTTCTTTGTGTCCTGACAGTCCGTGAGCCCTCCCTTATCTTGTTCCTTCTTCCAAAGGCCTAGAACATTGGAGGACTCCCCTCACGCGATAAGAATTTTCTACCATGTCGGCCACTTGTTCTTCAACACACTAGCAATTGAAAAGCCTATTTCAATAGCAAGAAACTGTGGAGTCTTAAAATCCCAGCCATAAACAGAGGTGCAACGTCTGGGGCAAAATTTTAGAATGGAAGTGGGGATTCCTCAGTGTAAGGTCGGGGAATTGACTGGGGTGGGATGGGTAGCCGGGGGAAGAGAGAGGGAGGGGATCTAACATGTGAACCACTACTGCTCAGTATCAACAGAAAAGGCACGGGAACTGAAAAGTAATGGAGCTAATGCATCTAGTTGCATCTTTTCAATAAAATTATGGTGTGATTAACTCGAGCTAATGAAGTACTATCTCCACTGAGCTAGTGGCCACGTAACAGGAAGGAAGGTATGTGTTTTGATGTTTACACAAAAACAGGAGGGTGGAGACATTTCACAGAACCAACTGATTGTTTCAAATAACAATAAATACACAAAGGTAAGCAATGTGTTCCATTATCACTAAGATATTGCACCAAAAGTGGCTCCACCAGGGCCACAGTTCACCAAGTACAGTGGGAACCTCCTACGGTCATGTGAGAGGCTTCACCTCGACAGGTTGCTCCCCATTATTTTACCAGGCAACCTTTCAAACAAAATCTCACATCACCATTAAAAATGTTTTCATTACCTTCTCCCTACCTGGAACACAAGGTCTATTCACGTTGGTACATAAATCATGCTTCAGTTTTTGTACATTTAGTTTTACAGGTGCTCAGTTTTAGTGAGATGAAGCCACTCTCAGAGTACCCTACACACACCCAAACCTCAGTAAGGAAGACCCATAGAAGACTCAGCGTGGCGATGCAGTGGGATTTTCACGGGACTAGGCACACCCAAGGCCCACGGGTTCAAATCCTATCATGGCATCCGCTAGAATTTAAATTTGATCAATAAAAATCTTGGAATTAAAAGCGGGTCCGCAAAACCATGATAAATTATTGTAAAAATCAAGAGAGGGATAAACCAACCACAGCTAACCAAGAAAGACAGAGAGAGTAATTTAAAATGATTAATTACTGACTCATTTATTAGAGTTTTTCTAGGAAGTCTTAACCATTGTGGATAGAGGGGAACCTGGAGATGTTTGTATTTGGTCTTCCAGAAGGCATTTCAACAAGAGACCTTGCAAAAGATTAAGTCATAAGAACCCAAAAGGTTGAAAGTAGTATACTGGAATGGACAGCAAACTGCCTATTAGGCAGGAAACAGCAAGTTGGGATAAGGGGTTCTTTTCCAGGTTGGTAACTCATGAGCTGCGGCACTCCACAGAGATCAGTGCTGGGACCACAGCTGTTTACAATATACGTTATTGATTTGGGAGGAAAGAAATGAATGCACTGTAGCCAAATTTGCAGATGACAAAAATAGGCAGGCTGAGAGAGGGAAACCAACAGAGAAATATTGACAGGTCCAGTAAGTGGGCAAAAAGTTGGCAAATGGAGTATGTGGAAAAACGTTCAGCTGTTCATTTTGGAAGGGCGAACGGAAGAACAGAGTATTATTTAAATAGAGAAAAACTGCAGAAATAGGAGTATTTATGCATGAAACACAGAAAGCTAGCACCCAGGTGCAGCAGGCAATCAGGAAGGCTAATGAAACGTTGGTTCTTATTTCAAGGGGGTTGGAGTGTAAAAGTAGGAAAGACTTAGAACAACTGTACAAGGTGCTGGTGAGACCATGAGTAGAGTACCGAGTGTGGTTTTGGTCCCTTAGAATCTTTACAGTGTGGAAACAGGCCATCTGGCCCAACAAGTCCACATCAACCCTCTAAAGAGCATCCCACCTAGACACAACCTCTTACTTTATTCCTGTAACCCTGCATTTCCCACGGCTAATGCACCTAATCTACACATCCCTGAACACTATGGGCAATTTAGCATGGACAATCCATCCTAATTTGCACATCTTTGGACTGAGAGGGGAAACCGGAGTACCCGGGAGAGTGTCACCCGAGGGTGGAATCAAACCTGGGTCCCTGGCGCTGTGAGGCAGCAAAGCTAACCACTGAGCCACAATGCCGCCCCCTTATTTAAGGGGAGTGGTTTAGAGAAGGCTCACTGGGATGATGCATTGTGCGGAAGGATCATCTTGTGAGCAATGACTAATAAGGCTAAAGGACCAAAGGTTAAACTCTTGTCACTGGAATTCAGAAGAATTTCAGTTTAGGGAGGTGATCTCATTTGAAACATATCGGATTCTTACGAGACCTGAGAGGTTGCTTTCTCTCATGGGACAGTCTCGGTCCAGAAGGCACAGTCTCGGAATAAGGTGGAACTAATTTAAGACCAAGATGAGGAGGACTTTCTTCTCTTGGAGGGTTCAGTGCTCTTGGAACACACTGCCACAGATAGCTTTGGGGTCAGAGTCCTTGTGTACATTCAAGGCTGAGACAAATTCTTGGTCAGTAAGGGAATCAAGGGTTATGGGAAAAGGCAAGAAAGTAGACACGAGGAATGTCTGATCAGCCATGATCCTATTGAATGGTGTAACAGACTCAAGAGACCTACTCCTGTTCCTATTTCTTATAGCGTTATGGTCATATAGTAAGTTTAAGTATGCAGTGTTACGTCTGAAGACTTGTGATGATCTGAACATGCAGTGCCTGTTCTTCCTGCAGATGGCACTGTTTTATAGTGGGTATATGATTGCATCATTTGATGCTTAATTGCTTCAAAAGGCTTGATTCTCTGTCACTGCACCCCTCTGAACCCCCACATGTATCATTTTTATTCTCCTAGTAAAATCAGTTTCAAACATTCAAAATAAGATCTTTAAGTACACAAAATCAAACATATACGACACTGTTAAGATTATCTTTCGAGGTCTTCATTTGGGTTTGGCCACAAAACGATTGCCAAGAACTAGGAATGTGAACTAGGAATTGGGATTGTACAGCCTTACGCCTAATTTCTGAAGGTGCATCATCACCACTCCCATATCTCCATGGAGAAGTTTGCTTTAGCTTTTGATATTTTCCACTTGGAGTCTTTTCAAGTATTTTTGATAAATATTGCTGACAGAAACTTCATGCAGTTTTTTTTTTAAAAGTGAGGTTGTTTTTGTAACAATTTGGGGAATTCTTTTGATGATACATACTCCTTGTGTTTTCTAATGAACTTCAGCTAAGTGCACTAACCCGATAGTGAGGAAAGGAAGCAACTGACGGGAAAAAGAAAAAAGACAGGCAGACTGCATGTTAATGTCTGTTAGTTGTGGAGGTTGCAGAAAAGGAAGGCTTTACTGTGAAAGGAAGAGGGCGGGGAGAGTGATAGATGTGAAGGGATTCAGGGAAGCTTACATAAGAACGTAACAGGGAGAAAGCCAACGAAGGCCAAGTATTCCTCACAATCCCACCACAAGTACATCTTTGTAGTGGTCCCTTTCTGTCAGTTCACCACCCTATAAAAGGGGAGAAGCAAAGTAAGTTAAAGGGAGAGGAACAGGAAAACGATAAAGACACACACAAGTAGAAGACAGCCAGGGTGTGGCAGTAACACAAAGATGTCAGAAGCAGGAGCGTGACCGTGGTGTCTGACACACCATACGCAATATTACAGGAGAGTAGCTAGCAATTTTCAGCAAACTGGATAAAACCAGCACTCCCCAAGATACATTCAGGAGCCGTGGTCTGCATATGCTACCAAATCCTCCAACTCGCTCCATACAATGCTCCTGCATCAGAAGCAACATTTACTTTCAAGAAAGTCACAGGAAAACAGCGTAGCCACCCCAGGCACTAAAAGCCACTGGAAAAGACAGCTCGAGATGGAAAGACACAAAACATTACTAAAGCATTGAGCCCATGTTAGGGTGAAATAGTAGGTTCATTGATAAAGAAAAGTAGCAGAAACGAAAATACCAAAACAATTGTTAAGTCCTTATACGAAAAGCAATTGGCTAGCATCATGGTAGTGTACAACTGTAATTTGGCTATCTTTGATTTACACTTGAGAAGTATGGACCAAGTGAGATCACAATATGCTTTACAAATGAGAGCCTGTGTGGAATGCATGCGTCAAAACACTGAAAGACATTTCTACATTTGAGATACAGTAAGGGATTACGGTAAACTCTCCCTATAAAGGAGGAAGAGAAAGGGAGTTCACCTTTTTATTGAGCTCATAGGAATGCCAGTATGTACTTCCTTTCTCAATTTCTGATATCCTTCAGAGAAGGACTCCCGAAATGCTGCAATTATAACAGTTCGTGACTGAAGGCAAAATAAAAAGTGGAAGTGCGTTGTTTTAAATTGGAAGTGGAAAAATGCTAAAATAGGAGATTCAAAGCTCTGCATATGAAGTCTGCCCATTTGGCTTCAATAATATTCACTGCTTGAAAATGCAGTAATTTACCTGGTCTCACCTCTCCCACGGCTCTTCCCTGCAGACACAGAAAACATTTGGTTGCATTCGAGCTGCTTACCTTTGAAGGTAGCTCCAGCCTCGTTTGGATTGCAATCACCAACACAGACCATTTCCGCTCCACATATGTCACCAATTATTTTGCCTCGCGCATTCCCTCAGCTTGTAAGCATATGTGTATCCCTTTCAACACCCAGAATGAATATTTTTCTGGATTATCATAAGTTGCTCGACTCTCCCAGCAGAAATGGAATTTCCTGAAGACACTCAGAGTGTCAGAAAGCAGAAACAAATTATTACAACTACGGGAGAAATTCTGCTCAACCAAAGTCGAGGTCAAGTGATGAATATAATGGGAAAAGGGTCACACCAGCTTATTCTCTGCCCCGATCACTATTCTATCCTACAACAATCCCTCATGTTTCTCTCACTAGATCTCCTCCTGGCAGTCATCAGGGGAACTCCTGCTATATAAAGCACTGGACACTCTATGCCATTCAACAACTCGACTCAAACTTTTTCTGGTATGAAGCTTTGAGGGCAATCAAGATGCACGGACCCTTCAAGGGATGTCTGCAGTTTTGGATCAGGTTGGTTCTTAAGCCACATCTAAATGCCAGGCAACACAGCGCTCCCATCAATACTGGCAATGTATAGACCTTCCCTGACCTCCTGAGAGAAGGTCCCCATGATTTGGTCTTACACAATGGCTTCACAGCTTCCAAACGCACCTTGCCACATCAATTTAGCAGAGGGGCCAACAACGAGCTGCACAATGTACTGACTCATTTCCTCTGCTGCCCTTTCTAATAGCAAAGAGACAATTAGGTACAATTCTGAATGGACAGGACAGAACGCACTTCCATTGCAGCCCTCTACTCCCAACTGTAACGCCAAGATGGCTATCAGTGCTTCAGTATGCAACTCCCTCTGTACAGGTAGCAACACCAAGGGTAGTACCTGTGATACTTCCTATCCCTCTACCCTCCGCAAGAGGCAGGACATACATATGTCTGTATGTATGTGTGTGAGCATGCAATTCCTCCTGGTGGTAATTTTCTATGCCTAGTCAGAGTGTCTGGCCAACAGGCCTCCCAATAATAAGCTTTGAAAGAAGTTTTGAAACAAAACAAGGAGGCAGCAGATTCAGCCACTTTTATGTGGCTTCCAGCAGCCAGCTATGAACCAGCACTGGCAGAGAGACCCATGAGTAACGATCGGGAAGTTCTGAGCTAAAAATATCACTCCTGCACTGCGGTCAATCCAAATGTTATACAGCAATCTTCAGAAATTCATCGGTTCCCCTTACTAAAAGGCATTGTGCATTCAAACTTTAAAGTGAAACACTGTAAAAGTGAAGTGGCACAATGGCTCAGAGATTTCCACTTTGTGATTTTCTGCAGTTCAGGCCAACATCTGTCCTCACCACACACACAAATCAATGTGGCCAGAAGGTATATGAAGCCAGGGCAATGCAAGCAGCTCATAAATCAATAATTACCGATAACCGTATTGCATGGGGACTTTGATAATTAAAACATAAATATCAGAAGAAGATTGGACTGTTCAGCCCCTCAAACCAGAGGCTGCCACTTGTAAGGTAACCATAGCAGCGATTTGGACATTAAGCTGATGCTGTAACGTTTAATTTAAATGCACCAAGACTGCTCATACTGGGATGCACTCCTCTGATTCTGGGCTGCCAGCTCTATGAAAAAATCCTCACCCTCCACAACCACAAGCCTGACACTGAACATTTCACTTTCTGCTGCATCCTCTGAATTTGGGGTTGATTTCTGGGTCCTCAGGCCCAGTATGCTCCCGGTGTCCATGAGTGCCTCAGTTCGTACACATTTCACAAACGCCACAATGCAGCTGACTGGCCAGTGGGCTGAAAGGACTCAAAAATGGCCGAGTGACTTAATCAAACATGTTTGATCCTGTGGTGTTGCTGCCGTTCTGGAAAATAGGGAAGCGCTCAGCTCCTGACCTCATTAAAGCCTTGGTCCAAGCATGGACAAAAAGAGCTGGATTCTGGAGGTGAGGCGAGAGAGACCACCCTTGTGTGTCGGCAACATTTGACTGGAATGGCATCAGGGGAAGGGGGAGCATTTTCAGGATTGCAATCTGTAATGAGTGGAGTGTGACAGGGAACAGTGTTGGGACCCCCATTATTTACAATAATGTTATAACTTGGATGAGGAAAGTGAATGTACTATCATCAAGTTTGCAGATGACACAAAAATAGGTGGGAAGGCAATTGGAGTGAATCTCACTGTGTGCAAAGGAAGACAGACAGGAAAAGTGAGTGGCCAAAAACTTGGCAGATAAAATACAATACGGGAAAATGCAAAGTTATGTACTTTGGCAGAAGAGCTGATTATTATTTAAAAGGAGAAAGTTTGGAGAAAGCTACAGCACAGATGGATTTGGGAGTCCTCATTCATGAATCACAAAAAGCTAGCAGCCAAGTTTAGTGGGTAACAGTGAACGCAAATATTGGCCTTTATTTCAAAGAGAAGGGAGTATAAATGTAGGGAGGTTTTGGTAAAACTATACAAGGCACAAGTCAGACCACAGCTGGAATACTGTGAAGAGCTTTAGGTCCCTTATCCAAGGAATGGCCTACTGTCATTGGATGCAGTCCAGAGAAGGTTCATAGGTTGATCTCAGATGTAGAGAGACTGTCTCATGAGGAGTGGTTGAGAAGGTTGAGCCGGAATTTAGAAGAACGAGAGGGTGATCATATTAAAACAAAGATTCTTAGGGAACTTGACATGGTTGACGTGCAAAGGTTGCTGCCCCTTGAGGGAGAGTCTAGGCCTGGAAGATGTAATCTCCTAATAAAGGGGTCACACATTTAGGGCAGAAATGAGGAGGAATGTCTCCTCTGAGGGTTGTAAATCTGCGGAATTCTTCACAGAGGCTCGAATCATTAAATTTACCCAAAGCTGGCAGAGGTAGATTTTTAATTGGTAAGGGAATCAAGGGACATGAGGAAAAGGCAGGAAAGTGGAGTTGAGGATTATCAGGTCAGCCATCAGTGAATGGCAGAATGGATTTGATGGGCTGAATGGCTTAGGTTTGCTCTTATCGAGGAGCTCCCACAAAATGGGGTAACATCTGGAAAAGTCTCCACTTGTTGAAATTGTACTTAGCACAACATTGCTCTTGTTGGTGTCCAATCCGCTTGGTTGCTGAACATCTCTGGAGTCCCTCAGTGTCATGCCCTAAGCCCAAACAACTTTGCTGCTTCACCAAGGACTTTCCATCATATAAGGGACAGAGTGACGACATTTGATAACGATTGCTCAAATATCAAGTACCGTTCGCAGCTCCTCAAACACTGAAGCAGTTTGCGTCTGATACAGCAAGACCTGAACAACACCGAGGCTTGGTTGGGTTGATAGGCAGCAATTAACATTTACGCCACATTAGATGGCGATGGCCAGCTCCTTTCTGCATTGGGGCACAGGTCAGTAACATATACCATCTATCAACAGCGCTTTCCAGAACTGCAACCCCCACCAACCTGCAGGGCAAGGGAACCAGATGTATGGCAACATCACTTGCAGGTTCTGTCCTAGCCACACTTCATCCCAACTTGGAAATATAATTGCCATTCATTGGTTGTCGCTGGAACAAAATCCTGGAATTCCTTCCTTACCGGCAATGTGGTTGCTCCTGTAACATATAAACAGCATTGAGTCAAGGCTGTAGCTCACCACAAGCATCTCCAAGGCAATTTGGGATGAGCAATAAATGTTGGCCTCACCACTGACATCTGACAGACGAGTGACAAAGTATCCAAAGTGGCTAATGTGGGTAAACCAGGCAGGGCCATGCACAATGCATACTGATTTTTCCACTGGTCGGTCAGCTTAAGGGGGCCGGGCCAGTTTTGAACCATTCTGGAACACGTCTGCTGCAAAATATTGGAGAGCCTGGTGCGCCTGGGAAAGTTAACCTTGCGCTGGTTAGTCATAGCTGCCAAATGGCTTGCTTTCAAATGCCTTGCTGCGTGTCACTTAAGTGGACTAATAAAAGCGTACACATCAGGTGATCCATTCTGTGCAATCCTTCATTCAGAGGATCTTGTTTGCCAGTAAAAGGATAATTCTGGAGGTGGGGAAATGCGGAAGACAGACCTCGGAGTGACAGCCAACTTCAGTGTCCCGACAATGAGGTGAAGGAAACATGAAAGCTAAATCGAATCCTAGGGTATATACTGTTCTAACTATAATCTGGAATGTTCCAGAAGTTATGTCAAGCATTTATAATGCCATAGTCTGACCATGCTCAGAGTAAATTATTCAACCCTGACCACTCACTGTGCCACAAAAGGAATAAATGCAAATGTTGTTACAGAATGCTGATAAAAGCCAAAAGACCATCTCCAAACGTAAAGGGAAGTTATGACGAGCTATTAAGACTGTTGTTAAGGAGGTACCACATGAAAAGTACAGGAAAAGAGGCAGCAAATTTAGAAAGTATCCTTAACATAATTAATGCTTTGAGTACTTCACAGATAGGCAAAAAGGAAGGGATAGGTGAGGGCTGACTAAAAGCTTAAGCAAAGAGATTGGCTTTAAGTTACATTTGAAAGGAAGCCCAAGGAGGTCATCAAGTTATTGGAGAGAAATCCAGAATGTAGGAACCAGAGCGTGGGCATTGGTGAGACCATATCTAAGCAATGTGGACAGTTTTGATCACTTTCGTTAAGAAGGGATAGTTTGTCGTGGAAGTAAGTTTAGTGAAGGTCCATGGGGTTTGGGAGGATGGGTCATAGAGTGGATTTGGATCATTTTAAGAGCTGCATTCAAATAAAGCAAATCACTACAATTACTGGACATCTGAAATGAAGATAGAAGGAAGTGCTGGAGAAATGCAGCAGGTCTGGCAGCATTTATGACGAGAGAAAAACAGGGTTATAGTTGAGTGCATGTTAGGAAAAAGAGTTATACTGGACTTGCAGCTTAACTGTTTCTTTTTTCACAGATGCTGCCAGACCTGCTGAATCTCTCCAGCACACCTCTTTTTTATTTCAAGATTGCATCACTTGGTGCTTTCGAGGAAGAGCCGTGAGGAAAGCAGCCGGAGTAACTGCAAAGACGGCGAAGATTCCAATAGCAAAGAACTGGGTTGGATCAAGGCCAGGCAACGGGATGCGGCGGTGAGGAGGTAGACCAAGATGAAAATCGTTCAGCACAATGCCAACACAATCCTGCCAGAGATTGTGGCTAGAAAAAGGCAAGGAATTCTGGTCGAGAATGTCGCAGGGGCTGAAGTTAACAGCTGGCTTTGGCCTTCCTCACAATAAGAGAGAGGTGCATGCAACTTTCTCAGTTCGGGCATCAGAGAAACAATCTGATGGCAGAGTGGCTGGGAAGAGAACTGACAGACAGGAACAACTGACTTCACTACCGTATGTTTATAAAATATTAACAGATATAACTAAGGTAAATTCCTAGGACTGTTTGAAAGTAATAAAACATTGCCTGCTTCACAGGGGTTACTGTCTCCTCTAATGGTTAATATTGTTCTGACAGGTTAGAAACACAACTTTCCCACCAAGTTAGCCGTTAAAAAGGTGACTGCTACCATTTTGGAACTCAGCCCATCCTACACGAAGGCACTGCCAACAGAGGTACAGAATACCTCGCAGAGAGCTAACAAAGTCAGGGAATTACCAAGGTGCCAGGAATGACCAGCAGGCATGCAAATCCAGCTTCTTGCCATTCGTTATTGAAGATGAGTGCACCCTTAACTCAATGAGCCTCATACCTGCGCTGCTGACTCTGCATCAAGAGTGCTCACGTTAAATCATTTGCAAACAAGGTAACAGTGACTAAATGATGCCCTTTGATTGGAATAACCCTATCAGATAAAGACATCAGCCACTGAGTACCTGCCCAATCAACTCCAATTAAGCTTGTTTGGAAAAGTCAATAGTGAGATACAGCATCTTTCTTCATGACACAAACACAAGCCATGCAGCCCACAAAATGCAATTACAGGGAGATCAGAGTCCATTCTCATTTTGTTTTTAATGGCACATGGTACTTGAAATAGACAGAATCCAAAAGTACTTCTGCCAGGGCTGCCCTTCTCCCCTTCATTAAACCTTCCTTTCTTCCCACGAGCTCTGCTATTCCGCTGAAATCACTGGTATAACCTCCTGTGCCTACACCTTCTGTTTCTTCACTCATCTGATTACCACCTCCTTTGCTCTGCATCATTATCCCTCCATTATTTTATTTCACCACTTCATCACAGACTTTTATCCTTTCCCTGGTCCAGTACCTGTTCCAATTTGAACATTTACAAGTTCCAAAAAAAGGTCACTGACCTGAAATGTTAACCCTTGCTTTTTTTTTTCCCCCCAAGCAAGAAAACCTAGTCTACAGAAAATGGCCAGCATTTTTCACTTATTAAGTTTTAATAGGGAGGTGCCCATTTAAAATGGGCTCTGGTAGCAGAAAGGAGCATTAAACTGGGGGAGCATGAGTATTAGTCACCAGCCTCAACTGCTAAAAACTTTACGTGCACAGGAATCGGGGTATAGTGCTGCTAGAGATAATTCATGCAGAGTTCGTCAACTTTTAAAACGTTGAAATGCCTGGAAATGATCAGCAAGACAGAAAGCATCTATACAGGAACAAAACAAACACACACACACACGCTCTTTCTCTTCTCCGGGCTCATTAGTTAACCCACTTATTCCAATCATCAATTCTTGGCCCCCTTGCTATTTCTCATCCTCATTTTGTCCCTCAGCGGTATCATTCGAATACAGAGGGTAAGTTATTACATCAATATTCACAACCCCAAGCTCTACTTCGTGGTGGTGGGGGAGGGGGGAGAGAGAGAGAGAGAGACAGAGAGAGAGAGACAGAGAGAGAGAGAGACGTGGTGGTGGTGGGAACGGATCTGGCTGCAAGTTACATAATGAGCAGCAGCACCTCTCTCTCCCCTCATCCATCATTGCTAAATCAGGCTGTTTATCGGAATGGGCAGACATTTCCTTCAACTAAATACTGCGAAGGCTGAAGTCAATGCCTCAGTTTCCACTCCAAATGCTGTTCCCTAGCAACCAGCTCCATACCTTTGCATGGCAGCAGTCTGAGATTAAGCTACACTGTTCACAAACTTGGTGTCATGTTTGATCCTTAAATAAGCACCTGAACCTCTGTTCAGTCCATTATGAAGATAAAAATTGCCACCGTTGCAACAATGTCCAATTTCATCAGCTCACCTGCTGCTGAAACCCTGATTTATATCTTTGTTATCTCAAGGCATGACTATTCCAGCACATTCCTGGCTGCCCTCCCACATTCTCTCCGTTGGAAACTTCAGCTCTTCCAAAACCGTGCTCCCGATGTCGTAACTTGCAGCAAGTTCCCATTCCCCTGTCACACCTACCATCACTGGCCTACATCAGGTCCTGGTCAAGCAACATTGTGACTTTAAAATTCTCGTCTTGGTTTTCAAATTACTCCATCTCTCTCTACCTACAATGTCCTCAAGCCTCAAACCTCTCCACAACTACACTCCTCTAATTCTGGCCTATTGTGCAATTATACCTCATGGAGCCCAGACTTCAGCTGCCTAGGCCCCAAGCTCTAGAATTCCTTTTGGACAGCTCTCCGCTTCTACCTCACACTCCCCCATTCAGATATTCTTTAAAAGCTTGGTTATTTGACTGAATCTCTCTCAATGTGGCTCAGTGTCCTCTTTTGATTTTTAATACTTCCGTAAAATGTCGAGACACATTATTACATTAAAGGTATTATGTAAATGTAAGCTGTTGTTGTCACCACTGGGGTTTGAAAGGTTGGGAGGCTGACTCAGCGGAAGGTCATTTAGCCCTGATCTTGCATCCATCAGATTAATACATTTCAGGAAAAGGCACAAAATGTACCTTTCTGATAAACGAGTTTGGTTAAAACTATCCCGGATTTAATGCATAACCTGAATGGCACCTGATGAATGATTGTTTCTTCTGGGGGTCTGATCTTCAAACGCTAGCATCAATGGGTCATTAAACCAGTGACTGGTTAATAGGAATGAATTCAGACTAACTACTACAACTACCTGACTAATAGTTAACAAGGATGGGAGTAGAAGTATCCACTAGAATTGAATAGAAGCTTCAGGCCTGGGTAAGAAACTCAATTCCTTCATTTAAAACATGGAAAACTTCTGTGCAAGAAACACTAGTGGACAACAGAACATCTAACGTTAGTTAGCCAGTGTCAGCCATGGTCTGAGAGCACTTTTACCACAGGGCCAGGAAACTGAGAATTCAAGTCCCATTCCACACCACAATGACCAACATAAATTATGTCAAATTGCTGCACACACCATTTTACTAGACACTGAACAATTTGTTCAAGTGACATGAGCACGTTAACCAGTTTTAATCGCCAAAGAGATCAATTCTCTGGTCTTTGTTCAGTCTCTCTCTTGCAGCTGGGTTGGAAAACCTCCACTCCAACTCTCTTAAGATTTCAAAACGACTCAGTTCTTTCAACCAAGATGTGAAACCAAGGCCCTGACTGCTCCCTTCAGTGTACGTAAACTACCCTTGGACTCTATTTCAAAGGATAGCATGGGAGTTCTTGGGTGCTGACTAACATTCAACACTCCACCAGAAATTAATTCAGGTCCTTCACAGGTTAGTGTTTGGAGGAGCTTGCTGGGTGCAAATTGGTTGCGTGTTTCTAGTAGCTACAATTCAATAATACTTCTCCCAGCTGTAAAATGCCTGGGGGCACCCTTAAGACGTAAAGGTGCTATTTAGACGCCAAGACTTTTCTTTTATGTCAGCTTCAGTTGCTGTGGGATTTACTGTAAAACTCCATTTCAGTCAGAATCTAATTATTGTTTGTACATTTGTTCCAACAACTTCCTTCAGAAATGCTTATAATAGCATTTTTGGAACAGAAGTCCTTGTAAAACAAGATTTAATTTAAAGCAGCTTTTAAATATGAGAACTGCATTAACACCTCTACTGTGTGATGCACCAGTCAAAAGCAATTAGCTATACAAGTTTCACCCCCAGTCTGTGCAGAATGCACCAGTGTAAAGCTAGAGTCTATTAGGCCACCACAGCTGACCAAAAGGCTTGGAAGGACAAAATAACCCATCCAGCTCTTGAGGAGAAACAGACATCGTTTAAAAAATAGGTCCGAAATGGGCTGGTCAGTATTTTTTTTAAAAAAAAAGTGCCTGAGCTCACCCTTTGATTTTTTGGATCATTTCAAAGCTATAACCTCCAGTCACCAATTCACTAGCCAGTGGAAAAGAGGTTTTCCCTTTCTACATCAAAGCCTCTCATTAATTCTGAAAATCCTGACCAATTCTGCTCTTAACATGCTCCACTACAGTGACAAAAATCAGTTTTCCCCTCGCTGCTCCTCATACCAATAATGGCATATACAGTGACCAAAGTGATTCAATGCACCATGCCTATACAGGCTCTGTGAAAGGGCTATGCAAATGGTTTGATTCCTTCACTCTTTCCTCAAAGCTTAACAAAAAACTTTCCTTTAAATATTTACTCTGTTTCCTTTTGAATGTCAGCATTGAATCTGCTTCAAGCAACTTTCACAGTGGCATTCCAAATTGCAGCAACTCACCGTCAAAATATCCGCCCCATCTCAACTTTTTGTTTTTCGCCAATTACTTAAATCTGTGTCTTCTATTGCCACCGAAAACAAATTCTCTTCTTCCATGTATGGTATTAAATCTATCAAATCTCCCATTAGCTTTCTCTTGGAGAGGGCGGGAAAGCAAGAGCGCGCAAGAGAGAGAGAGCGAGCGAGGGAATGTGCGCGCGAGAGAGAGCTACACTGCAGTTTTGCTATATAAGCTCTCGTCCCTGTACATTCATTTCAGCACATTTTGTTTGTAACCTCTTAAAGACTTTGACTGCCTTCTAGGTATGCCAACAATTCGACTCCACACTACAAGTGAAGCCGAATCAATGATTTACAAAGGTAAAGATGAACATCTAGCTTTTGATTTCTGTGTTTCTGCGATAAAACCAACAATCCCCTTTAGCAACTTTCGTTAAAGAGCCTCCTCAAATTGTCTTGCCATCTTCAAGGAGTTATAAACATAGACCAGAGATCTGCCTCTCTAATCTAGTACAGTCCACTTCACCTTTTGAAGCTTTACTCATCATCCTATTGTTTACTATATTCGAGTTTTGTCTCATCGATAAATATGCATTTCTCTATATATACACACTATCACAATTAAGTCACTGATTGATACTCACCATCAAGACTCATACACTAGAGATGGCCTTTGTTGAGGATTCTGGTGCCCGTGGAAATACAGGGAGTCAATGCCTTCAGGAGAAACAAAAAAAGAACAATTAGTGATTGAAAAGAAAGAAGATGTGATAGATTAAATGCCTGACCTTGCTGCACAGTAGCAGTGCTATAACTAACATACACGAAGCACAGTATTAGAAACTCGATCTTTGGTCCCATTCTCTACAAGACTCATTCTAGATTGGTGCAAGAACAGGAAGAGAAAGAAAGTGACTGAACTATTGTGTATAGGTAAACCTTGGAGACAGATCATGCGTCATGCTAGAGGCAGGCTACCAGGTCCATTCTATCAAACAATATAGGTTTGCAAAAACAAAAATGGCAAAAAGACAATTAAAAAAGAAGGTTGAAGAATTACAGTCACCTTTTGTCAATTGTTATGCTTTAGACGTGTCATATGTTGCAGATTTCTGTCAGAATTACTCATGATAAAACAAAATCTACAATTATGTATTGCTAGCTAGATAACGTTCCAGTAAAACAGAGAGACCAAGGGATTCAGGTACACAATGCTTTGAACTTTGCATCACACAGTTGAGGTTGTACAGAATATTGGAGAGATCTGTTCTGGAATACGGTGTCATATTCTGCTCTTCCTGTTGTAGATAGGATGTTATTAAGCTGGAGTGAGTTCAGAAGTGATTTACCGGAATGTTGCCAGGAATGGAGGATTTGAGGTCCAAGGAAAGGCTGGATAGGCTGGGACATTTTTGACTTGAACATGGGAGATTGAGGGCTGACTTTAGGTGTCTCTAAAATCATGAGGGGATAACATGATATCACAGATAACATGGGTGGCAAGTGTCTTTTCCCTAGAGTGGAGGATTCCAAAACTAGAGGATATATTCTTAAGGTGAGAGAAAAAAGATTTTAAGAAGGCATGAGGGGCAATTTTTTTGGTTACACACAGTGGTTCGTGAGTGGAAGAACTTCCAGAGGATGCGATAGACGGGGGTACAGTTACGACGTTTAAAAGACATTTAGCTAAGTACATGAATACGAAGTGTTTGGAGGAATACATGCCAAGCGCAAGTAGATGGGACTAACTTAATTTGGGATTACGGTTGGCATGGACTGGTTGGACCAAAGGGTCTGTTTCCATGCTGTATGGTTCTATGACTCTTAAGTTTTTAAGGGAAACTTGAAAGCGTTTGGAAAGATGTACAAGGATTTTGCCGGGATTGGAAGGTTTCAGCTACGTAGAGAGGCTGAATAGGCGAGGGCTTTTCCCCCCAGAGGGTCGGAAGCTGAGGGGTGACCTTAAAGAGGTTTACAAAATCGCAAGGGGCATGGATAGCATCAATAGCCAAGGTCTTTCTCCCAGGGTAGGGCAGTCCAAAACTAGTGGGCATAGGTTTAAGGTGAGAAGGGAAATACTTAAAAGTGACCTGAGGGGCAGCCTTTTCACACAGAGGGTGGTGTGTGTATCGAAGGAGTTGTCAATGGAAGTGGGTACAATTATATTTGAAAGGCATTTTGAGTACATGAATAGGAAGAGTTTAGTGGGATGAGCCAAATGCTAGCAAATGGGACTAGATTAGTTCAGGACATCTGGTCAGTGTGGATGAGTTTGTCCAAAGAGTCTGTTTCCGTGCTGAATAGCCCTATGAATATAAACATTACTAAGCTTCATAAATACTTTTTGATAATTCTATAGACATTTTGAAATTATGGATTCATTTTCAAAAATTCTTTAAAGTGTAAATTCCATATATAGCATTTATAAGATTGCCACAAAAAGGTCAAGTATACATTATAGCTGTAAGTCATCCAAGGAGTGGAAATAATCCTCCACACATATTGATATATACCGATGGACAGGCACTAAAGAAAAGCTGAGCACCAGGACTCAATTCAGTAAAAGCACACCTGAATATGACAGGAGGGTGGAGGAAGTATCTTGCCACAGAAAATATACTTTGTCTCACCCAAACGGAAGTTGTAGTTTTGTTCACAGAAATCTCAAGATACGTCTCCAGATCCAACTCAACTGGTAGTAGACCAAACAGCAAATACTTTTTAAGGGATCCACACAAGTACATACAGCTAGCAGACGTGCGTCAGCAAACTGTCTGCAGCAAATGATACTAAAGATGTCATATACAGTTGCTGACAAGAATTCTACTCCTTGCTTCTGCCTGTCTGGAACATTAGCACATAATCTCATTTTCTCCCTTCCATGTTCAAAACAGCAATGCACAAACGTATCTCAGAAGAATAAAATATAACCCTCATCATCTTTTCTCTAATCTGCTTTAGATTCTTGCATGATGTTTGCTATCCACCAGAGTCAGCCACATCAGGGAAGGACTGGATGGACAGATGTGAAAGGTCTATGCTGAAATAAAGACAGAAAATGCTAGAAATGTTCAGCAGGTCAGACAGCCTCTGCATTTTTTTCTACTGTTTGAGGTTTCTATTTCAAATTTTGAGCATCTGCTGCATTTTACCTTTACACTGAGTTCAATGTTGGTCTCCAAATTTGATGTTGTACAATTATCATCATTCTAGGGAACATCGTGGACCAATCATAGACTTGACCTTACACAGAAACATCAGTATTGAATAAACTGTTCTAAATGGTGGGCAAAGTCGAGTCGATAGAATTAAATCATAATAACATGACCACGCGGAGTGATAAATCATTTCGTCTTTTGAGCATGTTATAACTACTGTTCCTACGTTCAGAAACAATAACAAGAAAAATGATGTTTGCTTACACACACACAGAAACAGACGCGCGTGCGCACACACACAGAAACAGACGCGCGCACGCGCACACACACAGAAACAGACGCACGCACAGACACACACACACACACACACACACACAGACACACACACACACACACACACACACAGACAGAACAAATTACGCTGACTGCACATACATACAATATTAAACGGGTAAATGAAAATTAAAAAGAGAAGTTATACTTTGTTTAATAGTTTGTAACTCAATATATGGATTCATTAAAATAGCACCATTAATTGGTCTTAATAACCATATGTATAAGAATAATTGCTGCTAATACATATGCTCCTCAGTCTCAGCAAGTGCAGCCTGAGAAATAACAACAATCTGAAGTACATTTTATGGCGAACAAAGATCAAATTCTTGCTTTTTGAACAATGGCACCGACTGCAGAACAGTAGCTGTAGAGCAAATAGCTTCTGGAAGAAAACCTGAATCTTTTACTCTGTAGCCTGGTTTGAATACAGAAAGTTAACTGCAATACGTTACTACCCGACACTTTGCTGTGACAGCCTGGTCTTCCTCTTAAGTTAGTTCATTGTAGAGGATCCAAACTTCCACATGCAGGCTGGTCATGTCATTTAAGCCAGGGTTCAGGTGAAGAACACAGACATTCTATCCTCACTATCACCACCGACATGCACTTCTGAACAGTTTCGCCAAAAACTAGAGACCACAACAATGAGCAAGCCTTGCTGCTCTCCAATAACACCCATCCTGACGTGCTCCCAGTTCCACAGCCCTGAGCTAAGGAATGAGCAGGGGAAAGAAGGCAGTAGAAAAGGGCTTGGAGCTGACAGCAATCATATTGTTAGCCACTCAGCCTTTTCCTTTGGTGAAGAGGTGCAATTACGTTAGGTTACTTCATTCAAATGTTTTCACTTGTACACTGTTCCAGTCATCTTAAGGCAGAGGCTTGGCACACCCAGTAACCAGGACCAGATCACTGACAGGTCAAAACTGGATGAGATTTTTGATTTGCTTGGGGGCTGAAGCCTCTGAGCGACATTGCTGCCATAGAAAGGGGGGATAATGAAAAGCACCTCCTTCATATTGGATAGGCAAGGAAATCAACCCCAGTTGTTAAACTCTTTCCCTTTCCCTCAGAACCTCCCCTAGCCAAATGGCCTGAATAGGCACTTAGTGACTGCAATGTCACTCCAGCACCAATGAATCAACCTCGCGCCAAGCTTTCTACCTGGTCACACTCAAGGAGCCGATGTGTTCATAGCCTACCCAGCTCAGTGTATCATCAGCCACTTTAGCTTTTTCACCACAATGGTAGCCAAAAACAAATTTTGATTCCAGGCTAGCAAAACTGCAGCCAAATAACTCACTAGTACTTAATTTAGGAATTCCATATCTTCAATACTGGAGTTGACTTCTGTGTTAATTTGTCTTCTCCCAGGCAATTGGACATCAAGAAAAGGATTAAATACTCATCTGGACATAACCTCCAAATAGTCAAATCCACTGCTTTGCATCCACCTCAGAAAGAAATGCATTTAATATGGTACCTTCCTTGATTCCAGTACCACATCCCAAAGCACTTTACAGCCAACAAGCACTTCTGAAGTGAACTCATTTGTGTCTGCAATGCTTTCTACACGTACAGTCAGTGCATAGGAACGTCTCAGGGACAGCAATACAATGCTGGATCAGATAATCTGGTTAACAGAACTTGAGGGATCAACTTCTCAAGGGCAGCTAGGGATGGCAGTAAATGCTGGACCAGCCAGTGACACAACCCATCATTTTAAAAAAAAAGCAAGAGACCCTATAATATTAAAAACAATATTTTTTAAAAAAGTACCACTCCTTAGCATTCATAATCGCCCATCCAGCCTTGATTCGTATCATTAGCTGCTATAGAAAGGCTCCAGCACCTGAGAAAAAGTTAATACTGAGTTTAAGCCATGTAGCAGGCAGCTTAATCCACATTATTACAAGAAACGTGCCCAACGAGTTTCAAACACTATTTGTTAAATGAACAATGTCAGGAGAAACTCTATCCTGTAAACTGTTCCAAGCATAACATTTCGAAGCTACACCTCAAAAGGATCAAAGAATTACTGAAGAAACAGATGCTGTTCTTGCATCACTGCTTAAATGAGCAGTTGGATCCCATCTGATGCATTGCCACTGTATTCTCTATTAACAGACTCTCTCTGTTCCTGAAGAAAAATTCCAACTTTGCTGTTAAGACCCGGTGGGTAAAAGGTTACACCTTCCTGAAGGACCAAACTACTGTCCATTCAGACATGAACGTCAACACTGAGTTCAATCAAACTTAGATGGTGCAGCAACTGAGGGGATACAATTAGCCAAGCAGGCTGCAGGGAGATACTGAACTAGGGTTTCTACTTAACCCAGTGTGAATGGAAAGTACAGATCAGATGAGAAAGAACTAGATTTATATAGCAATATTTTTTAAAAGATTAGTTAAATACTAAGTGCATCACGTTTTACAATCATTTCACATTGATTAGTAAGTGTACAGATAAACTGATTAGTAAATGTATAGATTATTGAGCAATTTGCACACAAAAGCTCTCAAAATAGCAACTGGATCAGTTAGGACTTTGGTAACTGCCTTGTTTTTCTTTGAGTTCTTCAATAATCAGCTGAACTTCATGGTGCTGGGTTTAAAATCTCATTCAAAGAACAGCATCAGTGACAACACTATTCCTCCTCAGTACCGCAGCACCAGAGTAATTTAAATACTCAACTCCTGGAATGAGGTGCCTTTCCAGTCATCCCAACAAATACTCTATGAAGATAACAAGGTATAGAGCTGGATGAACACAGCATCAGAGGAGCAGGAAAGCTGACGTGTCGGGTCTAGACCCTTCTTCAGAAATGGGGGAGGGGAAGAGGGTTCTGAAATCAATAGGGAGAGAGGGGGAGGCGGATAGAAGATGGATAAAAGGAGAAGACAGGTGGAGAGGAGACAGACAGGTCAAAGAGGCGGGGGGTGGAGCCAGTAAAGGTGAGTGTAGGTGGGGAGTTAGGGAGGGGATAGGTCAGTCCAGGGAGGACCTCCAGCTCGACACCTTGTTATCTCAGATTCTCCAGCATCGGCGGTTCCCACTATCTCTGAATACACTACGGAGGCCCAATCAGAATCTCACTGGGCATGAACCAGACATAGTGAAGCAGTTACGGTTCGTGTATTGTTGAAGATAAATGCCTATCTTGTAGCCAATGGAACAATGTCCGATATGAGTGCCACTTTATTCCAGGGCATGACTGAAAAATCGATCAAGCTGGTTAATGCAGCTTGGAGAGATTTATCTTTGCTAGGTCTGATCTTTCAGATCACACAATTATGCTCACTGTAGTTTGTGGGATTTAACTTGGTTGTCTGCAAATTGGCTGCTGTACTGTCAAACTTATACCAGCGACTTCATTTCTAAAGTGTTTTATTGAAGGCTGTCAACTTGAAACACAAGCACTTTTGAAGAGACTAATTTTGTATCATATAGTGTTTGGCTCTCTTGTTCAGTTGAGTTTATTGTTTGTGCTGACAAATCCTAACAGGATTTATAACTGCAAAGCATTTGTGGTCATAATAACTGGAAACACAGACATGTACACCAGACTCTGACACAACACTGTAAAACGGGAACAACTTTAAAGTCACAGTTGAAGTAAGTTATTCTCCTAGCAGCTTTGTTGGTACTGTCCCATGCAATGTTAAGGAATAACTTGCATTTACAGTATTTATCTCTGCCTTAAATCAAACTTACTCCCCTTTTCTGAAGGCTACTGCGTTATGTCTGTCGGTTAGGATGCTGCATACCTTTCAGAGACATGCTCGTGACAGCATCACTGCATCACTGTACGTGAGCCAATGGTATAAAGGTCTCCGGCTCCATCTTAACTGGGGCCACTTGAAGCATAACACACCAACTGAATCGTGTCATTGTTCGTGGCTGAATAATTTAATGCTGGCCTGGACACTGAAATTCTTGTGACTGTCGTGCGTGTACATACCCGTAGGTGTAATAAAAGTCTGCTAATCTTTCAGTACTGTGTTAGCCGTGCCAAGCTGGGGCGGCACGGTGGCTCAGTGGTTAGCACTGCTGCCTCACAGCGCCAGGGACCCAGGTTCGATTCCAGCCTCGGGTGACTGTCTGTGTGGAGTTTGCACATTCTCCCTGTGTCTGCATGGGTTTCCTCCCACAGTCCAAAGATGTGCAGGTTAGGTGGATTGGCCATGTTAAATTGCCCGTAGTGTTCAGGGATGTGTAGATTAGGTGGGTTACAAGGGGACGGGCATGGGTGGGATGCTCTGAGGTTCGGTGTGGACTTGTTGGGCCGAAGGGCCTGTTTCCACACTGTAGGGATTCTATAAAAAAAAAAAGTTCTTCTGTTATAGGAGCTAATACAAGTGTTACCTCATTGGGTACAAATATCCTTCTATATAGCAGAGTCTATAATGATAGTGGCAGATCAAACGGCACAGATACTGGTTTGGGACTGGCAGTCAGGCGTGTCAGTGGTGATGTTAAGTAGCAGCCTAGGCATTTACTGACTGTCATAAAAGCCTGACCGACAGAGCTTTCACCAGATATACATGTTGAATGGCATCTTTTCCCCGAGCTCTCACTCAACTCAAAGGTCTTAACTGCACACGGACTAGAGTGTTTTGAAAATTTAGCAGTGCTTGGTAAATCAAGTGAAGGGTCAATGTTTTGGCATGGAACATTACCGTCTTTATATCTGGATTATTTCAATTGGACATAAAGCAAGCCAACCGTGAAACAATAGTACATAAACAATAAAACATTCCATCTGTGTTTTTTATACTGTTAACCATGCATGGAGTCATGTTATGTCACTGTGGCAGCTCTCTTGATTGCTGCAAATTTCATCAGGTAACTGATGTAATGTATAAATAACAGAGAGTGGGAACCGATCCAAAGGCCTGGTCTTATGACAGATGCAGTCAGCTTTGTATGTGCTTCAGTTTATTCAAAAGGTTAACTTGCCTGTTTGCTCCAGAGATATACCTCAAGCCTGCTTTGTCCCTAACACCCTCAGTTTCAGATTTTCAAGCGTCTGCACCATTTACAAAGGGAGGCCAAAGGGACTTCAGCTCCTGGTGTATTTAAACAGTTTACACAAATAAATAGCATGTTGTTTCATCAGCTGCAGTTGATTCGGAATATTCTGTCCGTCCTGTAGGAGTGTTCTGTTGCAATGAAAAATAATCAGCAACTCAGACAGCATTGTTTCTCATCACTGGGCCTGGCCATTACCATGGAAACTTCAAATTTCCTGCATCGTGTCTATTGGTATCACTCCCTTGAGAGCTTCACCTGTTATAACTAGCCACATTAGCTTAAACTGGGTGGAAGATTCCGAGATCCACGGAGGCGAGATTGGAGAAGGGAACAGGAGGGATCTCGAGTTAGCTCAAGCTGGGATCAGTGGGCCTCACATTCACATGTCCAGCCGAACTTGTTGGAGATCAGGTCATCCCAGGATCTGCCAAGGGAGGTAGGAATCAGGAAAGTAAGGAGGCCTCCATCAGGATCTTCCTGGTATCGGAGCAGTCTCCTGGTCACACACAGTCCCTGGCAGCTCAGTACAGGCATTCCTCCCAGTGCCAGGCTGAATCACCACTGGAGCCAGATGTCCCAGGGACCAGTAACGGGCAGGAAAGTCAGCTCATATGGCTCCACTACGCACTCCACACCAAACGGAACATTGTCAGCCTCTTCCCACATCGTTACTAAACACAATCTACACCTCCAAAACTGTTCATGTTGAAGAGCCCTAGTTTTCTCCTTTCTGCTCGGTTGATGCCCCCTTCTCTCTGTGGGACCAGTGACCTTTCAAACTTGCAGGGCATCAAGTTGAACGTGCCACCTCAGTACCCCGGCCATCCCTCACCTGCCAGACCCCACTCCTAAGTGGATGGCTCTCCCAGGAGCAGCCTCTTTGTTAGGTGGAAGATTGCACCATTGGGCAAGGCTCAGAACGCAGCATGATCGGGACCTGCACTTATTACCAATGGATGCTCATTTTCAAATGGTGGCAAGATGGCAGCCATTCTGTCAGTGAGAGATAATGACCATACACTCAACCTGCACAGTTCGTTAATGAGTTACTATCTGCACAGTCCTGCAGTACGCCATACTGTGCTGCAAAAAGTGGATTTGGATAGGTGACAAGTTCGGGGGTTAGCAATTCAGTCAGCGCACTTAACAGTGAACTGCATGACTTCTATTGAAAAATGACCGGAGGTCCTGTCTCAATAACAGAAAACAGGCCAGGCATTCACTTTTCAAACCCCTAAAGAAAAAAACAAATTCCTCTCAGCTGCCTTGAAATGTCGTGTAACGGTCTGAAAAGGTCAATGCCAAGGAGGGACTCAGGTATTACCCAGCATGATTCTGTCCTGTGGGTAGGAGTACGGGAATGGATGAACACTGCTCATGATCTTGGAGGAAAATTACTTACCATCTTCCACATAGTCTCTACGTCATCACCATCACATCGATGCAACTCATCAGTGATTGAATGAAAGCAACAGGGTACATCCTGTTCAAGGCAAAATCCTCTTTTCATCAAACTACCGAGTAGTTACCTCTAACACACCGAACCAAACAGGCTCTGTAAACCTTACCAGGAGAGACTATGCTGGCAGTAAAAAGTATCAGCTGCCTCAAACGTGATAAGCCAGCCAAGCTCTTACAGGACAAGGGGGCCAAACCACAGAACGTGAAGCACACAGCTACACAGTAACATGAGCCACCTTCTGGGGAATGGTCCTTCTGTGGGGTTCCAAATTCCTAACAGAAGTGTGCAGCAGACACCAGGAACGATAGCCAGATCTGTGATGCGCAGTCATCACCCTCCCACCCTTCTTCCTTCCCTCATGAATCACTTCCACAAACTTAGCAGGGACCCCAGTCAAGCAGATTAATGGTGTAGGACTGCAGGGTCTGATTTGACAATACATGGGATGTTGTCACAACTACAAGTACAACATGAAAATTCAGGAAAGCAGTGAACAGAAACATAGAAACCATGTGGAATATAAACACTAGAAATGGTTCACCAAGTAAATTAGCAATTGTGGGGAGGGAAAAAAACAGGTGAGTGTCTTTCATGAACAGAAATTCCTTTAAAGATCTAGCAAAAGGACCTACACATCACATATAGATCTCCGTAGGTAACAGCTGGCCTAATGAATGCTTGTTGCTTTTATGCTTTTGACGGTAGAAAGTATTAAGTGCTCTCCATTATTATAGACATTACGTTATTCTCTTAAATTAGCCACAAAACTATTAACAGCAATACACTATACCTTTCAAATCGTCCGATATCACTCACTACAGTCCCTGTGAAATTGAGCACCCATGTTTTTAATTATCAACATTCTTAACTACTTGACTGCTTTCCTGGTTAGCTGTCCATTTTCACATCTCCATAAACTGGAGATCATCCAAAACTCTGCTGCCTGTGTCCTGATTCACGCCAACTTCTATGACTCTTGTTCTGAGACCCCTCAATTTGTTAAAGTAACATTCCAAGTTCTCACCTTTGGTCCAAATTCCTTCCATGACCTAGCATGTTCTTCTCTCTCTAGCCTCCTCCAGTCTTAGAGCTCTGCAAGATCTCTGAACTCCTCCAGTTCTGGTCTTGATGCCTTCTTGATTTTCATTCCCATCCATTGGCAGCTGTGCCTTCAGACAGTCCAATCCCAACCTCTAGAAGTTTCTCCCTAAACCTCTCCTATAAGCTCCTTCAGGCCTACTGCTTCAATCAAAGTTTTGGCTACCAATCCTATTTGGGTGTCATGGTGACTCAGTGGTTAGCACTACAGTGCCAGAGACCTAGGTTCAATTCCACTATCTAGTGTAGAGTTTGCACATTCTCTCCATGTCTGTGTAGGTTTCATCCGGGCGCTCCAGTTTTCCTTCCGCAGTCCAAAGATGTGCAGGACGGATGGACTGGCATGCTAAATTTCCCATTGTGTCCAGGGATGTGCGGCCTAGGTGGATTAGCCATTGAAAATGCAGGGTTACAGGGACAGGGTAGGTAGGTTGGTCTGGGTCAGATGCTCTTTGGATGGTCAGTGTTAACTCGATGGGCTGAATAGCCTATTTCCACACTGTAGGGATTAAATGATTCAACTATCCTCGTAGATCCTAATGAAACGTGCCATCAAATTTTCTCTGATAATGCTCCAGCGACATGCCTTGGGATATTTCACTAATTCAAAAGTGCTATATAAATACAAGCTGTTGATGTTATCTGGAACATTTTGTGGACAAGCCTGGATAACGGAGTCTGGTTTTATAAAGAGGTACCTATTTACAAAATCTAAACTGGGCCAAGTTTTCAAAACAAAAATGTATAGTAGATTGTAGGAGGGGCCACATTCCTGAAAGATCTATTCCAGAGATCACATCCACAATGCTACGAGCTGAATCTACACTCACCTTTTCCAGGAATACTGTCAGACTACTGTACCACCCTCATCTGTCAAAGTTCACACATAATTTAACATATGCACTGGCACGGGTGGGAACAGGACAGGGACGGATTCGAATGTTAGGATGCAGAGATTACGTAATGCAAGTGCTTTTTTTTTTAAAAAAAACCAGAAAACGTCCCTATCAAAATCTCTTACAAGTTGCAAAGCGAAGTCAGGTTTGCATTACAGACTTCAGCTGCTATACTGCAAGATAAAACAGTCTTGTTTCTCGTTGTTAAAACCTGAAGAAGTCACTTAATTAGTACTTGGTCCACTCACTACCCATGGTAACAGTTTGCATTTTAATAGCGCCTGTAACTTAGAGACCATTCAAAGTGCTTCACAGAACCATATGAGAAACAGGGACACACAGTGGGGGGAGGAGCTGTGTGTACATGCGTGCATGTCAAACATGTACCTTTTAAAGACAATCTTAGGTACTGAATCTGCAGAAGGGGAGCATTTGGAAGAGGAGAGCTGCAGAAAATTAAAACGATGGGGCACATGAGACTTTGGGATGAAAATTGTAATGAGGGCCTTGGGAAAAATGGGGCTAATGCAGGAAAGCACTGACAGGGTTATAAGCAAACTGAACTTGGTGAAGGTTGGAGCTGATGTACTTTTTTCTAGAAATAGATAATTTCAAGGCCAACTGGTGAGCAACAGAAGAAAAATCATGTGATGTTACGTAGGTGCAAATAAACATGCCTTGCATTAGAGGGGAAATTGGGATAGGTAGCATCAATCAGGGTCACATAGGACGCTGAAGTGAACAACAGTCTGGTTGAACTGAAGAGCTGTGCGGCAATTGTAAACGGGAGACAGATATCTGTCATGGTGCCAAGGAAGATGACTCTGGTTTTCTGCATGTTTTCACTGGAGGAAGTTGTGGCACATCCAAGATTTGTCTGTCAGCATGGGACAGGAGGCAAAGATCCAACTGTGTCATGCAGGAGTGCAGCAAAGGCATCAACAGGGAGGTTAACTCCATATCAGTGAGCAATGGTACACAGAGGCAGCGTGCTGTCAATATGCGAGACAGCAAACAGGATTCCTTGTGGGCACTCTTGGGGGGGGAATGCTGCAAAACCAGAAACACAGCCATTCCTGCACGTGGTGTGGCTATGAATGGAGGGGACTGGAATCAAGCAGTGCCCCTAAGCAGAGCCGACACTGGAAAAGAAGGTGGTCAACCACCTGAAAAAATACCGGGAGCAACTCTGTGGGGTGTGGGGACGGATGACGTACCATGGCCACGCCAGGTGGGGGGAGAAGGCGGGATGCGGGAAGAGAGAGCGGGGCGGGGGCAAGAGCAGAGAAGGAGGGGGTAAAGAAGGGGGGGGGGGCGAAGGGGAAAAAGAGAGAGGGGGGGAAGAGGGGAGAGAGAGAGGAGAGAGAGAGAGAGAGAGAGAGAGAGAGAGAGAGAGAGAGAGAGAGCAAAAAAGTTTTAAAAATGCAGATTGACAAAGGGTGGAAGAGAGAATGATGCTGGGATGTTTTTGAGGGGATGGCGGTGATGAAAAAAAAGAGGATATTAACCGGGAGGAGGCCATTTACAATGACAGCTAGTGTGGGAGCCGGAAGAACTCCAACTGCTGGGAATGTTGTGGAAATTGTACTCGGGGAGAAGGAGGTGGGCCCCATGGGTTGAGAGATAAGCTGGGAGAGGTTATTTTGTGTGGAGAAAGCTGGGTGATACTGGTAGATAGGGAAGAGGAGCAGTAGCCAGCCAGTAAAAGTTGAAAATTCAAGTCTCAGTGAGCTAAAAACATATGACGCCTTAAGCTGCAGGCTATACAAATGAACAAAAAGTCATTGAAACGGTTTGACCAACCAAAATAACTGAGCCCAATTTGTTAACATACAGGAATAAAATGCCAAGGTGTAGAGCTGGATGAACACAGCAGGCCAAGCAGCACCAGAGGAGCAGGAAATCCGACTACTGGCAGTTTCTTCTATCTCAGGAATAAAATGCAGTGTTTTGATCGGGTTGAGAAGCTGCAATTCCAAGATAGTGCACAAGGCAGCCCCTTGTGGGACTACAGCGTTAGGTTCATAACATCCACCAATTGTGAACTTGCATGTGCTGAAAATGATTCAAGGCATGCCATCTTTAACACAAGTCCCACACGGCATATGAGGGAGCAATTGATGGTCTTTTCTCAATTGGCCTTGGGATCTCAACGGATTTCGCAGGGCACTACACCGATCATGTGAGAGCGCCGACAATCCACATTTATCAAGGAAAATCAAAAACCCAGACTCAAATCCATTTTCCAACGCATGTCAAATCCCTGTGAATTAGAACCCAACAGCCAAGCTGTCTGACCATTTGTACCTAAACACTTGTGCTGTAAATAAAATGGAGTGGATAAACCCAGAATGATTTACAATGACTAAAATTTCATCCAAATTATGCAGTCTCCTTCACAAGCAAGTTAAATCTGATCATCCAGATATCCATGAGCATAAATTTCATTTCTCAAGCTGCTTGCCTGTGCCTGGGTTGGATACAACTTGAAAAGATGAGGTGAAACATCACTGCCTGACTACATCCAGCTCTATCTGTAAAAGTGGTGTTTCTCTGTCTAGACAGCAAGCTGTCAACTCAAACATCCTGTAAAGATCAGCCTTGATTTCCAAAAGAATTTCACACTCAGGCCTTATAAGGCGTTTGTCTAGTTGTCCCAGTAATTCTCATTAATTTGTTTACATTATACACACACACACACACAAACGAACAAACAGACACTGGGCACTATGCCAAGGTACCGTGATGAAACAAAGTGGACTGATTCACACACAGGCTCACAATAGCCTAGCACTGTAATCTAATCAGCAGCAGAGACTGGCACAAGCAACAAAGGAACGGTCAAAGAAATCATCTCGAAGGATCTCAGTCAGCAGGAACTGAGATGTGTCATGTGTTTATAGCTCTAACCTCACATCCTCCGTGAGTAATGACTTTTAAATTTCAACTTCAGCTGTATTAAGGAACATACAGGGAGAGAGAGAGAGAGAGAGAAGGGAGGAAATAAACACGTTTCTTTTAATTAGATTAGTCTAAACTACATTTAGAGATTTAAAAAGGGCATTGTTTGTTTTCTCCAAGCCTGTAAACCGCTAATCAGGAAGAGGGACATTTGAAAACACTGATTCTCTAGGGCAAGAGGACCATATTCGGACAAGCGGTATAACAGTCCCCAGAAAATGAATCATTTTTGCAGTGTCAACAAACCATACTGTGGCAGAGATGCACTCTCTAACCAAAGTTGTTGCTATTATGTTACAACGAATGAACAAGAGATTCGGATGCCACGGTTAATTCAGGCATTCTTCCGATAGGATCAGATTGTAGAAACTTGCTGGTCTTCTGTTGCAAAGACTTCTTGTCGCAGACTGGGTATTCCCAAAGCTCAGGAGAAGACACTGAGGGAAGGCGATGGCCTAGTGGTTATCATTGCTGGGCTGTTAATCCACAGACCCAGGTAATGTTGTCAGATCCTGAGTTTGAATCCTGCCACGGCAGATGGAGGAATTTGAATTCAATGAAAGAAAAATCCGGAATTAAGAGTCTAATTATGACCACGAATCCAACATCGATTGTTGGCAAAAATCTATCTAGCTCAGAAAAAGAAGACTGCCATCCTTACCCGATCTGGCCTACATGTGATTCCAGACCCACAGCAATGCGGTTGGCTCTTAACTGCCCGTCTAGCGCGCAACACCCTCATCCACGAATGAATAAAAAAAAAAACGCTAAGATTTGGGTTGCTGCTGCAAGCACTCAACGAGGATGAAACTATTGCTTAAGTTCCTCCTGCTGTAATATACAGAGGAGCAGGAGACCATCTAAAATCCTTCACATTGAATGTGTTGACGCAAAATGAATATTGCGAATATAATCTGTAAATGCAGCAAGGTACCTCAGGGTGCTACACATTTTACCTAACAACACCGTTCTGCTAGTACCTTCCGCACTGTCCAATTTAAACTCTCATGTCCATTTTGTGTATTGGGTTGATTTTTTGAAAAAGACTTCCCAATCCTGAGCTAGATGGGTGAATGCCTCAACAGAGTCCATATGAGTTGATAAACTAACCTCACTTGAGCTGGCTGGGTCAGCTTTACTTACATAACACGGATCCACTCCAGGCCTATGTTGAGCCTAAAGCACATATAATCTGGTTTGGCACATTACAGCACTACTTCGTGCATCCTTGGAGACAAAACATTAAACAGAGTTTCTATCTGTCCCCTCAGGTTGATGTGAACACTTTTGTGCTACTACTCAAAGAACTGGGGAGTTCACCCCGGTGTCACAGTAAATATCTATCCTTCAGCCAGCACCACTAAAACACAGTACCTGGTTATTTATATCGCTGCTCATGGGAGATTGCTGTGTGTGATTGGCCACAATGTTTCCTACACTTCAGAAGTACATTACTGCTTACGAAACACTTGAGGAGAACCCTACATCGCTCTAAAGACTCTCCCTACTGTCAGATACTGGGAACTGCGCAAGGATCTGGTAACACACTCCAGCCTACCGCAAGGAGTAACGGGCAAAGTTAACACACTTTTGGGACACAGTCACTGACGGTTCTTACAAATGCTGCCTGATGACAGAAGGCCAGCAGGGAGAAAAAAATAACACCAGCTGACATGACCGGCAGAGAGCTGAGAAAACCCGACAAGGAGACAGAGAGGCATGTTGCAGTTGAGAGATTCCCCAACAACATCCCACCACTTCTGCCTCTGCTCCCCCCCAACAACCCTTACCCAGTGAAGTCAGTGTTGTGGCTGGGGAACGCACACTTTGCACCAGAAAATGTATGGGACCCATTTTCACAAACAGCTTTCATTGCTTCAAATCATTCCACAGCCTAACACTCTCTTTAACCCCAACAGTAAGGGACGTTTTCCAACTTGGTGGATATTCTCGCTCCCACCACCATTCAAGTGACAATTTCTACAACCAAGACCATTCTTCAAGGAGATCCTGTATAACTACCTGGGGTAAAACACAATCTTAAGTGGGTCAAGCACCATAATCTGTGCACCCTCACATGCAGACAGACCTGATACTGACAACTCCCCTCCTAAACTTTAATTTACATTGGATGCCTTAGAACTAGAGAGCGGTCACCGTGTGTTAGAAAATGGGAGGTAGACAAGTTTAAAGGAGAGCATCACAGGTTTGTCCTAAGTTAGTCAGTCTAGTTAGCATCGCCATGAAATTAGTTTCAAATGTATCAGCTAAAATTGCAATGCAATAAAAATCTCAAAGAAATGATCACATTAAAAAGTACCAGTAAACTAAATGCATGGATTACCACAATCTTTGGCAAACATTTCATTTGTTGAACAAAAACTGACGTTGCTGGAAAAGCTCAGTTGGTGTGGCAGCGTCTGTGAAGAAAAAAATCAGAGTTAACGTTTCGAGTCCGGTGACCCTTCCTCAGAAATGGCTTGTCTAAATCTGCTCAGAAGAAGGGTCACTGGACCCGAAACATTAATTCTTGATTTTTTTCTTCACAGATGCTGCCAGACCTGCTGAACTTCTCCAGCAACTTCTGTTTTTGCTCCTGATTTGCAGCATCCGCAGTTCTTTCGGTTTTTATGTTATTTGTTGAGTTTTACAGTGACTGGAAAGGAACTCTCCCATCCCTGCAGCCCAATTATCTCTTCTCATTTGTGAGAAGACACTCTCTCAGGTATACAGAGTCCGAGATAAACTTAACGATTCATTTAGCACTGAGGGCTTGTGTGAACTCCCAAATTAATCCGTGTGTATTCCCACGAGCTGGCCGACTCTTTTTTGCCAAGAAGCATGTTGTATTGAACTGCATTTCAACTTCACATATACGAGGGAACTTTTTCCAACATATTGGTGATTTATTGAGGGGGACGGGGGAGGAGGGGCAGATGTGCGGGGTGACAACTCATGCAAATCCCACACCCCACCCCTGCTTCCAATATTACTCCTCACTGCAATTGTGCACAGAAATCAAGAACTGCTATTCCTGGAGTCATTACTAAACTTAAAGATGCTACAAAAGCAAAAGTTACCTGTTCTTTTAGACCCAAGTTGGCAGAAAGCCTGTGTCAATCCACAATAAAAGTACAGAATACAACATACGGTCTTTACACCTTACAATTACACAGAATTAATAAATATTCAAATTGTTCTGTGTAGTCATGCTCAGTGCGTTCAAGTGTTTATAATTTTGCATTACATAACAACGAAACAAAGCTCTATTTCCAACTCCACCTAAAACAGTTCTTATAGAGGTTTCGAGATAACAAGGTGTGGAGCTGGATGAACACAGCAGGCCAAGCAGCATCATAAAGCTTTCCTGCTCCTGTGATGCTGCTTGGCCTGCTGTGTTCA